>JAHWGI010000122.1:0-522966 GCA_029379305.1 Frankliniella fusca
TACACTGTTAACTTTTAGGGTACAGACTTGCCCGGGGCACCCGGTTTATCCAAAGTGTACGCTCGAGCTATGCGTACACACTTGAGTTGTCCTCAAATAGCGTACTCCTCGCGTTAATGGGCAACCTTCGTCAACTGCCAGCTGTCAAGGCTAATCGGGTGCGGTTACCGCATGCGGTATAAACAAATCGTAAACATGCCATCCGCCCACGCTTCTGAGGAGTCCGCGAATAGCGTACAAGCTGACCTCACATAGGGTACAGGACCGTGTGTGATGGGTGGCCTACCTACTGGGCGTGCTAGGCGGCTTGGGGTGTACGTCTGGTGGCCTATCTGCCGGGCGTTACGGCCGCTCGCGGCCTGGGAGTGCGGTGGCCTACCTATCAGGCGTCTCTGTCCCTAGTGGGCGCCTCGGCGTGTGTGAATGGTTGCCTACCCAGTCGGGGTTTAGCAGCAGGAATGTGGTAGCACATGCAGGAGGGAGATTGTACAGTAATGACCGTTTAATAAGTTCTTATGTACATTCATATTAACACATTTCACATATTCACATATAAACCCTATTCACATATAAACCCTATTCACAATACCACGAATTAAGTGTTTAACTCAATCAAAAGTGATGTGTAGAGTGACAATTTGATGGCGGGCTATTCACAAAAAAATGTAATGTAATGTCAGGTCAGCATTTCAATTTTAACTGACTGTCCGTTTTAAACATTCTATCTCTTCAAGTGAATAGGGGCATTTCACACCAACTCACCGCAGAGCCCAAATGGGTGTGTCGCACTTTTTGGTGGCAGGGTCAAAAACTCACTCGGGGGGTCCCATAGTACCCAAATGTAGGGGGGGTTGGCTGGGAAAAATCTCCTGTGGATTTGGGGAATTTTTCATTTTTGAAAATTTCCATAAAACTTCAACATTTTTTTAAAATTTTCAATTTGGCCAGCACAGGGTTGAGTGGAACATTTTTAGCTTCCCCTTGTCTCACTGATTAAGAATATATATGATGGTCACCCATTTTCTAGATTTCATTGGGACTCCAAGGTCAAAAACTTGAGAAAAAATATGAATGGAGCAATTATTTCCCAACCCACCCAGGGCTAAAATCTTGATGTCACTGATTTGTCTGAAAATCACTTGTTTTGACTGTCTACTAGTAGTGGCTCTCCAAAAAAAATTTCATGCCCCTACCTACTAAGGGAGCTGAGATAATGTCAAGTGACTTTTTGTAAGTTGTGGAATTCAATGCAAATATTTATCTTGGGCCATTTTCATCACAGCTCTGCGATACAAAGTTTTCCTGAAAGAGCCTCAAAAAGTGATCAAAAGAATTCCTCTCCCTAAAGTTTTAGACCCTTTCCTTGAAATATGACAAATTTTACAAACTTATAAAAAAAAACTGAAACAAAAAGGAAATATGTATTCCCTGATTTTCCTTACTCTGCCCTTAAAAGTTGTCTAATAGTAAAGGTAATGAGGTGGAGTCATAACAGTTTTACAGATCAACCTCCATCAGGGCAGCGCAGCCCAAAAACTATTTGATTTCACTCAAAATTACCGCTGCTCAGGAGAAAACTGTTCGGTGAGTCCATATTCAACCTTTTTAGATGTCCGCCTTCATTTGCCAACTAAAAAAATCCATCACTTTAGGAGAACGAGCACTCCGTCATCCGAAGGTCATCGCATGAAGTATTAAAATAGAGGATGAAAACATCAGAATGGATTTCATGAGACAGTATTGGGACTTTTTTTAATCCTTTAAGTATATGCCAATCAAACTTTCAGTATACAAACAAATACTTTATGCATTTTCAAAAATGAAAAATTCCCCAAATCCACAGGAGATTTTTCCCAGCCAAACCCTGCTACATTTGGGTACTATGGGACCCTCTGAGTGAGTTTTTGACCCTGCCACCAAAACGTACGACACACCCATCCGGGCTCTGCGGTGAGTTGGTGTGAAATGCCCCAATAGTAAAGAATATCTACATTCTCACGTGAACATCACAAATTGAACCTACTGCGGCTAAAAGTCATAGGAAATAGATTATTGACTTACAAAAAGTTTTCTATAATTGAAAACAATGTTTACAATTCTACCATTTAAATCTCAACATCTCAGGCAATTCAATGATAAGCACGAGGTGCCCAAAACTAATGCAAACTCAATCTTGGGATCGCTCAAATGTCTCAAATCAAAGTGGAAGGAGTGTTTCATAATATTCATTTCTTAAGACTTCTCAGCGTACCTAATGTTCTGTTCCTCCCCATATTCCTTGTCCTCACACATGGGGTTACTCTGACATTCTCCTTGTCAGGCCGTTTAAATGCACGAGGATGCATTGGCTTAGGTACCGATAACTGAGTGATGTGGGCAGGTTTCCAGGTTTCTGTATGGACATCAGCTGTTTCAGCTGAAGCTCCCAACAAAGGCTCAGCATTGGGAGCACCAAACTGATGCAGCTCTTGCAGCGCTCGGTCGTCATCCATGTCATCATTGTCAAGATTGGGAAGCTCAGGTTCTCGGATCGCTGGTGGTGTCCCTGGCCTGTCTTCGCCTGTCTCATCAAAGCTGGACAGGGAACTAACATGGTCAATACTGTCTGATGTGTCCATTCCCTCTAGCTGGTCTTCCATATCGTGCAGCGGTTGCTGGTCCAGTTCCTCATCCTGCTGTTGGTGGTCCACTTCCTCATTGTGCTGTTGCTGCAGTTGCTGCTCCCTTTGTAGCAAGAGGGCTTGCGCAATGTTTAATGCATTGTCTGACACTTCACTATTCAGCTCCTTAAGCCACTCTTCATTGACTGTCGCAGTGTCTGAGATGCATTCCAGTAGACGGGCATACCCCTCTGTCATTGGTCGCTGCCTCTCAGGGAATCTGAGAATCACCTCACTCAAAGCACGCCATGAGTTTGGGCATGTTTTCCCGAATTCTGAAATTAATTTAGAAAATGACAAAAATTAGAATTTGGCACATCTAAAACCAAAAAAGCCAGCAGTCAGTAAATGCCTCACCATATCCTGAAAGGTACATGACGCACACCAATATGATAAATGCATCCACCATGTCTAGGTTCCGCTCTGAACACACAGCTTCACCATAGAAATAAGGAATAAAGGAAGATCCTTCACCGTGATATTTTCCAGTTGCGGCTGATGGCACAGCCACGACAACTGGTCCGAAATGGCTAATCACGGTTGTATCCTGGAAGAGCAATAAAGAACACAAGATGTCAGATCAAAGTAAATTTTTAAAAACTCATCCAAGATTATAACATTATGGATTTCCGTCCATACCTCTGGTTCCTCATCAAGGAACTGGATCCAAGTAAGAGCGTTCTCCTTTGCGAGGAATGGGAGGCACGCAATGAAAACTCTCAGGTCAGCTTCTGTAAAAAAGAGGAATCATTACCAATGATGCATGTACCACGGGCTTACATTTCGTGCTTCCTGCTTCTTACAGCTGCCTCACCTGTGTCAGTGTCCATTGATCGAATTCTAGCTCTATAGGAACGGCACCTCTTTGCAGTTTGCCCATTCATATTGCATATTTCATGCAGCCTCAACAACATGTTCGCCCTGCAGCCCTTCTGGCGTACAAAACGGAGCGCTTTTGCCCTTGGATCATGGACATTTAGCTGAAGTTCGGCTTCCAGCAGCAACTAGAAAATAATTGGAATGGAGTCAGTTGTGGGTGGTCCGCAATGCATGACACCTTATTTCAATTACCAGTTCACCAATTTCTTACCATATATGAGCTTTCGAGTGGCTGCCATTTCTTACACACCGCAGCCCACTTGTCCTCAGTACTGAGGCAATAGTGTCGCCTAGTACATTTGGTGTTTTCCCACAAGCCTGTGAACTGCTGGTTGTTCCTCATGTCCCTGATGTCCCCGGGATCACCACCCTGGGCCACTGCAATCCACATCCTTTCAATGCGCTTCCTGGAATCTTCTAATGAGGCGCGGGTCTCGTGGGGGTCCATGCATGGTAAATCTGGATCCTGAAACCATAAAAAGGCTTGAAGCAGATTTGGCAAAGCTCTCATCAAGAAAAAAAGTTCTCTCTGCCCACCATGGAGGTATGGGTGGTACAGAACGAGTAAAAAACTGAAGTTGGGAAAATGTTGGACTGTTCTGAAATGTACTTACAACAGGTAACTTCTTCAGTTCGTAGCACAATGTCTCAGCTTTAGTCATCCTGGTTGGGGCCTTCGATCCATATTTTGCTTTGTTAGCAGAAACAGCCTTATCCATTTTGTCTCTCCTTGCATACTTCCATCTTCTCTGGAGAGAGCACCTGATACTATCCATTCGTTTTGGAATCTTCTTTGTACCCAGGCGTTCATTGGCTTTGCCTTGAAGGTGCGGGAAACGACGGTATAACGCACCCAATATATGATCATATTCTTCACTTGTGGGATAACTGCAATGTAACAAACATCAATCAGTTTACATAAGAGATATCACATATATGCATTGTCAAGACCTCAAACTTACCAATCTGTTACCCATTTCGTCATGTGGCCGTGGAGGGCAACCACTAGCCGATTCTTCATTGTCGATGTTAATGGAACACCTGTTTTACCCATTGCCCTAAGCAGGTCACTACTGAATTCAGGCAGTCCGCATGTCAGTGGGGTGAATTTCCGTTTCACATGACTGTATGGGTTGGCTCTTAAATGTTCCACCTCAACTTCGTCCTCTCCATCTTCAAACGCTAAGACATCCATGAGGTTCTTTGCTTGGATACATCCTGGAGCAGTATCAGTCACAGCGGTTGCATTAGGTGTAACAGACACTGGCGTGGAGGACCGTACAGTAGGATGGCCATTGTGGGTCACATCCAGAGCACGCTCAGTACATTTACCCTCAGCAGCAGCTGGAACAGAAGACACAAAACGTGTTTGCTTACGAGTGTCTGACTCAGGGTAACAACTTCCAATGACACCAGCTCAGATTAACAACGCACCATGTGTAATCACATTTACAACAGTCCCAGCAGGCACGCTAGCAAAGTCTGAGAGTGTCACCTGTACATCCTTAAACACGTCATCAGGGACCTCAAAGGTGATGCTCTGATAAACACCTGGCAACATATCACTGAACAGTGTCTCTGCTGCCTTCCGAAAGCCAAGCTCAGACCTCACTGTATGGTTCGCAGCCTTGGTGTAGGAGACGCCCTGGAGCTCCATTCTGAAAAACATCTTGACGGGCTCCATCCTGGAACAGAACAGAATAAATGTCTGATTCTTCGAGACAAACAAAAACACCAACCTAATAGGTTCCTCAATGTTCTGAACTTACAACAGAGGCGATGCTGGACCTCTTTCTAAAGTTACAGAATAACAAAAACAATGTTAACTAAATCACAACTTACAAAATTTGAAAACTATTCCAACAGGGCCTCCATCAGAACTTACAGAATTACAAAGTATTCCAACTATATCATAACTTACACAAAATTAAAATACCATTCCAACCAAGGACAGAATAATGTACATGAGAGATGCTTTCACAGCACTGCAATCTTTAAGAGCGACAATCACACTCATTTGAAAAACTTAACTTAATCTGCTACAATTATGTACATAAGCCATTATGTTTTGAAGGAACTCTCATGCCGTTTACTAGTACCTTGCCCCGGACACCAACGATTTGCAATGCAACCATTTCTCCATCACAACAATTACAAAAACTATTCCAACTATATCACAACTTATACAAAATTCAGAAACCATTCCAACAAAGGACAAAATAATATACATAAGAGCTGCTTCGAGGGGTAAACAACTCTGAATTTTGAAGTACACCACTAATTCAAAATTCAACAAATTCAAACTAATTCACACTAATTCAAACCAATTCACGCTAATTCATAGTAATTCACGCCAATTCAAACTAATGCACACTGATAACTAATTCACAAAAATTCACAAAAATGAAATAAAGTTTAACCCAAGTCACACTAATTCAGACCAATTCACTCTAATTCAAACTAATTCAAAGCAAATTCAAGCAAATTCAAACAACCAAAGAAAAATTCAAAACAAATTCCAGCTAATTCAAAAGTAATTCAAACAAAATTCAAAGCTAATTCACACAAATGCACAAACAATTTGATCATCTAATGACCGCTACTGAGGCAAGAAAATTGGTCTATAGTGGACTCTTATTAAATGCAAGTTAACATCTCGGGGCCTGTGGTGGTTTAAAGTTTGGTGAGGCAGAAACCTTTCAGCCCTCACCACCTCCCTCTGATTTTCACAGTAAGTTACTTTTACGGCATAAGCCTCAAACCTGGCATGATGTTTTGAAGGAACTCTTATGCCGTATACTAGTAACTGGCCCCGGAGAAGAAGGATTTGCAATGTCCTGAAAAACACTGGCATATTCTGACTATCTAAATCAACTATATTATAAGCATCACGTTTGATCAGCGTACCCTCCCACTTAACACTATTGTACCTAGTAATGGTATCATCATCTAAAACTTCAGGTACTAGTTCCACAAGTCTCTCACGGACTGCTCCAGTCACCACAGCAAATTTAAAGGTGGTCCCTTTCGAGACTGCCTCCCACTGGGGAGGAAGGATAGGGCCCACACCACGGAGGAAATAGCAACGTTGCTCCTGGAACCTCTGGCAGAGCGTATGCGTTACATTGATGAAATTGTTTGAGGTGGAGGCCATCACCTTAAAATACTGATGCCGATGTTCATTGGTCCAATTCATTGTGAACCTCCATGGTCCGTACAATCTGGCCATGCGTCCGTAGTGGATCAGGTAGTGGAGCTTTGGGAACACCTCAGTAAGGCCAAACAAGAGCCTGTAGCGCTTTATGTACATTTCCACTAAATCATTCAATTCATTAATCATGCGCTCAGTTACTATTAGTGCCCAGATAATTTCCACTATACGGAGCAGATTCCGGTGAAGTTTCCAAACAGCAAGATCACTAACATGTGCGCCGAGCGCGAAAGCAAAATTCCTAAACATATTGAGCCTTTGAGAGGCACTACCTTTAATTGACTTGGTACCTTGAAGCAAGTCATCCTTCAATGGAGGAGGAGTGTTAGCACGCTCGACCTCCCCATAACTGAATGAATTTATTAGGGTCTGTGCTGTGGAATACTTCAAGATCGGCACATTCTTATTCATATCATTTGTACGCATGGTTTCATTCAAAAATTTCAAGGTACGCCTCATGTTATCATCAATTACCTTCAGAGCTACGTCATGCATTCCATCTGGAGGACAAGACTGAGGAGGTTCAAAATAGGGCAGTCCATCTGCCGGCATTACGCCATTAGGGCCTTTGTACAGTTTATGGTCAGCGCCACCCTGAATTCTTTCAGTCTGGTGCCGGAGCGACTCATAACTTCTCAATTCAATACCCCGTTTTGCACAGTCTGCCTCAGTGAAGCAATGATCTATGTCAGCATGACGGGCTTCACAGAACCGGCAAGGGTAACTCTTGGTAGGTAAGCCAGTCTCTTTACCAAATTTCTCTCCGCCAAAGGATGCTTTCAGCCCGCACAAGGGGTGAGCTGCGAGAGTGTCAGCCATCCAAAAATTACAGACTGCCTTGAAATGATAACGCTTACCCTTCACTCTCACATGCATTCCATCTTCAGCCAATTTTTTCATCTCTTCTACAAGGGGTTGCAGTATACGCTTGAGACCGTAACTTTTCACTACTGGGTACCTTGCCATCAAAGCCAGATGCACCGAGTCAAGCCAACTGTGGTAGCGTGGATGGACATTATCAACTTGAAAGTACACCATGTAAGATTTATGAATTCCACAGTTAGGGCTAAGACCCTTTGCAAGTTCAACCTCGTCACTATACATACGGAGTCTAATGCATATTCCCTCCGTGGCTGCAGGCTGGCTAAAAACAGGGTGATTTTTGAAGTGCTCCCCATCCTTGTAGGAAGTCAGGGCTGCTGTGTTGCTTCTCGAACTAGCATCTTTAAAAACCTCGTCTAGAACATCCTCATGGCGTAAAAAAGCCTCGAGACTCCTCTCAATAGATACTGTGTGGAAGAGAGGCCGCCCTCTATCAATCCACGGCGCTACTACTTCCTCAGCTGTTAAGTCGACAACCTCTGGCTGAACGATTCCATCTGACAAATAAACCTTATTTAAGAAGCCATCTGTCACTTTACAGTGCTCCTTAATACTGTCTGGGTCTAAGAAAAGGTCTAGATCTGCATCATTCGGTACATTTTGCTCAAGAAGTCTCTTCCTAACAACGTCTGCTAACTGACCCCGAACCAGGAGACCAAAGTCGACAGCAGCATCTAGAATTTTCCTAGCGACAGTTCGACTAAGGCCGTGCACATGCAACAAATCTAAAAGCAACCGTGCGGCTGATAGTTGAAGGTTGTCAGCTGTTCTGGAGAACATGTCACTAGCAGATTCAGATTCAACTCCTGGGTCCTGTACCTCTTCCTCCAGAACATCATAAGGCATCCGAACCGGCGCCTCGGGAGCCTCCTTCCCCCCCCTGCCATAGAGGTCGGCATGACGATTGTGAAGGTGACTCAAGACTCCTAGGCCACTCCTTGGCGTCTCCTCACAATCAGTAACAGGGCATTTGAAGCCCATGTCATACATGTGGGCACCATCAGCTCTGAAATGCCTACTTATCTCCCCCAGCGTCTGAAACGTCTGGGTGCAGCTCTTATGAGGGCAAGGGTACACCATCGCGTACGTACTCGTTCTTCGCTGAGGTCTGACGAACGCGGCAGCAGGCGCAGTGTTGGGGGCCGGGCCTCAGCGGACACTGAGGGTACAGGTCCTGCCTGACTCGGAGCCGGGCGGGCCGGGGGGCCGGTGGGGGTGGATGCGTGGGGGTGCAGTCTGGCGGCCGCCGAAGTGTCCACGCTGCCGAACAGTCTCCGATCACCTCACAAACACTGCTCAAAAAAGAGAAAAATAAAATAAGTGGGAAGGCAGTCGACGGTCGACTTGGAAGGTTACAGTAACAAACAGACGATTTACACCATGAGCTGTCAACGCATAGTAGTACACTTTTAGGCTGCAAGAAACTTCAATACACCTGTGCGAGATGTTAAACAGACATTTTGAAGATTTTACGGGACCAGAATATGTTCATACAAAGTTCAAATTTTCGACGCAGTAGCTTCGGAACCCGGCTGGGCGAGGAAGGGGAGGGGGCGAGGGTGTAGAGGCCTGCAGCCCCCTGCTAGGAAAAATCTCCTGTGGATTTGGGGAATTTTTCACTTTTGAGATTTTTTGAAAATTTCCATAAAACTTCACCATTTTTTTAAAATTTTCACTTTGGCCAGCACAGGGTTAAGTGGAACATTTTTAGCTTCCCCTTGTCTCACTGATTAAGAATATATAGGATGGTCACTCACAAAGTTTTCCTGAAAGAGCATCAAAAAGTGATCATAAGAATTCCTCTCCCAAAAGTTTTAGGCCCTTTCCTTGAGATATTACTAATTTTACAAACTTTAAAACTGGGAAAAAAAGGAAATACGTATTCCTTGATTTTCTTCACTCTGCCCTTAAAAGTTGCCTAATAGTAAAGGTAATGAGGTGGAGTCATAACATTTTTACAGATCAACCTCCATCAGGGCAGCGCAGCCCAAAAATTATTTGTCTTCACTCAAAATTACCGCTGCTCAGGACAAAACTGTTCGGTAGGTCCATATTCAACGTTTTAAGATGTCCGCCTTCATTTGCCAACTGTAATAATACATCACTCTAGAAGAACAAGCACTCTGTCATCCAAAGGCCAATGCATGAGAAATTTGTTTGTGTACTGAAAGTTTGATTGGCATAGACTTGAAGGATTAAAAAAAGTCCCAAAATTGTCTCATAAAATCCATTTTGATGTTTTCATTCTGTATTTTAATACTTCATGCGATGGCCTTCGGATGACAGAGTGCTCGTTCTCCTAGAGTGATGTACTTTTTCAGTTGGCAAATGAAGGCGGACATCTAAAAAGGTTGAATATGGACTCAACGAACAGTTTTGTCCTGAGCAGTGGTAATTTTGAGTGAAAACAAATAGTTTTTGGGCTGCGCTGCCCTGATGGAGGTTGATCTGTAAAACTGTTATGACTCCACCTCATTACCTTTACTATTAGACAACTTTTAAGGGCAGAGTAAGGAAAATCAGGGAATACATATTTCCTTTTTGTTTCAGTATAAGTTTGTAAAATTTGTCATATTTCAAGGAAAGGGTCTAAAACTTTAGGGAGAGGAATTCTTTTGATCACTTTTTGAGGCTCTTTCAGGAAAACTTTGTATCGCAGAGCTGTGATGAAAATGGCCCAAGAAAAATATTTGCATTGAATTCCACAACTTACAAAAAGTCACTTGACATTATCTCAGCTCCCATAGTAGGAAGGGGCATGAAATTTTTTTTTTTGAGAGTCACTACAAGTAGACAATCAAAACAAGTGATTCTCAGACAAATCAGTGACATCAAGATTTTGGCCCTGGGTGGGTTGGGAAATAATTGCTCAATTACCGAACAATTCGGTTAGCTGGATAGGGGAAATGTGAGACCGATGGAGGGAAGGAGTGCCGGGCCAAAGTTTGGAAAATTTTGGGATGTTGGCCTTATAAATATGTATCTTTGAGCAAAGTTTCATCAAAATCGTCGGACCAGCTAAAAAAAGTTAAAAATTAAAACCTGAAATTTTAATATTTTTTCTTAAGTTTTTGACCCTGGAGTCCCAATGAAATCTAGAAAATGGGTGACCATCATATATATTCTTAATCAGTGAGACAAGGGAAAGCTAAAAATGTTCCACTCAACCCTGTGCTGGCCAAATTGAAAATTTAAAAAAATGGTGAAGTTTTGTGGAAATTTTCAAAAAATCTCAAAAATTAAAAATTCCCAAAATCCACAGGAGATTTTTCCCAGCCAAGCCCTGCTACATTTGGGTACTTTGGGACCCCCTGAGTGAGTTTTTAACCATGCCACCAAAAAGTACGACACACCCATCCGGGCACGGCGGTGAGTTGGTGTGAAATGCACCCGCATTTAGAAGCAACACACCAGCGCTCGCGCTGTTGCCCCCGCGGGGCTCATCGCAGGGGCGTGGCGCGGGCGCGTGGTGCGGGCGCGCGGGCGTGGTGCGGGGGCGCTCGCGACCCCGGTAAGTAGGCTGGCCCAGGTGGGAGGGGGGTGGGGGGTAGGTGCACCTCCGCGCACCGCGGTGCACAGGTTTCACATCATACGTACTCGCGCTTCCCAGAGGTGAACACTGTAGTTGCTGCTGCATCCAAGGTACTCGCGCCGACGAAGTGTATTGAGGCTGGGGTCTGGCGAACGCTGCGGCAGGCGAAGTGTTGGGGGCCGGGCCTCAGCGGACACTGGAGGGTACTGGTCCCGCCTGCGCCTGACTCGGAGCCGGGCGGGCCGGCGGGCCGGCGGACCGGTGGGGGTGGATGCGTGGGGGTGCCGTCGGGCGGCCGCCGAAGTGTCCACGCTGCAGGCTGATTCCGGTGACCGCTCAGTGGGGTATGTCTCTCTCGCACTCACGGTGCGTTCCGTAAGGAGCGAGGGAGGTGCGAGAGAGACAGACCGACGAGAGCGATGAGCGGAATCGGCCAATCCTCTGAAGTGGACAGCCCCCTGCTCGGGCCGGCCGGCCGGCCGGGCATGAGCTGCACCCGAACGGCCCCGTGTTCCTGCCTGCAGGGTAGGGCTCTTATTTGTACCCGGGTACCCGGGTAACCCTGACGGGTACCCGCCCGGGTACGATCTGGGTTGGCGGGTTTTCCCCGGTACCCGGGTTACCCGGGTAAAACCGGCGGACCCGCGCCTGTAGGTAGGCAAATTGACTTGCCTGTATGCCATTTTGCATATACTTGCAGGCGCGGTTCCACCGGGTTTACCCGGGTGCCCCGGGTACCCGGATAAACCCGTCGACCCGGCTCCTACCCGGGTTACCGGGGTACCCGCTGGTCGGGTTTTTAAGAGCCCTACTGCAGGAGCATTCCACACCAACTCACCGCAGAGCCCGGATGGGTGTGTCGTACTTTTTGGTGGCATGGTCAAAAATCACTCAGGGGGTCCCATAGTACCCAAATGTAGCGGGGTTTGGCAAAGAAAAATCTCCTGTGGATTTGGGGAATTTCTCATTTTTGAGATTTCTTGATAATTTCCATAAAACTTCACCATTTTTTTAAATTTTCAATTTGGCCAGCACAGGGTTGAGTGGAACATTTTTAGCTTCCCCTTGTCTCACTGATTAAGAATATATAGGATGGTCACTCACAAAGTTTTCCTGAAAGAGCATCAAAAAGTGATCAAAAGAATTCCTCTCCCAAAAGTTTTAGACCCTTTCCTTGAGATATTACTAATTTTACAAACTTTAAAAAAAAATAAAAACTGAAAAAAAAAGGAAATACGTATTCCCTGATTTTCTTCACTCTGCCCTTAAAAGAGCGCGGGGCGTTCGGCGAGTCGACGGTCGATTTGGAAGGTGACAGTAACAAACAGACGATTTACACCATGAGCTTTCAACGCTTAGTAGTACACTTTTAGGTTGCAAGAAACTTCAATACACCTGTCCGAGATGTTAAACGGACATTTTGAAGATTTTACGGGACCAGAATATGTCCATACAAAGTTCAAATTTTCGACGCAGTAGCTGTACCCGGCGGGGCGAGGAAGGGGGGGGGGCGTGGTGGCCTGCAGCGGGCAGCATTTGGCAACCCTGCCTCCTAGGCCAAATGGAGGCCTGGCCGGGGGCTCGGGGGCTTCGTTTCGCTTCGGCCTGCCGACTGATTCAGAAGATCGCTCTCCTCGCCCTGTCTCTCTCGCACTCAGGGGGAGCGTAGCACAGGTGCGAGAGAGACAGAGCGAGGAGAGCGATCTTCTGAATCAGTCGACAGGCTGAGGAAGGGGATGGGGGCGGTGCCTGCAATGCATGCGTGCAGCACTGTACGTATACGTCGTACGCTTGTGCTCGGCAGCAGCGCGAACGGCCTGCCCGGGCGTGGGTCACCGCGGGGCGGGCCCCGGGGCGTCGGGGAGGTGCTGGTGCTGGTCGCGGCCGCGGGGCCGCGGGATCGCGGGGCGGTGGCCTGATCAGAGCTTCCCAGCGAGGCGGTGCGGTGCGGAGCGGGGCTCCGCTAGCAGAGATCTAAATGGAGGGAGTGGCCCGCAGCGGGGATGAAACTATTCACTTCACCTCACCAACGTTAGGTCTGAAGAGACGGGGCAGCCGTCAAGTAGCGTATAGGCTATAGGTTGTCGCGCGCATCTGCGAGAGAGACGGAGCGAAGGAGAGCGATACGCGGGTGTCTACAGTTTGAACTTGAACAACCTGGGATGCAGGCAGGCCGGGGCGGGGCGGGGCGGAGTGCGCCGACCTCGGGCTGCCCGCGTTAAAAATCTAGGCATAAAGTTGTCATAATTTTCTCGCCGCCTTTATCACTAGATTATCAGATAAATTATGAGAAATCCATGACACAGTTTTATGACTAATTTATGAGCTACGCGTGTGTCATAAACATCTCGGTAAAAATCTCATAATGTTCTCCAAAAAAATGTCATAAATTTCTCGGCAAATCGGTGCTTTATGAGAAAATTATGACTTATTTTCGCCCGCAGGAGAGAAAATTTCGATTCGATGCGGAGTCGAACCTCCGGCTGGCTGACTGCCGATTTTGTAAGTTATCGACGGTAACCACTGGGCCAGAGTGATTACCTATGAGGAGTCGTCCGCTTCCCGGACCACATCGCTCCCGTTCGAAGCTACGTACATGCGAGCTACAGATTTGAATTCCGCATGGAACGTTCCAGAAAAAAAAAAGTCCTAATGTATTCTGTAAGACTGAAACCTTCTGTCCAGAAAACAGAAGGATTCGATAGATGTTGTTTCCTATTCCAGAAAGTTCCAAATCAGCACGACCGCCACGTACACGTACCTACACACGCGACACGCTCGCTGTTCATCGTGCCTCTCGCTTTAGGCCCCTCAGCCCCAGCGCGCACGCCGAGCAGCGATGCTTCGAACGGGAGCGATGTGGTTCGGGAAGCGGACGACTACTCTCAGGTAATCACTCTGGCCCAGTGGTTACCGTCGATAACTCACGAAGTCGGCAGTCAGCCAGCCGGAGGTTCGACTCTGCATCGAATCGAAATTTTCTCTCCTGCGGGCGAAAATAAGTCATAATTTTCTCATCAAGCACCGATTTGCCAAGAAATTTATGACATTTTTTTGGAGAACATTATGAGATTTTTACCGAGATGTTTATGACACGCGCGTAGCTCATAAATTAGTCATAAAACTGTGTCATGAATTTCTCATAATTTATCTGATAATCTAGTGATAAAGGCGGCGAGAAAATTATGACAACTTTATGCCTAGATTTCTTACGCGGGTGCGCCGCGGTCTAACGGATAAGACATATACACACATACATACATAATTTCTTGCGACTTACACCTAAGCGTCCAGTTCGTCCCTTAAAGCAGTGCCACTAATTGCGAGTGAATGGTCAGCTTTCGGCACACTTCCAGCGCAGAGCTGGAAGATTCATGGAACCCCCTGCACATCTCCTACTCCGCTCAGCAGCGCCGCAGCACCCTCAATGACCTTCCCGAGAAAGTAGGAGGGCGGGTATTTTCGGAGGGAGAGGCGGTTCTCGTTTCTGCGACTTCAATGGTCGCGTTGGTCCCGTGGCCTGGCGGGTCTCCGTTTGCAATGGGAGTGCGAGTGAGAGTGTATTGATAACTCGCCATAGCCATACCGCCGGGCTGGGTGCTGCTGCCTTGGGGCCTTGGGGGTCGGATTAGCCAGGCGACCTCTCCTTCTCAGAAGATAGGCCGGTGTGTGCGTGTGAGAGAGAGAGAGAGAGAGAGAGAGAGAAAATGGGAGAGAGAGAGAATGGGAGAGAGAGAGAGAATGGGAGAGAGAGAGAATGGGAGAGAGAGAGAATGGGAGAGAGAGAGAGAGGGGAGAGAGAGAGGACTTGTACCGGTGATGCCACCTCATTGTCCCCGGCCGCCGGGACACCCCCCACTCCCCCATCACCCACCATCCTTGCTTCCCTGCTCAACCTACAGTTCGCCACAACTCGGCCCATCCCTTAGCAGGTAGCAAGTTACCACCGCCGCAACACCGAGCTATTTCCTAGTTGTGTCGTAGTATAATCGACTGCCTAAAAAGGCTACACTACAGCGCTCGCGGGGCTCATCGCAGGGTACAAGTACGGGCGCCCCGCCGCGACCGCCCCCGCCCCTACACAGGACGCGCGCTGCGAGTGCGTGGCGGCCCGTGGCCGCGATAAAGAAGCGCGACGCGCGATGCGCCGGGACGCGATGCAAGGCTAGGCGGGGCGGGGCTGGGTGGGGTTGGGGTGGGGCAGAGCAGGGCTAGCGGGGCGTGCCCCTGAATCGGCTGTGGAACCCGGCTGGGCGAGGAAGGGGAGGGGGGCGAGGGGGGGGGGGGCGTGGAGGCCTGCAGCGGGCAGCGCTGTACGCTGCTCCATGCGCCCGCAGCCCGTCGGGGTGCCGCTCCTCGCCTAGGAGGCAGCGTTGCCAAATGCAGGCCTGACCGGGGGCCCGGGGGCTTCGCTTCGGCGTGGCTGACGAAGGGGATGGGGGCGGTGCCTGCGATTCATGCGTGCAGCACTGTACGTATGCTGTACGCTTCTGCTCGGCAGCAGCGCGAACGGCCTGCCCGGGCGTGGGTCACGGCGGTGCGGCGGGGGGGGGAGGGAGGGGGCGCGTCGGGGAGGTGCTGTAGGCACATTCCGCAAAGTGCGCTTTGGAACGAAGCGACGGTTTGGTCTACCCGTAGAGACGAGTAGTGCGTGCCGACGACGCTCAGTCGAGACACTGATCAGGCTGTCGGCCGCTCCCGGTTTGGCTCAGCAGCGCTCGCGGCTCGCGGCGCCGTTCGGTTCGACTCAACCCGATCAGTGTCTCGACCGAGCGTCGGCTGCACGCACTACTCGTCTCTACGAGTTGACTAAACCGTCGCTTCGTTCCAAAGCGCACTTTGCGGAATCTGCCTACTGGTCGCGGCCGCGGGGCCGCGGCGAGGCGGGGCGGGGTGGGGCGGGGCGAGGCGGGGCTCCGCTAGCAGAGATCTGAACGCAGGGGTGGCCCGAGCGGGCATGGAACTATTCACTTCTCTTCACTAACGTTACGTCTCAAAAGACGGGCAGGACCATGGCGTGCGGAGTGCGCGACAGTGCGACGTGCTTGTGGTGCAGCTCGTGGAGTGCTGCGTGGCGAACGAATCGACGCCCCTCGTCCAGCTTGGCGGCGCGCAGGCCGCGCCCTTGCTCCCGCCTCGCCCCACGCCGCGCCCCGGGGCGGCGGCGGACAGAGGCTGTCTTGGTTTCCTGGGCTAGGCGGTCGGGACTATATTCGTCCATGCTCGGTCAAAGAAAAGCACCCCCGCCACTCGGAGACCGGAGCAGGGTCCCACCGTGCCGCCGTCTCTCGGCTGATGCGAGCTGTGCGCGGAGGGGGTGGGGAGGGGGTCAGGCACCCTGCAGGCTCATTCCGCTCATCGCTCTCGTCGGTCTGTCTCTCTCGCACCTCCCCCGCTCCTTACGGAACGCACCGTGAGTGCGAGAGAGACATGCCCCACTGAGCGGTCACCGGAATCAGCCTGCTGTTGCTGGGCGGCTGGGGCTGCGCTCCACATGGTGCGGCGCAGCGAGGCTGCTCTAGGTTCTGTTTCTGGGTGCCAAAGCCTCCGGCCGGTGAATAACCTTGGGTCATTTGTGACCTGGTTCTCTCAAGTCAAAGCCGAGGCCACAAATGACCTCGACATAGGGCAGTCGTGCTTCTAGTACCCGATTCGCTATGACGCATGGCGGCGGGGCGGGTATGCGGCAGGTTTTGTACGAGTTCAATATTCGCTCTGTGCCTCAAGACGTTGTAGTGGGTTACATACCTCGTGGTGTGTCCTTCCATATTCCTGGTTGGTCCACGCTCACGTGCGGCGTCGGTCGCAGTCCACAACATGTTCGCGTGGAGCGTTTTCGAGGCGTCGCCTGCGACGGCCTGGCAGTAACTGAGGTGCACGCTGCGCTGCTGTGTGCTGTGAGGTCGGGCCTGGCATTTGTGAAAAGGGGCTTTTGTTAGCTTTTGGGAGCGATGGCGCCCCCCCAGCCCCCCGCGCCCCTCATCCTCCCCCCACCTTTACTGCAATCACCTTACCTTGCGTTTCTGGGAGGTTGCACTCGAAGTGGACACTAACAGGTGCGCCGTAAATCTTTTTGCTCCCGTAAGCCACTGATCCAAGCTAAGTACTGATGAGTAGACACTGAGTACCCACGTCACTTTCTCACTCTCACGTCCATCATCATG
The DNA here is from genome assembly GCA_029379305.1 of Frankliniella fusca. Lineage (NCBI taxonomy): Eukaryota > Metazoa > Arthropoda > Insecta > Thysanoptera > Thripidae > Frankliniella > Frankliniella fusca. The sequence continues at coordinate 17,329 of JAHWGI010000122.1, forward strand.
CGTGGCTGTCTGCCGGGGCGCGAGGCTGCGTCCGGTGGAATGAATTAGCCCAGGAAACCAAGTCAAAATAAGGCCTCTCTCCTCAATAAAATGCTGGTTAAATTTTTTTTTGCAGATTCTGGTAGAATGGAACGCGCTGATTAACGTAAATTTTAGTCCCAAGCCGGGAGAGGTGTGCAACTCGAGATATTGAACGCCAAAGGGCGTAAGTGCACGACTTTGATATTTTGACTGTCGCTTCAAAACTATTGGTGCCACATGGTCCGGAGGGGTGTCAAACTGTTCGGAAATAAATGCTGCATCAGCCCACAGTTCAAGAAATTAAGCGGAAGTCTCTTTTATGCGGTGAAAGTTGAGTTGATTAGCCAGATTTCAAATCTCACTTGAATTTTTTAAATCTCACGTCATATCTGGGAAACGAGCGCGAAAATGAAAAAAAATTCCCGAGGAAAACTTGTGCGCCCATCCCTCTGCTTCATACGCCGTTTTTTACATTTTCCCTAGCTCCAACCGTTCGCCTGCAAATCTCCTGGAACTGGAGCCGTGCGCAGTCGCTGCGCGCGGCTCCAGCGGCCCGGCCTGGCCCGGCCACTGCTTCCCCCACCCCTCCCGTGAGCCGCGCCTGGAGTGGCGTGGGCGCTCTTTCTCTCTCCCACCCGCAGCTATCGCACTGGTGCAACAAGGACGGAACACGGGGCTGCATCCGCAATGCTCGAGCGCGCTGTTTGAATGAGTCAAGCAGGAGAAATCCTATTGATTACATGGAAAGTGTCTTCAAAATATCAACAAACTAAATAATTCTTTCTTTGATAGGACATTTGTACAAAGCCAGTGTTCACAATTGTGCATTGTTTCCTTCCCGCCGAACGCCAATTTTTTGTGTTATGGTACATTTTTTCATGAATGCCAGAAATGTTCGTGTGCGCACTATATACATATATTGGCACACCGTGAGGGAGCACATGCCTGCGCTGGACCCACCCGCACAACATAGGGCAAGGGGATGGGGCGCGGGCGCGGGAGGGGGGGGCGGTCTGAGGTGGCTTGACTTGACTTGAGAGGCGGTGGAACGAATCTTCTCAGCCTCGCCCGCGCTATGAGGGGGAGTAGGGGGGGGAGGACCGAGTCAGGGCGGCGCGGTGGATAAGTGGCGACAGAAATGTCCCCATACCGAGGAAATCTTCCATCCACCCCCCCCCCTACCCCACCCACCCGCCTACCTGACCTGACCAGAGCTGCCAGCAGGTTGATTCCGGTGACCGCTCAGTGGGGCATGTCTCTCTCGCACTCACGGTGCGTTCCGTAAGGAGCGCGGGAGGTGCGAGAGAGACAGACCGACGAGAGCGATGAGCGGAATCAGCCTGCAGATCGGGTGATTTTGCGCCCGCCGGGCAATTTTTGCTCCCTTCAGGCGATTTTTTTTGGCAAAATGCGCCCGGGCGATTTTCGGGCGATTTTGTATCAGTCGGGCGATTTTCAGGCGATTTTGACGAAAATTCCCATTTTTCGGGCGTTTTCGGTCCATTTTGAGATTTAACGGGTGATCTTTGCGTATGCTTTGAAAAAACAAGGGCGATTCCGGGCGAATATTTTGAGAAAACACGGGCGATTCCGGGCGATTTTGAAAGAGCGCGGGCGATTCCGGGAGATATCATTGGCTGAGAGGCTTCGGGAGGGCTCGGGCGCATTCGGGCGATTCCGGCGCCCGACCCGGGCGACTCAGGCTCGGACCTATCTGGCAGCTCTGGTCTGGACCGGACCTGGACCTGACCTGACTCGCCAGTCGTTGGCTCGAGCCGAGCCGGAACCGCGCGACCAGGTGCAGTGGTGCAGTTGCAGTGTGGTGCAGTCGCAGTCCGGCAGTAGATCGTATTGTTATATCGTCTTGTGTGGGAAGCGGAGATCTCCTACTGTCACTTGAAATGGCCGCTTGTACCACACGCGGTCGATGCACAGTATTCGTGGCTGACGTTATAGACGACAATGACCCCTGCGAAATAGTTGAATTCGAAAATTTTCGATGCCGTGGCATGGACCACACGCCTGGTGCGATTGTGCAGGCGCCTATCATAGTGGGACCTGGAATACCGCTGAAGAATGTTCAGCTCCTGGGTGCCGGTGGTGAGTACCTTAACGCAAGACGCTACGCTCTCGTTGAGTCCCAAAGCTTCATTACTTCGGACACCGCAGCTCTGCTATGAGGAGAAACATGGATTGACGTACTGTATACTTTCTTTTTACAGGTAACAGGGAGGAGGCGCTCGCAAAGGCTAAGGACTACTTAGCCGCTCTGGCAGAGCAGTTAGGGCAGAGCCAGCGTGAGGTATTGGAATATCTCGGCCTTCTGTCAGAGGAGACGCAGCGTCTCTTTGATATATCTGACGAGGCCCACAACAGCAGTGGGCGATGTTCCACAGACGTGGTAGTTGACGCTAGTCATGGGCGGGCCCGGGACGAGGGCGCCCCAAGCGACGACTCAGATCGGTGGTCGACGGGCGCGGCCGCCATGGCGGACAGCGCGGAGGGCGGGCAGCAGGTCGCCGTCGATGTGGATGCTGGCCGGGCGCAGGTCGAAGAGAAACTCGGCGACGACGAAGATCGGTGGTCCATGGCGGACAGCGCGGCAGGCGGGCGGCAGGACGACAGCAGTGACGTCGTGGACGTCGAGCAGTGGACGGGCATGGACGGTGAGGAGGGTGCCAATTCCCAGGATGTGGCCTGCACACAGCCATTGGATGGCGGCGACGATGAGGACACTCAGTGCGTGGAGGACCAGGTGCCAGACGCAAAGAGGCGGAGGCAGGAAGAAATGTGCGACCTGCAGAGGCACATTGGACTCCTTGAGTCTTTGCTGCACGCGAAGATACAGGCCCTAGGCGCTCTGCAGGACGAGGAACTTCTGGAAGAGTTTGCTTAAGTCACTAATTAATTAATTAATTAATTAATTAATTAATTAATTAATTTGAGTGAGTTACGGTGCAAAATTCCAATTGAAACCCTTGGCAGATTTTATTTCAGTAATTTTCAATAACTCACTCAATTAATTAATTAATTAAAGACTTCAGAAAACTGCACACACACACACACATATATATACTATATGTGTTTGTATGTTTTTGTGTAGATATATATATATATATATATATATATATATATATATATATATATATATATATATATATATATAATAAGTAGGCTATGTTATACCAATGTTACTGGTTGGCAGTTGAACAAGGAAGGTTTGAAATATTTCACTTCATCTGTGTAAGTTTTAATAAAAGTAATAACACTGCACACAAGTGACTAATTGTTGTGTTTTACTTGAGGAGGACTTTTGTTTGTTTCTCAGCATTGCAATAAGACACTGCTGGGTTCATTGAATAGAAAAAATACAAGACTTAGCTGTGAGAGAATATGGGCACGAGGCTTGATAAAATATCAACTATGACTGGAATGCACCACCCTTTTGCCAACAGTTTGATCCTTGCTGTAATACTCAAATTAGCATCAGTGTAATGTGCTTCTAAACCTGTCATAAATCACACAATTAAAGATGAATAATGTGGAATGAAAATGGGTACCTCACTAGAAAATGTTTCTTACCTTGTAACCTCTCATAGTCTGTTGGGCTAAAGAATTCTCTTTTGCCTTCGTACTCCACACATCTCTGTCCGGATCTGTTGGAAGTAAGGGTACGAGCTTCTGAAATGATAGCTGTCTTGTTCCCGTCAATACAGTCTTGTAGTGTGAGTTTTGACTTTCGCACTACCGTATCATGCTGTAAGCCTGCAATATTTCCCCAAAAGAAGCGCTTTCTTGTAACAGGAAGAAAGGATGAAGAGCAGCGTTTGGAAGGCACACCCATATCACTATAAGAAAGAAATAGTTGCAATCTGTAACTGAAATTTAAGTGTTGGTACCAGAAATATCTAACACTGTGACTTGTGTATCTTATTTACCTATTCATTTGAAGGAGAGTATCCTTGTCCAGATGACAAGTATTTTCAAAAAGCCATTTGACGGAGTGATTTTCTTTCGTATATTTGTCCTGTAAATACCTAATGATCCTGACGAATTCAAAATAAAGCAGACCAGTCCCACCTCTTAAACCAGCTCTTCTTGGGTTAACCTGTTGTAACTTGCACAATTTAAGAGACACAGCTGTGCAAAATTGTAAAATAATGAACAGCATACATTACCCTGCTGAGGTCAGAACACGGGGAACCAGCTAGAACCAAATCAATTTTGCCCAGACTGTCAAGAACTTCAGAGGTTATGTCTTTAACATCTCCTAGGCGGATCACATTAGGATGCCGTAGGCTTTGGACCCTGAAAAAGGTAATTCATACTAATTTCATTCATTTTCTTATTTATTGTTTGTTTGTTTATTGTTCAATACTTTACACACCTCAGGGCATTTTCACATATTTCACTAGAGAAATAACGCAAGACAGGTATTCCAAGTTTGTTGAGCGCGACCAGTCCGGAGGAGACTCCATCATACAAAGAGAGCACAATGATGGGGCGACAGTGACTTCCTGGGAGAAGCACACCAGATTGAAATCCATAGAAGGGCTCTTCAATAGCAAGGCCAGCTGTTTGCTTAAGTGACTGGCCAGCAACCTGTCTTTGTGTGGAGCCTGGAGTCTGGTCTATAATATTGTCAAAACAATTCTGAAAGCCATCAATGACATTCTCATCTACAGCTTGTGATAGATTATTATTGTCATGAACCAATGACGGAGCTTGTGTTGTCATACGATTGCATCCTTTCCTAAGAACCTTTTTTTGTCCATAGTGCCTCTTAGACTTTGGCGCCTGGAGGACATCACAAAGGAAAAAAAAAAGTAATTAGGATCTGCACAAGAAAGTCACACTCTACAACTTACAGCAACACTTATTCTAGGCTCTGACCTGTGTTAGGTACCTCCTCACACCCCGGCGCTTGTACTTCGGCATTCTCCGTTACGCTTACACAAGTGTTGTAGACTTCTTCAGACTCACAAATATTGCAGTTATGTTTGCACAACTATGCTCCTCAGTTGTATTTGTAACTCAAACACTGACACCATACCGGACGCGAGATATTAATAAAAAACTTAAAATGACAGTCACAGACGCTGTTACGTTTTTCTAGTCGCCCGAAATATTTCAGGCAGTGACACCAAGCCTATTATGATGTGGAAGCCACGACCCTCAGTTGTTATCACCTGAGAAGCCTTACACACGCACTTCTTACTCTCCAATCAAAGACTGAAAATAGCGACTACATGCAAACACATTCAGAGGTTAGTTCGGCCGGAAGGCTCGCTGGGTCTGTATTGTTGACAACAGCAGGGGACAGAGTGCGCCCCAGCCAGTCAGTGCTGTCTTTTCATGGACTGTCCGCCAGCGAGCGCCACCGGCAGGGCCAGCTCCCTGACGTAGTTCCGACAGACGCCACCAGGAGGCAGTGTGGCACAGTGGCCCAGGGACAGGGTCACCAAAGGTAGGCCACCCATCGAACACCGTCTTCGGAACAGCATACTTCAGCGAACGGGGGTTTTCAGCAATCTGGTGCGTTTGAGTCCCATGTGAGGTTCATCGCATTTGCAGTCTGTTTGCACTGTTAAACTAACAGTTCAACATCTCTAACTGTGCAACTCTTAGTAAGTGTTCACCACGAAAGGTATGCACTTGCAAGTGTTGAACACGTCAGTCATACAAATGCAAGTGTTTAACAGCGGCGTGCGGCACGGGGAACTGGAACACTTGCAAGTGTGTAACTGACGTGCTGAAAGCTTCCTGTGTGAGAATCAAATGCTTCGCGACAGTCCCACCTGACACGCTTCGAAACGCCGATAGGTAGGCCACCCAACGCACACGCCGCCCCCGCCCCCGGGGCACGGGGCCAGGGGGACAGGGGGACAGGGGTACAGGAGGGGGGGATGCAGCAGAGAGGCGGTGGCAGGCCGAAACGCTACGCACCGCCACCTCAGCACTACGCCAGGCCACGACGACCTAGCACACAGTGGTCGACCACCCGCGTCGCTGTTCTGAGGAGTCCGCGAACAGCGTACAGGGCATCCCCCCCGCAACCCCCCCCATACCCCTCCGAGCTGAGGTGTACGCTGTGCGAACACAACTACAAATTGTACCCTAAAAATGTACCCTCCTCTTTTACCGTGTAGACTCGGCAAGACGCCGCTCGGCACTGAGCAGTGCTCGTCTGGGGCCACGTGCTCGTCTGGGGCCACCGCGTCCGTCAGCTGCAGCACGCGGCATGGCGTGGTGTGGAGTTTACACCCTGTAACTTGGATTTTCCGAGGCACAGTTACACGGGTGCAAACAGCCCTCCACATCAAGCCTTGTGCATTCGTTGAGCTGCCTGTAAAATTGAATTCGTCTGAAAACCGGCAGAGTGAGGAAATGATACAGCAACGCGACTTGACTTAGCATGCGCTGCTTAATTTACGCAACGAGCGGCGGCGCTGTGTCACGCAGTTACTCTCAAAGCTGGCTGTGATATGAATCCATTCGCTACATACAACAGCCACTTTGAAAAGTACCGAATGCACATACGAAACGAAATTTTTCGCCAGTAAAGCTGGGTCGGGTCTCCCACGAGTCCCGAGTCAATTCCGTACTACACGCTTACACTGTACGACTGCATCACGGGAATGACTCAGGACTCGTGAAGAGCTCGGGCAAAGTGCGAAATGGCGACAATGATTTGCAGTGCACTACAAGTATCTTCCCTGTATCACAATTTACTTACGGCAACGTGGGCGGAAACGTTGCCACGCAAAGGCCAAGCGTTTTTCAGAAAGAGACTGCGTACGCGTCGCAAACGAGCTGCTCCGATACACTCGCCAAGCAGAAAGTCGTCATGCAGGCAAGGCGTGCTTGTCTGGGGCCACTGCGTCCGTCGGCTGCAGCACGCGGCATGGCGTGGTGTGGAGTTTACACCCTGTAACTTGGATTTTCCGACGCACATAGTTACACGGGTGCAAACAACCCACCACATCATGTCCGGGGCTGCCGGAAAGAAGCCAGCAAAACTTCATTTGGCGCCGGCTTCCACGCTCACGCCGAAGAAACTGGTCTAGTCACGAAATATCTCAGAGACGCGACTCGACTCAGCATCCTCGGCGTGACACGCGAAACAAGCGCAGCGAGCTGACACGCACTAACTCCGAGCAGCAACGTTCGCATGGGAGCGTCTTCTCCGGCCTCCGCACTCGACAAGCGTTGCCAACACACTGACCCTTTACGTCGCCAACTGGCAGACCAGGTAGACTCGGCAAGACGCCGCTCGGCACTGAGCAGTGCTCGTCTGGGGCCACGTGCTCGTCTGGGGCCACCGCGTCCGTCAGCTGCAGCACGCGGCATGGCGTGGTGTGGAGTTTACACCCTGTAACTTGGATTTTCCGAGGCACAGTTACACGGGTGCAAACAGCCCTCCACATCAAGCCTTGTGCATTCGTTGAGCTGCCTGTAAAATTGAATTCGTCTGAAAACCGGCAGAGTGAGGAAATGATACAGCAACGCGACTTGACTTAGCATGCGCTGCTTAATTTACGCAACGAGCGGCGGCGCTGTGTCACGCAGTTACTCTCAAAGCTGGCTGTGATATGAATCCATTCGCTACATACAACAGCCACTTTGAAAAGTACCGAATGCACATACGAAACGAAATTTTTCGCCAGTAAAGCTGGGTCGGGTCTCCCACGAGTCCCGAGTCAATTCCGTACTACACGCTTACACTGTACGACTGCATCACGGGAATGACTCAGGACTCGTGAAGAGCTCGGGCAAAGTACGAAATGGCGACAATGATTTGCATTGCACTACAAGTATCTTCCCTGTATCACAATTTACTTACGGCAACGTGGGCGGAAACGTTGCCACGCAAAGGCCAAGCGTTTTTCAGAAAGAGACTGCGTACGCGTCGCAAACGAGCTGCTCCGATACACTCGCCAAGCAGAAAGTCGTCATGCAGGCAAGGCGTGCTTGTCTGGGGCCACTGCGTCCGTCGGCTGCAGCACGCGGCATGGCGTGGTGTGGAGTTTACACCCTGTAACTTGGATTTTCCGACGCACATAGTTACACGGGTGCAAACAACCCACCACATCATGTCCGGGGCTGCCGGAAAGAAGCCTGCAAAACTTCATTTGGCGCCGGCTTCCACGCTCACGCCGAAGAAACTGGTCTAGTCACGAAATATCTCAGAGACGCGACTCGACTCAGCATCCTCGGCGTGACACGCGAAACAAGCGCAGCGAGCTGACACGCACTAACTCCGAGCAGCAACGTTCGCATGGGAGCGTCTTCTCCGGCCTCCGCACTCGACAAGCGTTGCCAACACACTGACCCTTTACGTCGCCAACTGGCAGACCAGGTAGACTCGGCAAGACGCCGCTCGGCACTGAGCAGTGCTCGTCTGGGGCCACGTGCTCGTCTGGGGCCACCGCGTCCGTCAGCTGCAGCACGCGGCATGGCGTGGTGTGGAGTTTACACCCTGTAACTTGGATTTTCCGAGGCACAGTTACACGGGTGCAAACAGCCCTCCACATCAAGCCTTGTGCATTCGTTGAGCTGCCTGTAAAATTGAATTCGTCTGAAAACCGGCAGAGTGAGGAAATGATACAGCAACGCGACTTGACTTAGCATGCGCTGCTTAATTTACGCAACGAGCGGCGGCGCTGTGTCACGCAGTTACTCTCAAAGCTGGCTGTGATATGAATCCATTCGCTACATACAACAGCCACTTTGAAAAGTACCGAATGCACATACGAAACGAAATTTTTCGCCAGTAAAGCTGGGTCGGGTCTCCCACGAGTCCCGAGTCAATTCCGTACTACACGCTTACACTGTACGACTGCATCACGGGAATGACTCAGGACTCGTGAAGAGCTCGGGCAAAGTACGAAATGGCGACAATGATTTGCAGTGCACTACAAGTATCTTCCCTGTATCACAATTTACTTACGGCAACGTGGGCGGAAACGTTGCCACGCAAAGGCCAAGCGTTTTTCAGAAAGAGACTGCGTACGCGTCGCAAACGAGCTGCTCCGATACACTCGCCAAGCAGAAAGTCGTCATGCAGGCAAGGCGTGCTTGTCTGGGGCCACTGCGTCCGTCGGCTGCAGCACGCGGCATGGCGTGGTGTGGAGTTTACACCCTGTAACTTGGATTTTCCGACGCACATAGTTACACGGGTGCAAACAACCCACCACATCATGTCCGGGGCTGCCGGAAAGAAGCCAGCAAAACTTCATTTGGCGCCGGCTTCCACGCTCACGCCGAAGAAACTGGTCTAGTCACGAAATATCTCAGAGACGCGACTCGACTCAGCATCCTCGGCGTGACACGCGAAACAAGCGCAGCGAGCTGACACGCACTAACTCCGAGCAGCAACGTTCGCATGGGAGCGTCTTCTCCGGCCTCCGCACTCGACAAGCGTTGCCAACACACTGACCCTTTACGTCGCCAACTGGCAGACCAGGTAGACTCGGCAAGACGCCGCTCGGCACTGAGCAGTGCTCGTCTGGGGCCACGTGCTCGTCTGGGGCCACCGCGTCCGTCAGCTGCAGCACGCGGCATGGCGTGGTGTGGAGTTTACACCCTGTAACTTGGATTTTCCGAGGCACAGTTACACGGGTGCAAACAGCCCTCCACATCAAGCCTTGTGCATTCGTTGAGCTGCCTGTAAAATTGAATTCGTCTGAAAACCGGCAGAGTGAGGAAATGATACAGCAACGCGACTTGACTTAGCATGCGCTGCTTAATTTACGCAACGAGCGGCGGCGCTGTGTCACGCAGTTACTCTCAAAGCTGGCTGTGATATGAATCCATTCGCTACATACAACAGCCACTTTGAAAAGTACCGAATGCACATACGAAACGAAATTTTTCGCCAGTAAAGCTGGGTCGGGTCTCCCACGAGTCCCGAGTCAATTCCGTACTACACGCTTACACTGTACGACTGCATCACGGGAATGACTCAGGACTCGTGAAGAGCTCGGGCAAAGTGCGAAATGGCGACAATGATTTGCAGTGCACTACAAGTATCTTCCCTGTATCACAATTTACTTACGGCAACGTGGGCGGAAACGTTGCCACGCAAAGGCCAAGCGTTTTTCAGAAAGAGACTGCGTACGCGTCGCAAACGAGCTGCTCCGATACACTCGCCAAGCAGAAAGTCGTCATGCAGGCAAGGCGTGCTTGTCTGGGGCCACTGCGTCCGTCGGCTGCAGCACGCGGCATGGCGTGGTGTGGAGTTTACACCCTGTAACTTGGATTTTCCGACGCACATAGTTACACGGGTGCAAACAACCCACCACATCATGTCCGGGGCTGCCGGAAAGAAGCCTGCAAAACTTCATTTGGCGCCGGCTTCCACGCTCACGCCGAAGAAACTGGTCTAGTCACGAAATATCTCAGAGACGCGACTCGACTCAGCATCCTCGGCGTGACACGCGAAACAAGCGCAGCGAGCTGACACGCACTAACTCCGAGCAGCAACGTTCGCATGGGAGCGTCTTCTCCGGCCTCCGCACTCGACAAGCGTTGCCAACACACTGACCCTTTACGTCGCCAACTGGCAGACCAGGTAGACTCGGCAAGACGCCGCTCGGCACTGAGCAGTGCTCGTCTGGGGCCACGTGCTCGTCTGGGGCCACCGCGTCCGTCAGCTGCAGCACGCGGCATGGCGTGGTGTGGAGTTTACACCCTGTAACTTGGATTTTCCGAGGCACAGTTACACGGGTGCAAACAGCCCTCCACATCAAGCCTTGTGCATTCGTTGAGCTGCCTGTAAAATTGAATTCGTCTGAAAACCGGCAGAGTGAGGAAATGATACAGCAACGCGACTTGACTTAGCATGCGCTGCTTAATTTACGCAACGAGCGGCGGCGCTGTGTCACGCAGTTACTCTCAAAGCTGGCTGTGATATGAATCCATTCGCTACATACAACAGCCACTTTGAAAAGTACCGAATGCACATACGAAACGAAATTTTTCGCCAGTAAAGCTGGGTCGGGTCTCCCACGAGTCCCGAGTCAATTCCGTACTACACGCTTACACTGTACGACTGCATCACGGGAATGACTCAGGACTCGTGAAGAGCTCGGGCAAAGTGCGAAATGGCGACAATGATTTGCATTGCACTACAAGTATCTTCCCTGTATCACAATTTACTTACGGCAACGTGGGCGGAAACGTTGCCACGCAAAGGCCAAGCGTTTTTCAGAAAGAGACTGCGTACGCGTCGCAAACGAGCTGCTCCGATACACTCGCCAAGCAGAAAGTCGTCATGCAGGCAAGGCGTGCTTGTCTGGGGCCACTGCGTCCGTCGGCTGCAGCACGCGGCATGGCGTGGTGTGGAGTTTACACCCTGTAACTTGGATTTTCCGACGCACATAGTTACACGGGTGCAAACAACCCACCACATCATGTCCGGGGCTGCCGGAAAGAAGCCTGCAAAACTTCATTTGGCGCCGGCTTCCACGCTCACGCCGAAGAAACTGGTCTAGTCACGAAATATCTCAGAGACGCGACTCGACTCAGCATCCTCGGCGTGACACGCGAAACAAGCGCAGCGAGCTGACACGCACTAACTCCGAGCAGCAACGTTCGCATGGGAGCGTCTTCTCCGGCCTCCGCACTCGACAAGCGTTGCCAACACACTGACCCTTTACGTCGCCAACTGGCAGACCAGGTAGACTCGGCAAGACGCCGCTCGGCACTGAGCAGTGCTCGTCTGGGGCCACGTGCTCGTCTGGGGCCACCGCGTCCGTCAGCTGCAGCACGCGGCATGGCGTGGTGTGGAGTTTACACCCTGTAACTTGGATTTTCCGAGGCACAGTTACACGGGTGCAAACAGCCCTCCACATCAAGCCTTGTGCATTCGTTGAGCTGCCTGTAAAATTGAATTCGTCTGAAAACCGGCAGAGTGAGGAAATGATACAGCAACGCGACTTGACTTAGCATGCGCTGCTTAATTTACGCAACGAGCGGCGGCGCTGTGTCACGCAGTTACTCTCAAAGCTGGCTGTGATATGAATCCATTCGCTACATACAACAGCCACTTTGAAAAGTACCGAATGCACATACGAAACGAAATTTTTCGCCAGTAAAGCTGGGTCGGGTCTCCCACGAGTCCCGAGTCAATTCCGTACTACACGCTTACACTGTACGACTGCATCACGGGAATGACTCAGGACTCGTGAAGAGCTCGGGCAAAGTGCGAAATGGCGACAATGATTTGCATTGCACTACAAGTATCTTCCCTGTATCACAATTTACTTACGGCAACGTGGGCGGAAACGTTGCCACGCAAAGGCCAAGCGTTTTTCAGAAAGAGACTGCGTACGCGTCGCAAACGAGCTGCTCCGATACACTCGCCAAGCAGAAAGTCGTCATGCAGGCAAGGCGTGCTTGTCTGGGGCCACTGCGTCCGTCGGCTGCAGCACGCGGCATGGCGTGGTGTGGAGTTTACACCCTGTAACTTGGATTTTCCGACGCACATAGTTACACGGGTGCAAACAACCCACCACATCATGTCCGGGGCTGCCGGAAAGAAGCCTGCAAAACTTCATTTGGCGCCGGCTTCCACGCTCACGCCGAAGAAACTGGTCTAGTCACGAAATATCTCAGAGACGCGACTCGACTCAGCATCCTCGGCGTGACACGCGAAACAAGCGCAGCGAGCTGACACGCACTAACTCCGAGCAGCAACGTTCGCATGGGAGCGTCTTCTCCGGCCTCCGCACTCGACAAGCGTTGCCAACACACTGACCCTTTACGTCGCCAACTGGCAGACCAGGTAGACTCGGCAAGACGCCGCTCGGCACTGAGCAGTGCTCGTCTGGGGCCACGTGCTCGTCTGGGGCCACCGCGTCCGTCAGCTGCAGCACGCGGCATGGCGTGGTGTGGAGTTTACACCCTGTAACTTGGATTTTCCGAGGCACAGTTACACGGGTGCAAACAGCCCTCCACATCAAGCCTTGTGCATTCGTTGAGCTGCCTGTAAAATTGAATTCGTCTGAAAACCGGCAGAGTGAGGAAATGATACAGCAACGCGACTTGACTTAGCATGCGCTGCTTAATTTACGCAACGAGCGGCGGCGCTGTGTCACGCAGTTACTCTCAAAGCTGGCTGTGATATGAATCCATTCGCTACATACAACAGCCACTTTGAAAAGTACCGAATGCACATACGAAACGAAATTTTTCGCCAGTAAAGCTGGGTCGGGTCTCCCACGAGTCCCGAGTCAATTCCGTACTACACGCTTACACTGTACGACTGCATCACGGGAATGACTCAGGACTCGTGAAGAGCTCGGGCAAAGTACGAAATGGCGACAATGATTTGCATTGCACTACAAGTATCTTCCCTGTATCACAATTTACTTACGGCAACGTGGGCGGAAACGTTGCCACGCAAAGGCCAAGCGTTTTTCAGAAAGAGACTGCGTACGCGTCGCAAACGAGCTGCTCCGATACACTCGCCAAGCAGAAAGTCGTCATGCAGGCAAGGCGTGCTTGTCTGGGGCCACTGCGTCCGTCGGCTGCAGCACGCGGCATGGCGTGGTGTGGAGTTTACACCCTGTAACTTGGATTTTCCGACGCACATAGTTACACGGGTGCAAACAACCCACCACATCATGTCCGGGGCTGCCGGAAAGAAGCCAGCAAAACTTCATTTGGCGCCGGCTTCCACGCTCACGCCGAAGAAACTGGTCTAGTCACGAAATATCTCAGAGACGCGACTCGACTCAGCATCCTCGGCGTGACACGCGAAACAAGCGCAGCGAGCTGACACGCACTAACTCCGAGCAGCAACGTTCGCATGGGAGCGTCTTCTCCGGTCTCCCTCGAGTCCCGAGTTGTTACTTGCGTCGATTGCACCAGATAAAGCTCTTTTGAAGGGCTGCTTATGAAGTTTTCAAACTGCTCAACGGGCAAAGTAAAAGTTAATGTAGGCCCATTAACAACAAGAGAGGTCGACGCCAATGAGTTTCCGACGCACTTGAGAGTGAACGTGTGTCGGAATCGTCCACATTTCTGTCTTTCCTCAGGTCTCGCCTTTCGTCTTCTTTCTTCTTTTCTTCGTCATCCCTCTGTCTAGCTTCTATCTTGTCTTTCTCCCTCTGTCTCTCCTTCTCCTCTCTCGCTTTCTTCAACTCATCTTCCTTCTTCTTTTTCCTCGCTGCCTCTTCTTTTTCTTCGCCGCCTCTTCTTCCTTCTTCTGTATTTTCTTAGCATCTTCCTCTTCCTTCTTCCTTTGCTTCTCCTCCATAGCTGCCTTTCGGGTGGCTTCCTTAAGCTTCTTCCGCACCTCTTCACGCTCGGCAGCCAGCGTAGAGTGAACCCTCCGCAGCTCTCATTGTGAAAAGCGGTATTAAATCTTTCAGCTCCGCTAGTTTAGGGGTAACGTCGGCCTTCTTTGGCTTAGCTTGAGCTTCTGGTGGTGGCTTGAATTTTGCTGGCGGAGCTGGGTCAAACAGCCATGATGCCCTGTTTTTCCCCGGTGCAGTAGTCCTAGGCCACCGACTCAGGCCTACCTTTTCTGCTGTGCCCGGGACGGTGACGCCTATACCGGAGGCCTGACCCTCAAAGTTCTCTAATTCTAGCTCAATGTCACGACCACTTTTCTCATACAGAGCAGTCATTTGTTCATCTTCACTTGACGAAGAAGAAGACAAGGCCACATCACTCATAATAAAGTCATAAGTCTGCAAAGAGAAGGACATTCATTAATATTTGCAAAAATAAAATTTTGTCTTAAGAGTACAAACTGCCCAAACTGCCTTAAAAGTTGAGGATAATGTAGAATATGGTGATGTTTATTTATCATCCGGATGATTTTAGGCTTCCGCCTTCTATTTTGATGACTACAGCCAGCACCTACTTCAGCAGTATTCACAACTTGATCTTCAATTTCATCATCAGAATCCACAAAGAAATCTTGTAATCCATGATTTTCAACATCGTCCTCATCTTCTTCTTGCTGAATGATAGCGTTGTTTTGACTTTCTTCAGTCCCCACTGCGGGTTCAGGTGTACCAGGGAAAATTTCTTTAAATAATTTATGATGATCTTCTATAAGTCTCTCTAGATTTCTAATGTCACTCTCCAAGACAGCATGAGAAAAAATAATGGTCATCATCTGATTCAACAAACTTATAAGCTTCATATATGGATCATCACTTGGCACCAAATCAGCAAACAGAAATGGGAAGGCTCTCGTCAAACACCAAACTTGTGCTCCAGTCTGGTGGAGGTTGTAAGAATCTACTTTATTTAAGTAGGCCCTTGTGAAGTTTGAACGAGGCTTGTTCTTCTTATCAGGATATCCATAATCAAAAAACTGAACACGAGACCGTAACTCTTGAATAGAAAAATGCTTCTTTACACACACATAATGCCTTAAAGCCATTTTAACCTCCATTTTATTGATTCCTTGAAGCAAATCATGGAAATAGTCAAAAACAGAAAATCCAACTGGCTTAAAAAATGTCAGTCCATGCAGCTTGGATGGTCCATCAACACCAGTTCTAGTCCTGTTGGCTTCACTAACACTAGCTGCTTCCACGTCTTGCTCATGCCTTTCAGGGGTTCTTGGTTCTCCAAGCATACAGCCATCTCTCCACATATCTTTTCTATCCATGTAACACCAGCGGCAGAATTTATTTGCTGAAGATTTTCTGAATCCAAGTATCTCTGCTGCAGCCAAAGAGTCCCCAATCTGGGCAACTAAAACAGCTTTAAAACTAATAATTACTCCATCAACATCAATGTCTATTCCATTTGTTTCAAGGTGTCTCATGTCTTCAAGAAAACGTTCCCAAACCTTTGGATTGGCAACATCATCTGAAAAAGCTAATCCAGTAACAAATATATGATTTAACATTGCATTTAGTTCAGGGGGTAAATTCTGAATTCCAAAGTAAAACCCAGCTATTTTATAATCTCCAGCTGCTGGGGAAAGGGCCTGAGTAATTTCAAGGTCATCCACATAAAAATTAATTCTGATAGCATCCTTTAGGTGTGGAGGCAGAGTCTCATACAAAATACCATCTTTGAATGATCTCATTTACCCATCAGTGCTCTTCTTCTCTGCAGTTATCAAATCCCTTAAATATTTATCAGATAAAACATCTTTCAATAAATCCTTGATACTGACATACTGGTAAGTCTTAGATACTTGACGAGATTCCAGGCGGGGCCTTTTGGGATGCTGTCGAGAATCAAATCCATATCCCAAAAATATTTCTTCTGGATCACGCAAACCATATTT
The DNA here is from genome assembly GCA_029379305.1 of Frankliniella fusca. Taxonomy (NCBI): domain Eukaryota; kingdom Metazoa; phylum Arthropoda; class Insecta; order Thysanoptera; family Thripidae; genus Frankliniella; species Frankliniella fusca. The sequence goes on from JAHWGI010000122.1 coordinate 33,614, forward strand.
TTCTCTAAACACTTTCATTTGTTGTGCTTTAGTTTCTAAGTGCTTGAATGGGTTCTCTACGGAAAATGACTTTCAAAGATTTTCTTCATCTAGTTTAGTTTTTTTATGTTTTTGCCAAATACTCTTCAACATGCATTTTAAGATGAGCTGATGTGTCCTGAATTAGGGTAAATGACTCTTTCTGCACTGATTTGAGGGCAGACGCAGTCATGTATGTACTGCTTCGAAGATTCAGGACAACGCGCTCAGCAGTTCTTGATAAGTCTGCAGACTTCAACGGTCTTTCTTGAGAAGCACTACTATCAGCACGGGTGGGCCCCTCTTCCTCTCCTCCATCAGCACCATTATTATCTTCGTCATCATCATCTTCATTGTCTCCTCCAAAAGCTTGAGGTTCAAGATCTTGCTCATCAGCATCAGCGTTTCTTTGCATTACATTTTGGTGACGCTTCTTTATATGATCATAGAGTGAAGAAAGATACTTGTAGTCAAGAACGCAGTTATCCTGGCCACAAATGTAAGGGGGCTTGTGGTCTGGCGTTCTCATGTGAGCCTGGAAATATTTCAGACCTCCATGCACAACAACTTGGCATTTATAACAGAAATAATTAACCTCCATTTCAGCAATATCTAAAGCAGAGATGAAAGGAATTGATGATTAGTTCAGAGGCATGGAAAAGAACTTTACTGTAAAACGATTTTTAATCTGATATCTTACCAATAGACTTGAACAATCAATGTCTGTGTGTGTGATGGTTGCTGAAAACCAACAACAAGAAAGAAGAATAATGTCATTATTAGCACATGAGTAAAAATGAGAGAGTCAATCAGGCCTGAAACAAATGTAGAATAATCAACAGTCGCAAGTCTAGAAGATAAAAGTAAAAACAAAATACAAACTAAGCCATGGAGAACATCTAACCTCACATTTTCGACTCCTTCCAAAGAAAGCAAATACTGGGAGCACTCAAAATTAGTGGTAACGATAGGTCTCTAACTAGAGAAAAAGAATAAACACTAAATAAAACAATTGAAAACGGGAAGTATTCCATAAAAAAGTATAATCAACTCACGGTCTGACTAGCCTCCCTTCAAACACCGACCACCAAACTTTCAACTCAAACTAGTCAAAATTTTATGTCATGAAGCATGAATCTGCATGGAAAATGTAAAATTGCTGAACAGTCAACACGCGAGTCGGAATCGCAACTCAAAAGATACTGGAAGCCTGTTTACCGATCTGTCCGAGAAAATAGCAAGAACCCAACGTGAAGCGGGAATACACTACCGCCGCCAGCGCCTACTACAAATGGATAACCGACCACTTGTTGGTTGTTCAGTGGCGCGTTAATTTTTATTTGATGTCGTGATTAAAATTTCAAGGATGTGGTGAATTTATGTTTGTAATGTTTATTAGTGGGAATTATTTATGGAACTTGAGGAAAGATATATCACATCACAAAGAATCTTTCATGGGATAGATATTTTTTTTTTAACCAAAAGTATGAAACAAGTAAAGTTCTTTTGATTTTGTAAATAATATAGTAATTTAGTGATATCCCTTTCAGGAAAAGACAAAACAGACAGTTTCTTATGTCAAAGCAGAGGTCATTACAAGTTTTTCAAACAAAAAGCATGTTTCAAAAAATGTCAGTTTGTTTTTAATCATGTTTCATTCAAACAAGCAACATTACATTTCAATATCGTTTTAGTTTCTAACACTGCCAATCACACAAAAAGGTTACTGTTAAATTGACTGGTTTGTATTTTTCGAGGTGTACATGAAGTCTCAACAGGCAAGAACACAAAACTTATTCTACGCAATGACCAATAATTCTTATTTTAGAAAAAAAAGTAGAAAAAAAATTGTTGTCTTTCCATGCTAGTCAGCAATTATCAATGAAAAGAAATCAATTTCTTAGCAGTAACCAGAATTTGATGAAAACATGTCCAATAATTTGATATTATTGTGACAACTTTTTATTAAATTGATGTATATTTGATTGGTCATTTCTCACAGGGTTAGGAAGGGAACATTTTAACAACTTTAGATGTCATATCCAGTATCTTAAAATAAATTTATCATAAAAATTTAATTTTCTACTGAAGAAAGTTAAAGGAAAGCAAAATCTTTGAAGAAGTAAAGAATTGGACTTACCAGCTAGAATGGAGACAGCCACTTCATCGACATCACTGTCTCTCAGCATCTGCTGGACCTCACTGACATTCAGTTTATTTAAAGGCTTATCCATTGCCTGTGAAATTCAAAACAGAGTGGATGATACCAGCAGATTGTACTAGAAACTGGTATAAACAAGTTTTGTTGGAAAGATGGCCAAAAACTTACAGAAATGAGGAATTCTCGACCTCGACCCAACGTCCCTAACGTAACGAACTTTCGCGGGCGAGAGGATGACGGTGGGACGTGGGGTAGGTATGATAAGGTGGGAGCGGAAGGGAGAGCTTCAAAATTCAAAACTCAAACAAAAAACAGCTAGGCTGGGGCCTGGGGCCTTCTCGCAACGTACCGGAAAACGAAAACAAACGAAAATAGGCAAATACAAGTTCAGTTTCGAAATAAACACAGTTTTGATGATTGGTTCCATTTATTCTGTTGTGTTAATTTACGTTTGCTACAAGAATTCACTTGAGTTGGTGATGGGTTATGAAGGGCTGGATTTAAAATGTCTGCTATCAGACAGCATCATCAGACTGAGAATTAGAGTGGATCATACTGTTTGTTCGTGGGAAGTGACCTGAGTAACAGTGCTGATAGAGGTTTGAGTGGACACCAAGCCGGCGTTGTTTATAGCTGGCCGGCTCGGCGCCATGTTTGTGTTGGAAATGTGAGGCGGATAAAATTCACGATTTGGGCTCTCACAGAGAGTTTTGACCTAATATTTTAAATTTCTATTTTATTAAATGGTAAGTGTGTGGCAAATGTGAAACTAGAACCTATTAATTCTTGCCTGGTGGTTCGATTTAGTGGTTGCCAAGCGCGTTGTTGACAGCTGGCCCGCTCGGCGCCATGTTTGTGTTGGAAATGTGAGACGGATAAAATTCACGATTTGCCTCTGTGTCTGCCTCTGTGTTCCTTGTGAATGTGTACTGGCCTCCAGAACTGTGTGCTAAAGGCCTGCAACATAACTTAACGTCGTCACTAAATTAAAAATTTGCCAAATATATTCTAGGTTGGTTTGAGGTGGACGCGTGAGGCGCCCTGTCGCCGGCCCCGCGCCGGCCTTCCCCAACCATAGCCGCCACGGCTGGGGGCTGAAGCTCCCACCTCGCGAATTTAAATCATTGTGTAAAGTTATCAAAACGTTGACAAGTCGAACTGAATGCGTAAATATTGTTTCTGCACCTGCAGATAATGTTTTGGTAAGTTTGACTTCAATTTGGTGAACAGAACTGTTGAAATGGCGTGTATTTACGTAAATAATTTTGCGAATCTTATTTTTTACCTACTCATTAAACCTCCTTGAAACTTTGGGAAACGATTTCCGCATATCTGAAACTGCCTCTTTCACATTCATTTCGGCTGTCTAACATATTGTTTAGTTAAAATAAATTGTCGCTGGGGCGTTAGTGGAGGTCCCAGCCTAGAACCATAAAAGCGACAGGACTGGGCACTCACACCTCAAACGCGCCTCGTTCTGTCGGAGGCGGCGGCGCCTCCCCCAGCCGGGCCACCGGCCTTCTTTTGTTGAGTAAAGATCCCAGCCTAGAACCTAGAAACGACAGGACTGGGCACTCACACCTCAAACGCGCTCCGTTCTGTCGAAGGCGGTGGCGCTTCCCCCAGCCGGCTGCGGATTGTCTAGCCTACGTGTCTACGTTTGCCGTGCGGCCAGGAGTGCCAGCGAGCCTAGCCGAATTGGCATTGTCGCAGATTCGGGTGTTCGGGCGCTCGGCCCCTCTGCGTGGCGCGCAGGGGAGGAATGAGGACCGTGGTATATTCAGTTACTTAACAATAAAAGAAGAAAAAATATATTGAAATAATAGCTCAATTTTTTGGACTTCTGTTTAGCGGATATAATTCGTGATGTGATTCCCACAAATAGTTCTGACTTAAGTTCTTTCGCATTCTGTGGCTAGTTTTAAAACCTAGGGGGCCGTTTAACGCGTTATCAATTAATATTTACATACGGTTAGTAGGGTATGCCACCGCCAAGAGAATTGATAGAACAATCAATAGGAAAGTGGTTAATTTACGGGCTGACCTCAAGAGGAATCCGACAAACAAAAAAAGAAAGATAGTAAAGTAAAAAGGTTAATAACATTCATCTACAGCTAAATGTGTACAGCTGCTTTTTTATAATTACACCCAGTCAATAGGTTCTGAAAATTCATTGATAATGTAGACAGTATTGTGTTACGAAATGAAGATAACAATTGATTGTTAGAGTTGCTTATTTACACAAAGTTAATAGACTGAGTCAACAAAGATTATAATTATTTTTATAATATATACTTATTTATTTATAGTTACATAGAGGCAATAAACTGTGTCAACAAAGATTTAAATTATTTTTATTATATAGAGTTATTTATTTATAATTACACACAATCAATAGGCATTGTCAACAAAGATAGTATCTGTCAACAGAATGAGTATGTAGTTAGTATTGCTCTCAAATTCATTGTCAGTGTGAAATAACACTGAAATAAAGTTTTATGCACCTGTAACAAATTTCATATATTTTTCGACTAGCACCTTCCTTCTCATTCTTCTACCTCTCTCTCTGTATATAACCTTGCCCTGTCATGCTTTATGCTAGCCAGAGCTGTCTGCTAGAGATCGTCTACAGCAACCGCCTTAGTCGCTTCCTCCGGTTTAGTGGTGTTGTATCAAGTTCTTCGTTTCTTCTTCCATGTCCAAGCCTTGAATTCGCGTTCTTGAGTTCTACTGCCAGCTGATTTCCAAGGGCAATTCTGGTGTCATTGTGCAGCACTTGTTTGACTGCGGGGTTAGCATTTAGACGGCCGACGCTTCTTTGATGACCAAAATATTGCTCCAAGTCATCTTGGCAAGTGTCACGTGGATTAACATAGTTAATTCCTTTGAATAGCTGGTACTTCACTACTCCAGTAAAACCATTGACTGCCATGTACACTACATCTCTAGTATCGCTGGTGATTGTCATTGACTTTCTTTTTTTCACACTAAATCTGCCAGGTCTTCTCATCACTTCATCATTCCATTCATCAAGGTAAGAAACCACCTCCTGCAAGAACTGGAAGCGAGAGTCGTTGATGTCACTGTATGGATTCAGATCAGGGTTCAAGGAATGTTTGCCTTGGAGTGAATGTAATCCATTGAGGCAATCAAAAAATCTATCAACTATTCTCATGAAGTGGATGGTCTCTCTGCACGCAACTGAATCAATAAGCTCTAGCTCTGAAGCTACCGATTCACTTAAAACTTGAGCTGCGTAGAACACTTTCATTTTGGAAAAGTTGTCAAGCTCCACATGTGCTTTGGTCAGCTTGCAGCTTCTTCTCAAAGTTTCTTTGCTGCTTCTATCGTAGAGTTTCCTTATGAAATCCCACTTAATGTCCTGCCCATTCTTCCAGAGTTTGTTAACCATTGACTGCCATGTACACTACATCTCTAGTATCGCTGGTGATTGTCATTGACTTTCTTTTTTTCACACTAAATCTGCCAGGTCTTCTCATCACTTCATCATTCCATTCATCAAGGTAAGAAACCACCTCCTGCAAGAACTGGAAGCGAGAGTCGTTGATGTCACTGTATGGATTCAGATCAGGGTTCAAGGAATGTTTGCCTTGGAGTGAATGTAATCCATTGAGGCAATCAAAAAATCTATCAACTATTCTCATGAAGTGGATGGTCTCTCTGCACGCAACTGAATCAATAAGCTCTAGCTCTGAAGCTACCGATTCACTTAAAACTTGAGCTGCGTAGAACACTTTCATTTTGGAAAAGTTGTCAAGCTCCACATGTGCTTTGGTCAGCTTGCAGCTTCTTCTCAAAGTTTCTTTGCTGCTTCTATCGTAGAGTTTCCTTATGAAATCCCACTTAATGTCCTGCCCATTCTTCCAGAGTTTGTTTTCAGAGAAATTGTTTCTCAGACATTTAATGAGGTGAGGTACATCAGACATAAAAACAAATCTCTATCTTTGTCACCTGAAAAGATGTTCTTTTGTTTTGAATGGTACCTTTTTAGTGCCGTCAGCAGTAGGATGTTGCATCAAATTAACGAAAGCTCTGTTAGTTCGTGCACCATCACATACAAGGCACAGAACTTTAAGGTCCCAGTTTTCAAGCTCTTCAATCACTGAAAAGGTAAGAAAATGACATTAATCCTTGTCATCCGACACTGTTTACACTCAGACTGCCTGCATTTTATTTCTCAATCCAATAAAGGTCTACAACAAGAATAATCATAATTACCTGTCCATGTTCTCTTGAAGATCTGATCAGCTGTAGCAGATGTTACAGCATATATTGCTACAACTTCTTTAAGGCTTCTTCCCCCAGTTAAGTTCTTCGCCATAAAAACCATTACTTTTTTTGCCAACTTGGGCTTGAATGAAGAATTATTTGAATCAAGTCGTTCGATTTCTTGTTCAACGTCGTCTAGGTTTGTGTACCCTACTAGTTGGCCTGTTTTTGAATCGAAGACAACACCCTCTCTGACTGTCATCTCATCAAAAAGTAAGGACACATAATTGCCCTTCCTATGTGAAGGCATGTTTTGTGAAAATTTCTCAATGCTTTTTGTTCTTATACCTATACACTCAGGGTTGACATGTGTGTAATCCTTGAGAGTTGTCTTGCAGGGCAATCTCAAAATGTGGCGCATTTCATCATAACAGGCAGATCCCGTGGACTCATACCTAATGGCTAGCCTCACCATCATTGGGTGCCATTTCATGCTTGATGCTGTTTTGCAACTGAGAGCCTTACACTGCTGCTCCCAAAATAGTTGCTGCATACTGGTCATCTTGTGTTTGTGTGCTTCCATGATTTTTTGAAAAGTTCCCCCTACATCTTTTAAGTCAATACCATTTTCTTGACAGTCAGACAGCCTGCTTTTTATATTTTCCTTTTCATTTTGCAGGTACTTTATTTTCTTCCCCATTGCCTTCAAGGTCTTGTCCTTCTCTTCATTGGTCAAGGAGCAATGAGGCCTCTTCTGTGGAAATAATTTTACAGGCGTGTTTTCCTTTCCTTGGTGTCTGCTGTGAGCAGTCCTCATTGCCCCTCCAAGTGATCGGCAAGAAATGCAACGACCATCATCTCTGACAAGAAGAGAGCAGGATGTGGACCTGAATGTCTTCTGCTGATCTAGGATGCCAGCTTTAGATCTTTCCCTTAGGTCGGCATATTTGTCATTGTTAACGTCAGGACAAATTTTGTACCTTTGGTCTATAATTGAGCAAACCTCATGAATTGTCTTATTTTTGGAAATTATGTGCAAACCATGATCTGGTTTGAGATATTGACCACAGACATGACATTAATAACACCAAATCTATTTACAGACACTCTGATGAGTGGATCTAAATGTTCTGAAAGTTTTGCACACATTGAACCTTCAGCAGTCTGTTTGAAAATCCAATTTGGGGGTAAGTGCAAAGGATCCTGCTTGAGATAACATAAGATAATTTTAGGGAGAAATTTTACGCAATTAAACAAGATTTGTATTATTGACTGCCAAACATTGTACCTGAGACGTCACAGAAGTCACAGGTGTAAATGCTGGAATGTGTGGTTTAGGCTTAGCAGCATTTGAAAGTCTGACTCCCAATGTCTGTAAGAAAGTGAAGCGTGGAATGTTATGATACACAAAAAAATTTTTCAGCAGATGTGCTGGTACATACCCCAAGAATTCTGCAACGTTTGACATCGTCGTTACTTGCGTCGATTGCACCAGATAAAGCTCTTTTGAAGGGCTGCTTATGAAGTTTCTAAACTGCTCAACGGGCAAAGTAAAAGTTAATGTAGGCCCATTAACAACAAGAGAGGTCGACGCCAATGAAGTTTCCGACGCACTTGAGAGTGAACGTGTGTCGGGATCGTCCACATTTCTCTCTTTCCTCAGGTCTCGCCTTTCGTCTTCTTTCTTCTTTTCTTCGTCATCCCTCTGTCTAGCTTCTATCTTGTCTTTCTCCCTCTGTCTCTCCTTCTCCTCTCTCGCTTTCTTCAACTCATCTTCCTTCTTCTTTTTCTTCGCTGCCTCTTCTTTTTCTTCGCCGCCTCTTCTTCCTTCTTCTGTATTTTCTTCGCATCTTCCTCTTCCTTCTTCCTTTGCTTCGCCTCCATAGCTGCCTTTCGGGTGGCTTCCTTAAGCTTCTTCCGCACTTCTTCACGCTCGGCAGCCAGCTTAGAGTGAACCCTCCGCAGCTCTCATTGCGAAAAGCGGTATTAAATCTTTCAGCTCCGCTAGTTTAGGGGTAACGTCGGCCTTCTTTGGCTTAGCTTGAGCTTCTGGTGGTGGCTTGAATTTTGCTGGCGGAGCTGGGTCAAACAGCCATGATGCCCTGTTTTTCCCCGGTGCAGTAGTCCTAGGCCACCGACTCAGGCGAGGGGTGACCGACTCGTATAATACTGGGTACGCGGACCCTATAGTACCGTATAATACCTATAATATTCTATAATACCTATAATATTTTATAATATCTATAATATTCTATAATACCTATAATATTTTATAATACCTATAATATTCGCGTATAATACACTTCAATGTCCGAAAGTTACACCTTTCCAAATCAATAAATCGCTAGAAAACAGTAGACTAGTGCTGCCTGAGACGTAGAGTACCGTCATCTTTTTCCCGTCGATACCCGTTGCCCGTTGCCAGGTCGTCTGCAGTCGTGCAACACAGGTGCTGGGAGGGAACTCCGGCTCGCTCCGGCTCGGCGCTCGGCTCGTGCCGCGCTATCACCGAATCGTCCGGTGGTGGCCCTTCGCTGACCAGCCAGGCTTGCCAGATGTGGCCATCTGTCGCCACCGTGGCGACGAAACGTCGGGTTTGGCGACGACAGTGGCGATGATGCCGAGTGGCGACGAAGGTGGCGATCTGACCTGCCGAGTGGCCGACCAATTGGCGATCTGGCGCTGGCGGCGGCCGGCCGTGCCGGGACCCGGCCCAGTTCTCGGAACCGCTCCAGCCGGCCGCCGGAAGGATTAGGGTTTTTCCCCCCGTTCCTTACCCTTGGTCTATCGTGGTCCCACCGGAAGAATTGACTATCTCTCTCTCTCGCACTCATGGGCCAGCCTACACTGTGAGAAAAACCGTACCTCATACAACTAAACAACGGTTTTGAATCAACGGTTTACGGTTTTCGTTGCCGTACATCACTAATTTACCCTATACCGGGTACAATTTTAGTACAATATTTTATTGTACTTCGAAATAACGGTAAAAAATTGTAGTAAAATTGTAGCTTTTTCTCACAGTGTATCCTTCCTTGTCATTTGGTGTGCTAAACTCTCGGTGGTCGGACGATAGCACCACTGTACTCCCGCATTTTATAGTACCTTATAAGACCTTATAATACTGGCTGTAATACCATAATATTTATAATATCCTGTAATATAATACCTATAATATTCTATAATACTTTTATAATACCTATAATATATAGTACTGGGTACACGGCTCAGGCGAATCGTTCACCCCTCGGACTCAGGCCTACCTTTTCTGCTGTGCCCGGGACGGTGACGCCTATACCGGAGGCCTGACCCTCAAAGTTCTCTAATTCTAGCTCATTGTCACGACCACTTTTCTCACACAGAGCAGTCATTTGTTCATCTTCACTTGACGAAGAAGAAGACAAGGCCACATCACTCATAATAAAGTCATAAGTCTGCAAAGAGAAGGACATTCATTAATATTTGCAAAAAGAAAATTTTGTCTTAAGAATACAAACTGCCCAAACTGCCTTAAAAGTTGAGGATAATGTAGAATATGGTGATGTTTATTTATCATCCGGATGATTTTAGGCTTCCGCCTTCTATTTTGATGACTACAGCCAGCACCTACTTCAGCAGTATTCACAACTTGATCTTCAATTTCATCATCAGAATCCACAAAGAAATCTTGTAATCCATGATTTTCAACATCGTCCTCATCTTCTTCTTGCTGAATGATAGCGTTGTTTTGACTTTCTTCAGTCCCCACTGCGGGTTCAGGTGTACCAGGGAAAATTTCTTTAAATAATTTATGATGATCTTCTATAAGTCTCTCTAGATTTCTAATGTCACTCTCCAAGACAGCATGAGAAAAAATAATGGTCATCATCTGATTCAACAAACTTATAAGCTTCATATATGGATCATCACTTGGCACCAAATCAGCAAACAGAAATGGGAAGGCTCTCGTCAAACACCAAACTTGTGCTCCAGTCTGGTGGAGGTTGTAAGAATCTACTTTATTTAAGTAGGCCCTTGTGAAGTTTGAACGAGGCTTGTTCTTCTTATCAGGATATCCATAATCAAAAAACTGAACACGAGACCGTAACTCTTGAATAGAAAAATGCTTCTTTACACACACATAATGCCTTAAAGCCATTTTAACCTCCATTTTATTGATTCCTTGAAGCAAATCATGGAAATAGTCAAAAACAGAAAATCCAACTGGCTTAAAAAATGTCAGTCCATGCAGCTTGGATGGTCCATCAACACCAGTTCTAGTCCTGTTGGCTTCACTAACACTAGCTGCTTCCACGTCTCGCTCATGCCTTTCAGGGGTTCTTGGTTCTCCAAGCATACAGCCATCTCTCCACATATCTTTTCTATCTATGTAACACCAGCGGCAGAATTTATTTGCTGAAGATTTTCTGAATCCAAGTATCTCTGCTGCAGCCAAAGAGTCCCCAATCTGGGCAACTAAAACAGCTTTAAAACTAATAATTACTCCATCAACATCAATGTCTATTCCATTTGTTTCAAGGTGTCTCATGTCTTCAAGAAAACGTTCCCAAACCTTTGGATTGGCAACATCATCTGAAAAAGCTAATCCAGTAACAAATATATGATTTAACATTGCATTTAGTTCAGGGGGTAAATTCTGAATTCCAAAGTAAAACCCAGCTATTTTATAATCTCCAGCTGCTGGGGAAAGGGCCTGAGTAATTTCAAGGTCATCCACATAAAAATTAATTCTGATAGCATCCTTTAGATGTGGAGGCAGAGTCTCATACAAAATACCATCTTTGAATGATCTCATTTACCCATCAGTGCTCTTCTTCTCTGCAGTTATCAAATCCCTTAAATATTTATCAGATAAAACATCTTTCAATAAATCCTTGATACTGACATACTGGTAAGTCTTGGATACTTGACGAGATTCCAGGCGGGGCCTTTTGGGATGCTGTCGAGAATCAAATCCATATCCCAAAAATATTTCTTCTGGATCACGCAAACCATATTTTTCTCTAAACACTTTCATTTGTTGTGCTTTAGTTTCTGAGTGCTTGAATGGGTTCTCTAAGGAAAATGACTTTCAAAGATTTTCGTCATCTAGTTTAGTTTTTTTATGTTTTTGCCAAATACTCTTCTACATGCATTTTAAGATGAGCTGATGTGTCCTGAATTAGGGTAAATGACTCTTTCTGCACTGATTTGAGGGCAGACGCAGTCATGTATGTACTGCTTCGAAGATTCAGGACAACGCGCTCAGCAGTTCTTGATAAGTCTGCAGACTTCAACGGTCTTTCTTGAGAAGCACTACTATCAGCACGGGTGGGCCCCTCTTCCTCTCCTCCATCAGCACCATTATTATCTTCGTCATCATCATCTTCATTGTCTCCTCCAAAAGCTTGGGGTTCAAGATCTTGCTCATCAGCATCAGCGTTTCTTTGCATTACATTTTGGTGACGCTTCTTTATATGATCATAGAGTGAAGAAAGATACTTGTAGTCAAGAACGCAGTTATCCTGGCCACAAATGTAAGGGGGCTTGTGGTCTGGCGTTCTCATGTGAGCCTGGAAATATTTCAGACCTCCATGCACAACAACTTGGCATTTATAACAGAAACAATTAACCTCCATTTCAGCAATATCTAAAGCAGAGATGAAAGGAATTGATGATTAGTTCAGAGGCATGGAAAAGAACTTTACTGTAAAACGATTTTTAATCTGATATCTTACCAATAGACTTGAACAATCAATGTCTGTGTGTGTGATGGTTGCTGAAAACCAACAACAAGAAAGAAGAATAATGTCATTATTAGCACATGAGTAAAAATGAGAGAGTCAATCAGGCCTGAAACAAATGTAGAATAATCAACAGTCGCAAGTCTAGAAGATAAAAGTAAAAACAAAATACAAACTAAGCCATGGAGAACATCTAACCTCACATTTTCGACTCCTTCCAAAGAAAGCAAATACTGGGAGCACTCAAAATTAGTGGTATACCAGGTAACACCCAGGTAACTACCCAGGTAACACGGCGATATCCGGCGATGATGACTCGCCTGGTATTCGGTGCCGCGATAGTTTGGCGATAAAATTCAAGCCCTGTCGACGTATGAATAGTGAGGCGATTTCTATCTGATTTTTACGCAAGTTCAAATTTTCAGCTCTCATTGCGAAAAGCGGTATTAAATCTTTCAGCTCCGCTAGTTTAGGGGTAACGTCGGCCTTCTTTGGCTTAGCTTGAGCTTCTGGTGGTGGCTTGAATTTTGCTGGCGGAGCTGGGTCAAACAGCCATGATGCCCTGTTTTTCCCCGGTGCAGTAGTCCTAGGCCACCGACTCAGGCCTACCTTTTCTGCTGTGCCCGGGACGGTGACGCCTATACCGGAGGCCTGACCCTCAAAGTTCTCTAATTCTAGCTCAATGTCACGACCACTTTTCTCACACAGAGCAGTCATTTGTTCATCTTCACTTGACGAAGAAGAAGACAAGGCCACATCACTCATAATAAAGTCATAAGTCTGCAAAGAGAAGGACATTCATTAATATTTGCAAAAAGAAAATTTTGTCTTAAGAATACAAACTGCCCAAACTGCCTTAAAAGTTGAGGATAATGTAGAATATGGTGATGTTTATTTATCATCCGGATGATTTTAGGCTTCCGCCTTCTATTTTGATGACTACAGCCAGCACCTACTTCAGCAGTATTCACAACTTGATCTTCAATTTCATCATCAGAATCCACAAAGAAATCTTGTAATCCATGATTTTCAACATCGTCCTCATCTTCTTCTTGCTGAATGATAGCGTTGTTTTGACTTTCTTCAGTCCCCACTGCGGGTTCAGGTGTCCTAGGGAAAATTTCTTTAAATAATTTATGATGATCTTCTATAAGTCTCTCTAGATTTCTAATGTCACTCTCCAAGACAGCATGAGAAAAAATAATGGTCATCATCTGATTCAACAAACTTATAAGCTTCATATATGGATCATCACTTGGCACCAAATCAGCAAACAGAAATGGGAAGGCTCTCGTCAAACACCAAACTTGTGCTCCAGTCTGGTGGAGGTTGTAAGAATCTACTTTATTTAAGTAGGCCCTTGTGAAGTTTGAACGAGGCTTGTTCTTCTTATCAGGATATCCATAGTCAAAAAACTGAACACAAGACCGTAACTCTTGAATAGAAAAATGCTTCTTTACACACACATAATGCCTTAAAGCCATTTTAACCTCCATTTTATTGATTCCTTGAAGCAAATCATGGAAATAGTCAAAAACAGAAAATCCAACTGGCTTAAAAAATGTCAGTCCATGCAGCTTGGATGGTCCATCAACACCAGTTCTAGTCCTGTTGGCTTTACTAACACTAGCTGCTTCCACGTCTTGCTCATGCCTTTCAGGGGTTCTTGGTTCTCCAAGCATACAGCCATCTCTCCACATATCTTTTCTATCCATGTAACACCAGCGGCAGAATTTATTTGCTGAAGATTTTCTGAATCCAAGTATCTCTGCTGCAGCCAAAGAGTCCCCAATCTGGGCAACTAAAACAGCTTTAAAACTAATAATTACTCCATCAACATCAATGTCTATTCCATTTGTTTCAAGGTGTCTCATGTCTTCAAGAAAACGTTCCCAAACCTTTGGATTGGCAACATCATCTGAAAAAGCTAATCCAGTAACAAATATATGATTTAACATTGCATTTAGTTCAGGGGGTAAATTCTGAATTCCAAAGTAAAACCCAGCTATTTTATAATCTCCAGCTGCTGGGGAAAGGGCCTGAGTAATTTCAAGGTCATCCACATAAAAATTAATTCTGATAGCATCCTTTAGGTGTGGAGGCAGAGTCTCATACAAAATACCATCTTTGAATGATCTCATTTACCCATCAGTGCTCTTCTTCTCTGCAGTTATCAAATCCCTTAAATATTTATCAGATAAAACATCTTTCAATAAATCCTTGATACTGACATACTGGTAAGTCTTGGATACTTGACGAGATTCCAGGCGGGGCCTTTTGGGATGCTGTCGAGAATCAAATCCATATCCCAAAAATATTTCTTCTGGATCACGCAAACCATATTTTTCTCTAAACACTTTCATTTGTTGTGCTTTAGTTTCTAAGTGCTTGAATGGGTTCTCTAAGGAAAATGACTTTCAAAGATTTTCTTCATCTAGTTTAGTTTTTTTATGTTTTTGCCAAATACTCTTCTACATGCATTTTAAGATGAGCTGATGTGTCCTGAATTAGGGTAAATGACTCTTTCTGCACTGATTTGAGGGCAGACGCAGTCATGTATGTACTGCTTCGAAGATTCAGGACAACGCGCTCAGCAGTTCTTGATAAGTCTGCAGACTTCAACGGTCTTTCTTGAGAAGCACTACTATCAGCACGGGTGGGCCCCTCTTCCTCTCCTCCATCAGCACCATTATTATCTTCGTCATCATCATCTTCATTGTCTCCTCCAAAAGCTTGGGGTTCAAGATCTTGCTCATCAGCATCAGCGTTTCTTTGCATTACATTTTGGTGACGCTTCTTTATATGATCATAGAGTGAAGAAAGATACTTGTAGTCAAGAACGCAGTTATCCTGGCCACAAATGTAAGGGGGCTTGTGGTCTGGCGTTCTCATGTGAGCCTGGAAATATTTCAGACCTCCATGCACAACAACTTGGCATTTATAACAGAAACAATTAACCTCCATTTCAGCAATATCTAAAGCAGAGATGAAAGGAATTGATGATTAGTTCAGAGGCATGGAAAAGAACTTTACTGTAAAACGATTTTTAATCTGATATCTTACCAATAGACTTGAACAATCAATGTCTGTGTGTGTGATGGTTGCTGAAAACCAACAACAAGAAGGAAGAATAATGTCATTATTAGCACATGAGTAAAAATGAGAGAGTCAATCAGGCCTGCAACAAATGTAGAATAATCAACAGTCGCAAGTCTAGAAGATAAAAGTAAAAACAAAATACAAACTAAGCCATGGAGAACATCTAACCTCACATTTTCGACTCCTTCCAAAGAAAGCAAATACTGGGAGCACTCAAAATTAGTGGTATACCAGGTAACACCCAGGTAACTACCCAGGTAACACGGCGATATCCGGCGATGATGACTCGCCTGGTATTCGGTGCCGCGATAGTTTGGCGATAAAATTCAAGCCCTGTCGACGTATGAATAGTGAGGCGATTTCTATCTGATTTTTACGCAAGTTCAAATTTTCAGCTCTCATTGCGAAAAGCGGTATTAAATCTTTCAGCTCCGCTAGTTTAGGGGTAACGTCGGCCTTCTTTGGCTTAGCTTGAGCTTCTGGTGGTGGCTTGAATTTTGCTGGCGGAGCTGGGTCAAACAGCCATGATGCCCTGTTTTTCCCCGGTGCAGTAGTCCTAGGCCACCGACTCAGGCCTACCTTTTCTGCTGTGCCCGGGACGGTGACGCCTATACCGGAGGCCTGACCCTCAAAGTTCTCTAATTCTAGCTCAATGTCACGACCACTTTTCTCACACAGAGCAGTCATTTGTTCATCTTCACTTGACGAAGAAGAAGACAAGGCCACATCACTCATAATAAAGTCATAAGTCTGCAAAGAGAAGGACATTCATTAATATTTGCAAAAAGAAAATTTTGTCTTAAGAATACAAACTGCCCAAACTGCCTTAAAAGTTGAGGATAATGTAGAATATGGTGATGTTTATTTATCATCCGGATGATTTTAGGCTTCCGCCTTCTATTTTGATGACTACAGCCAGCACCTACTTCAGCAGTATTCACAACTTGATCTTCAATTTCATCATCAGAATCCACAAAGAAATCTTGTAATCCATGATTTTCAACATCGTCCTCATCTTCTTCTTGCTGAATGACTTTCTTCAGTCCCCACTGCGGGTTCAGGTGTCCTAGGGAAAATTTCTTTAAATAATTTATGATGATCTTCTATAAGTCTCTCTAGATTTCTAATGTCACTCTCCAAGACAGCATGAGAAAAAATAATGGTCATCATCTGATTCAACAAACTTATAAGCTTCATATATGGATCATCACTTGGCACCAAATCAGCAAACAGAAATGGGAAGGCTCTCGTCAAACACCAAACTTGTGCTCCAGTCTGGTGGAGGTTGTAAGAATCTACTTTATTTAAGTAGGCCCTTGTGAAGTTTGAACGAGGCTTGTTCTTCTTATCAGGATATCCATAGTCAAAAAACTGAACACAAGACCGTAACTCTTGAATAGAAAAATGCTTCTTTACACACACATAATGCCTTAAAGCCATTTTAACCTCCATTTTATTGATTCCTTGAAGCAAATCATGGAAATAGTCAAAAACAGAAAATCCAACTGGCTTAAAAAATGTCAGTCCATGCAGCTTGGATGGTCCATCAACACCAGTTCTAGTCCTGTTGGCTTTACTAACACTAGCTGCTTCCACGTCTTGCTCATGCCTTTCAGGGGTTCTTGGTTCTCCAAGCATACAGCCATCTCTCCACATATCTTTTCTATCCATGTAACACCAGCGGCAGAATTTATTTGCTGAAGATTTTCTGAATCCAAGTATCTCTGCTGCAGCCAAAGAGTCCCCAATCTGGGCAACTAAAACAGCTTTAAAACTAATAATTACTCCATCAACATCAATGTCTATTCCATTTGTTTCAAGGTGTCTCATGTCTTCAAGAAAACGTTCCCAAACCTTTGGATTGGCAACATCATCTGAAAAAGCTAATCCAGTAACAAATATATGATTTAACATTGCATTTAGTTCAGGGGGTAAATTCTGAATTCCAATGTAAAACCCAGCTATTTTATAATCTCCAGCTGCTGGGGAAAGGGCCTGAGTAATTTCAAGGTCATCCACATAAAAATTAATTCTGATAGCATCCTTTAGGTGTGGAGGCAGAGTCTCATACAAAATACCATCTTTGAATGATCTCATTTACCCATCAGTGCTCTTCTTCTCTGCAGTTATCAAATCCCTTAAATATTTATCAGATAAAACATCTTTCAATAAATCCTTGATACTGACATACTGGTAAGTCTTAGATACTTGACGAGATTCCAGGCGGGGCCTTTTGGGATGCTGTCGAGAATCAAATCCATATCCCAAAAATATTTCTTCTGGATCACGCAAACCATATTTTTCTCTAAACACTTTCATTTGTTGTGCTTTAGTTTCTAAGTGCTTGAATGGGTTCTCTAAGGAAAATGACTTTCAAAGATTTTCTTCATCTAGTTTAGTTTTTTTATGTTTTTGCCAAATACTCTTCTACGTGCATTTTAAGATGAGCTGATGTGTCCTGAATTAGGGTAAATGACTCTTTCTGCACTGATTTGAGGGCAGACGCAGTCATGTATGTACTGCTTCGAAGATTCAGGACAACGCGCTCAGCAGTTCTTGATAAGTCTGCAGACTTCAACGGTCTTTCTTGAGAAGCACTACTATCAGCACGGGTGGGCCCCTCTTCCTCTCCTCCATCAGCACCATTATTATCTTCGTCATCATCATCTTCATTGTCTCCTCCAAAAGCTTGGGGTTCAAGATCTTGCTCATCAGCATCAGCGTTTCTTTGCATTACATTTTGGTGACGCTTCTTTATATGATCATAGAGTGAAGAAAGATACTTGTAGTCAAGAACGCAGTTATCCTGGCCACAAATGTAAGGGGGCTTGTGGTCTGGCGTTCTCATGTGAGCCTGGAAATATTTCAGACCTCCATGCACAACAACTTGGCATTTATAACAGAAACAATTAACCTCCATTTCAGCAATATCTAAAGCAGAGATGAAAGGAATTGATGATTAGTTCAGAGGCATGGAAAAGAACTTTACTGTAAAACGATTTTTAATCTGATATCTTACCAATAGACTTGAACAATCAATGTCTGTGTGTGTGATGGTTGCTGAAAACCAACAACAAGAAAGAAGAATAATGTCATTATTAGCACATGAGTAAAAATGAGAGAGTCAATCAGGCCTGAAACAAATGTAGAATAATCAACAGTCGCAAGTCTAGAAGATAAAAGTAAAAACAAAATACAAACTAAGCCATGGAGAACATCTAACCTCACATTTTCGACTCCTTCCAAAGAAAGCAAATACTGGGAGCACTCAAAATTAGTGGTATACCAGGTAACACCCAGGTAACTACCCAGGTAACACGGCGATATCCGGCGATGATGACTCGCCTGGTATTCGGTGCCGCGATAGTTTGGCGATAAAATTCAAGCCCTGTCGACGTATGAATAGTGAGGCGATTTCTATCTGATTTTTACTCAAGGTCAAATTTTCAGCTCTCATTGCGAAAAGCGGTATTAAATCTTTCAGCTCCGCTAGTTTAGGGGTAACGTCGGCCTTCTTTGGCTTAGCTTGAGCTTCTGGTGGTGGCTTGAATTTTGCTGGCGGAGCTGGGTCAAACAGCCATGATGCCCTGTTTTTCCCCGGTGCAGTAGTCCTAGGCCACCGACTCAGGCCTACCTTTTCTGCTGTGCCCGGGACGGTGACGCCTATACCGGAGGCCTGACCCTCAAAGTTCTCTAATTCTAGCTCAATGTCACGACCACTTTTCTCATACAGAGCAGTCATTTGTTCATCTTCACTTGACGAAGAAGAAGACAAGGCCACATCACTCATAATAAAGTCATAAGTCTGCAAAGAGAAGGACATTCATTAATATTTGCAAATAGAAAATTTTGTCTTAAGAATACCATTGAAAAAAAAAAAAAAAAAAAAACCAACTTACCACGCCTGGAGAAATTTCCTCCAAGCAGTTTACGACATCTGCTTTCTCCTTGCCGAAGTCAGAAACGCCATATAAAATCAAATTTACAAGAAAATCGAGCCTGCAGCCTTAGCCCGTTTCGGCACAACCAAACTCATCCATCTTCGTCATAGCCAACAGATCTCTTACTCTACTCACGAATCGCCTGCACAGAAAAGAAACACACCGCGTTAATAAAAGCGGAGGAACACTAGCTATCAAACTATCCTCCGCACAACTCGTATCACCCGAGTCCGCACAGCTCGAATCACCCGAGGAACATCTCGGATGATCCGAGGCGTCGCCTAACAGACAATATCTTACCAAATGCGCGCGAATAAAAGAATAACCCGACCAAACGGAAACAGCCTCGGACTATCCTTCGCACAACTCGTATCACCCGAGTCCGCACAGCTCGAATCACCCAAAGAACATCTCGGATGATCCGAGGCGTCGCCTAACAGACAATATCTTACCAAACGCGCGTGAATAAAAGAATAACCCGACCAAACGGAAACAGCCTTGGACTATCCTTCGCACAACTCGTATCACCCGAGTCCGCACAGCTCGTATCATGCGAGCCAGCCCCTCTGCCCACTACCACTCTCCACCCAACCTCGGGTGTGCCTTGGGGAGGGTTTGGATTACCTTCGCGGTTCCCATATCCTCGAGCCACCCGAGGTTTGGGTGTTCGGTCGGTCTTTGTCTGGCTAGTCGTCAAACATTACAGTGGCCGAATGAATGTCCATGAAATAATTACCGTTTGACACTAAGACGTTCAGGGGGCTAACGGTTGTGTGAAAAAAAATAAGGATTTGAAGTTAAGACTTAAAATCCAGTGGCCCCTTTCAAAGAAACACGACCCTCACTCTGTCTTTCTCTCTCTACAAACACCAGGTGCACATGGCGGAAAACGGGTTTGCGGCGTTTCAGGCGTCGTAGCTCCAGTTTGAATGATGCTACACTCAAAACAAGGGCATCATTAGTTCCCGTAGACCATAGACTTTCAAAAACTGAGTGCGTGAGATTTCTCAGCACATTGGCTTCAGAGGAGATAGCTTCGCCATCCAGCGCGGCGCACATTCGACGTCTTTAGTACCTACTCCATTATAGCACTACTTCATGATGAAAGCTTCAAGTAGCAGACTACTACGAAAAACAACCACCGCCACCATCACCTTATATTGTTGTTGCTGCTAGTTGTTTCTTGTGTTGTCTATTACCTAATAAATTTCTCAATTTGCCACTTTGCCTTAAATATGTGTATATTTCCAGGGGCGTACTGGGTAGGTAAGCGCCTAGTCGGGGTTTGGGACAAAGGAGCCCGGAATTGCCTACCTTTCAAGGGCAAAACTAATTTTAATACATAGAATGAAAAATAAGTTATGTAGTGTGCATACACTGGTAAAACAAATGTTCAACTTTGAACACTTAAAGTGTATATTTTACTACTTAGCACATTACATGGTGTGCAACATTTTTGCACACTTGCGTGATGTGCAAAATTTAAACGTTTAGCAGGAGTTCGAATATCGCACACTTGGTTACATAGAGGTCTTAGTAATAGTATAGGAAATCCCTGATATTGCGAGAGTACAAGCCGATGAAACATCACTTCTCTTTAGTATTTTGCTAAGATGTATCATCCGCTAAAAATATATGCAGTTGAAAATAAAATATCAAAGAAGAGCAGATTGGGGAGGGGATTAGAGGGTGAATTGGTGGCCGCAAGCACGGAGGTTCGCCAGAACGCTCCCGTCCTCCTTGTGCTTCTGGTAGTGCAGCACGATGTTCTGGAGCCGGTCCGTGACGTTCTTATACTTCTTCCTCTGGGGCTCTCGGATAGGGCGGCCGAGTCCAAGTTCCCTTAGGTGGGACTCGGTCGTCGCCTGCTCCTTCCGCACGTCCCGGAGGAGAGCGTAGAACGTCAGATGCGCCTTGCCGACGAGGGAGTTGAAGCGCCGGTGCCACGCCTCACACAGGTTGTTGAAGCGCTGCTCCGCGTGCTGCGCCGCCAAATACTGGTTCCAGTCCGCAGGGATGTACCTGCGTGATCAGGTGTGAAGAAGCTGTGAGGTGTGTGCGGTGTGTAGGTGTGTGTAGGTGAGGGCGTGTGTAGTGTTTTACCGAGGACGGACTGATGGGGGGCGACGGGCATTTGCTGTCCTCCGAGGTCGCCTCACTCGGATGTATGTCCTCTCGAACTGGTCCGCTATCTCGAGAAGGTCATCGACGAGCTCCTCCCGCAGCTCGTCAAATGCGTCCGGCAGATCCTCCACCGGCACGAATGCGAGACTCAGGAGCACATGAATTCCGTCCCTCAGCTTCCTGTTGTTCGGGTCGCTGTACGCTGCCTGTAGGCCAGCTCCTTGGACGTTCCTATCATCACATACGGTGAGAACAAATTTGCTAATAAAATAACCTGAATGTGTGCAATAATAACTTAACTCACCTCCACAAGCTCTGTCCGAGGTGGAAGAAGCACAGCCGTGGTGTTGTGTGGGGGAAGACAGCCTTGATGGAGTTAATGATGGGCAACTCGAAGTCAGAGACAACAGTTTCTGGCTCAGGAAAGTTGATCTGCAGTTCTGCTGCCTTTTCCTTGAGAACCTCGAGGACCTTCGCGTAGGAAGACTCAGCCTTGTTTCGAAGCAAGGCATACACAAACGGCAGGGCGACAGGGGCAGGGTGTTCCTTGACCAAGCCGTGAATGGTGTACAGCTGCGTGAAGAGCGACGGACACACCATAAACTTACCGTCGCTGAACCATGTGGTGGACCGGCCCAGCTTCTTTAAATTTTCCTTCGAGGCGAACACGATCATTCTGTTCTCTCGTAGCTGTTACTCACCTTCGTCGTCACTGTCGCTGTCGCCAAGGTCATCGTAGGAGTCATACACGACAAACGGGTCTCCGCCCAGGGTGTTCCTGAACTCAGGTGGCAGCTCCCCAAGCTCGTGGATGCTCTTGGGGTTAGCCGGGAGGCGTTTGCCGCGTGCCCTGTTGACAGCCTTCTTCATGGCGGGTCTGAGAGGCAGCCTGGCGACGACGCCGTCTCCGAGCCTGTGCATCTCCTGGTCGATGATGTGGACTGATGGTCGTTCCGGAGCTTGCACCCCCGCCCAGGCCCGGACTGGCCAGGGATGCAAGGATGCGCTAGCATCCGGGGCCCCGCCGAGGCGGGGGCCCTGGGCCCCGAGCCCCACTGGCCGCGGCCGCGGGCCTAGGGCCCTGGCCGGGGCTGGCGTCCTAATAACCCTCGTGGTAGTGATCCGTGGTCTCCGTTAGGAACAGACTCAGGAGCTCATTAGGTCAGGACATTTTCGAGACCCTCATTTTCATTCATGTAGAGCGTGCTTTATTTAAGCTCATAACTCGATAAAGTAAAAATTCTAGACAATTTTGCTAACAGTTCTGACGAATTGAAGCGCCTCTTCCTTTAGCTTCTGTGTGTAAAATGTTATAATAAAAAAAAATTCTTCAATAAAAAAAAATCTTGGTATTTTGCTAATTACCATGGGGGAGGGGGGGGGAGGCCTTTAGATCGTGTGGCACCCGGGGCCCTTACCCACCCAGTCCGCCCCTGCCCCCGCCTCCTTCATGTGCTCGATGGCGGCCCTCGCGGCGATGCCCGCGGGGTCAGGGGCGTGGACGTGCTCCCCCTCATTCACCACCCGGAGAGGATCTTCTGTTGTTGTGGCGCGAGTGTAGCACTCCGGCTTTCGGAGACACACCCAATATGTCCTGTCCTTGTTCTTCGAATGCTTTGAGTAAATGAACCCCTTGTTTACAAGTAAATTTTTCCCCCTCCTAGATTTTATGAAATACGGCGCCATCTCCGCGCTCCCTCGCCTCCCCTCACCACCACTCTTTTGTTGACCCTCAACAATGGGAGTACTGTATCCAGGCCAGGGGATGGGAAATAAAATTGGACCAATAATTTGGCAATTTGGATCAGAAATGTTTGGAAGCACAGTCATTCAGTCATATTGGGCAAAATAAAATTGGAACTACCCAATTTTGGTTGAAGTGGCCTGGGTGAAATGTCTCCGGGAGTAATGATTTTGGGCGAAACGGATTGGGTGAATCGTACCAAAGCCGAAGTGTGTGCTGACCAACCATTAAAATTTCATCTTTAATGAGTACTTTAAGCGATTTTAATTTTGTTGAAAAGGTGTTTGAAATATTGGCAGATACTTCATTCAGCTGCTTAGTATTTAGCGGCAGCTTAAAAGCCGAATGCAATGTCTGTCCTCCGATGTTAAAACTTGATTTACCTGTTGGTCCACACAGGAGAATTTTTGGTCCATCAGGTTTGTCATTATGAGATGAATTGAATATTCTATATAAATTTTGAAATAAAGTTGTAATGGTTAAGGATTTTCCTACGCCTGCTCCTCCAGTCAAAAAGTGCAGTAACTGTTTCGTTGGTGTCTTCTCAAAATTATCTGCAACATGCATAATGTAATTTCTCTGGTCTTGGTTAAATTTTTCAAACAATTCTTGGTATTTATTTTCTGGTAGCTTTTCTGGTAGAATGAAGAACACTTTATCTCTACAGCTATTTTCATCATATTCAGTTTCAATGTTTGCATAAGTGAACTCATCATTTAGTGTATATTCATCAAAATCAAACTTTTCATTTGTGCGGTTATCTGTCGAGTTTTCTTCATCTGAAGTACGAGCCATAGCCTCACGAAAGGCTTGACTCAGAGTTTCATCACTGAAAGCGTTAAAAAGCTTCTTGTTGTCACTTATACTATCTTTATTAACAGTAAACAGATCTTCCACGTTTTTGTCAAGTATATCCTTTTGCTCAATGTTCCAGGGCGTAAATAGCATTAAGTTCTCTCTAATGAAATTATCTGAATCAATTTCACTGTGGTAATTCCTATATCTGATAATTCTCGGCTTCGTTCTCTTAAGTATAAAACCAGTATTATTTTTCAATGAGATAGAATTTTTGCCATCATTACATTAGTATCTGTAATTTGCTGCAAAGTGATCTAAGCATTCATCTTTTAGTGACCAGGTCTGTTTATGTAATGTTCTAATAATCCACTTTTAAAAATATCTGTTGATTGTTAATTATACAAGTTTCTATGTGATTTCACCATTCGCACTCTGTCTTTAGCCGGAAAAGTAGGAATGGAGATGCATTCTTCAGATGATCTTGACAGGGGTATTTGAAGGATATTGTAGCATGCTTCCTGAATTGATAGTTCACTGTTGTTGTAGAAAGCATTGGCGGAGAGTTTGGTTGAAGACTTCCTTAAATTTTCATTACCTTCTCGAACCTCTTGTAGAACCTGTTTCAGAATAATACTCATTCCTCTTGAGGATTTGTTGATATAATCTATTATGTATGTAGCTGCACCAAAAGCATCAAGAACAAACTGAATATTAATGCTGCTTCTCACCAATTCTATTATTTTTTTGAAAATGGACTTATAAAAATATCTTTTGGTAACCGTCTCAAAAACAGTCGAGGTTTTGTTAAACTTGTTCTGATTGCTAAGTAATATTCTTCTTCAGAAATTTTTAGTGAAATGAGGGATTCACCAAATGACATATTTTTTACAATGTCATTATTGAGATGTTCTTGAATCTTTTTTTGCCTTTTTTCATATTTCTTTGTATCTTTAGTGTTATGATCTTCTGAAAGAGGAAGTAAGAAACAGGTCTTGTTCATTCGGTAGTAAGGAATGTTGAAACGATACTGATTAACATTGTTCCTCTCATGGCATGTATGGGAATGTTTGTGAGTTTGCATAGCAATTAGCTTTTCAGATAAATCTTCTGGTGAACAGAAAATTATTTTGTCAACAAAATTGCAGACATTTTCATGAGATGGAAAGCTGTCTGGTTCGAAAACTGGTGCATTCTTCAGCCATACTAACATATGAGCGTGAGGTGAACTGTAACGAAATGATGTTATACTATTTACAAGGAAAATGACAATTTAGTTAAAATAGATGCCCAAATTTACTCTCTCTGTTGAAATTCTATAGGATAGTGGAATGATTGTAGAATGGTCCTTCTTGACTATGCCATGTTCTTCAAATTGCAGTGAATCGCTGATCAAAATGTAGAGCCGCTGTAATTGGATCTTTCTGCAGTAATCGTGCCTTTTCTTTGTAGGGAAGATTCTCTGCTTCATCTTCTGTGATTTCTTGCCTGTCCACAGCTAATTTAAGAGCCACCAACAATTCTGGACAGTGAGTGTCAGCGGCAGACAAAGTAATAAAAAATGTTGATAGACCGTATCGTCTTATTTGAGAAAGTAGCTTGACTTTTTCATGCATCCAATGTGCTGGGCTGCTTCTTATGCCTTTTAGAATTTTGTAGCCATAATTATGCTGCATCACTCCATCAACATATGAATTATTCAACATATTTCCTGCTGTTATATTTTTCCCAGAATTTTTAGCAGATGATACGAATGTATCAGCCTGCTTGTACTGTCATACAGCAAGCAGCCTGCAGAGAGCAGCGCAGCGAGCAGACGAGCAGACAGCAAACGGCAGAGCAAGAATGGCATAATATTATACAGGGGGGAAAATGTCGCGCCGCGGCGCGCTCCGCGCGCGCCCCGACTACGCGACTACTCCACGCCACCTCTCAGGCTGCCAGGCGGCCGGGCCAGTGCCCCCTCCCGCCCCGCGCTTCCCCCTCTCAGCCCAGCGCGACAGCGCTCCGCTTCCCTGTGGCAGGCGACGCGCACGGACATCTACCATACGTATCATCTGCTTTCAAGTTCCGGCCCTCCGGAACTTTTGGTCACGGTCGCGTGGTCTGTTTTTAAGCGGTCTCAGCACCGCTTCTAGCGCTACGTCGGCTGGGGCGGGGAGCGTGTCGTCGTCATCGTCGACGGTCGTCGTTCGGGATGGCTTCGGGATGGTCGTCCTTTCGGGATGGTCGTCCGTTCGGGATGGTCGTCACTGTGACGTCACGCCTCCCCCCTCCACGCTCTGTCCCCACTCGTCTAGTCTGTTCGTGTGTCGTGTTCGTTGCTCGGCCCGGCTCGGCCCGACCCGGCTCCCCCCCGGCCCGGCTTGGCTCCGGGTAAAAAAATGTCAGGAACCACAAAATATCAGGTCTGATATGTAGGTTTTGAAGTTGTATCGAGATTATGTGACGCATAAACTAATGTGGTCTGTCCGATGTCAGCTAGTTTTTGTACAATGAGGACCTTGCCCCGAATGGCGGAGCGTAGTGGGAACCATAACAAAGCACTATAACCCATAATGTAACTAGTTTAAATCTAGTTTTATATTCAATTCTAGCATAACTCTGTTAAAAAAATGGTGTGTATTAGGGCTGCACATACATTCGGATCATTTTAAATTACAAAATATCAGGTCTGATATGTAGGTTTTGAAGTTGTATTGAGATTATGTGAAGCATAAACTAATGTGGTCTGTCCGATGTCAGCTAGTTTTTGTAAAATACTGGGCCCATCACTATCACTCATTTGTAGTAATTTTATTTCATCTCCCTATCTCTTAAATAATAAAGAACCTTGTTTAGAATACACAAGTTTGGGTGCAGGCAGCAGAATTAGTGAAACTGATATCATTTGATAGGTATCATTTATTATACACTTGGTGACGGCAAACCGTGGATTTAATATATATCATATACTCTTACCGAAACTATTGATGCTGCTGTACTGAGATGTTTTATAAATCCTGAGGGTAATATAGAGAACTATTTTAATTTCTTCTCCGTATTCTAAATAAAAAAGTACCTTCGTTTTAAACACAGAAGTTTGGGTGCAAGCTGCAAATTGATATCATTTGATAGGTATTACTTATTATACACTTGGTGACGGCAAACCGTGGATTTAATATATATCATATATTCTCACCGAAACTATTGATGCTGCTGTACTCAGATGTTTTATAAATCCTGAGGGTAATATAGAGAACCATTTTTAGCAATATTAAAGGACTGAAAGATTCAAATTGAAATTTCATTCAGATCATGTGAAGCGTAGAATACAGTGTTCGGTCGAATGTCAGCCAGTGTGTTTTGTATAATATTGGTCCGATTACTGATTTGATGCAAATTTATTTCTTCTCTGTATTCTAAATAATAAAGTACCTTTGTTTTAAATACACAAATTTGGGTGCATGCTGCAGAACTACTTAAATTGATATCATTTGATAGGTATTATTTATTATACACTTGGTGACGGCAAACCGTGGATTTAATATTTCTTCTCTGTATTCTAAATAATAAAGTACCTTTGTTTTAAATACACAAATTTGGGTGCATGCTGCAGAACTACTTAAATTGATATCATTTGATAGGTATTATTTATTATACACATGGTGACGGCAAACCGTGGATTTAATATATGTCATATATTCTTACTGAAACTATTGATGCTGCTGTACTGAGATGTTTTATAAATCCTAGGAGTAATATAGAGAACCTTTTTTAGCAAAATATTATATACTCTTGCCTATTTCAGTCTAGCATTTGAGGCCTATTAATCAGCTTTAGACATTTTAGTCTACATATTTAGCAAGTATACATATACCAGACAAATTTTAGATTTTCCATGAAAAATCTATTCAAGTCGTTTGTATCTTAGAATTTTGTTATCATCTGGCCTATTTTTTTAGCGCTCCCTTCTGGTTTGGAAAAGCTTGAGAGCGGGCTTTGGTGTCTGTTTGTTTGTTTGTTTGTTTGTCTGTATGTTTGTTCCACTCCAAGGAGTTGCTGTAGAGAGTCGAAATTTTTGGGGGTATTTTAAGGGTCACTCCTGGACACCGAAAGGCCTGGTTCAAATCCTGCCAACCCTCATTAAGGCACTGAAAAAAAAAATAATTAAAGTTCTACAGTAATGGGAAAAAAATTTATCGGGAAAATTTCATGAGCTCGTAACGGGTATGTCGACGAGTTAGGTTTCTCTAGGTCAAAATTTTGCCCGTTTTGCTGTATCTTCTACCGTTTTGGGTCGGCTCAGCCACCCACCGTTTTTGCGATTAAGGGCGTAACTGGCCGGTACAGTGTAATAAATAGGCGAAAACGGTCCAATTCTAATTTTGTCTAACCCAGCTGACCCGCACATCGCCAGAACCGTCTCGACGGTGGCTCATTGATGCCGCCCAACGTTTTCAGCGATTTCCCAAAATATCTCTGGGAGCTGAGTTACGCCCCTCCGGAAAGGGCATAAATCACGATATTGGCGTAATTTTAGTTTTGGAGACGCCCCCATCTTCCCGCACCTCTCAGGAATCGTCTGGACGCGGCCAGAATAATGGCGCACACCATTTTTGTTCCAGGGGCCCAACTGGCCGGTACACTGTAAAAAGGGGGAAATTGGTGCGATTTTCAAGTTTCTCTAACCCCATCGATCCGCCCGGAACCGGATTTTCAAGTGCAGTTCAATGACGCAGACCATTTCCCTCGGAAAAGGGCCTAAACCACAAGTACACTATAAAAACCGACCAATATTGGTCCAGTTTTCAACGTTATTCGACCATATCGACCCGCACCTCTCCGGAACCGCCTTTTCGACTCCAGGTCAATGCTGCGAACCGTTGTCCTTGAAAACAGGCTTAACTCGCTAGTACACTGTAAAATCCGACCGAAATTGGTCCACTTTTCTACTATATCCATCCTCATCGATCCGCACCACTCCGGAACCGTCTTTTTAAGTGCAATTACTCGAAACGGACAATTTAAAAAAAAAATACGATTTCACGAAATCCTGGTAGACAACGGAGTTTCTATAACTATGGTAAAATTATTGTGAGTGTATCATAAGACTGTAAGAAAACGCAGTAGTTTTGTTTAGTTTACGATAGTCAAGATAGTGACTAAATAATTTTAAATTCGATTTGATAAGGCGGGTTTCAAGCAATGAATACTCTCCGACTGTTAGGCCGTCATCTAAACGCCAGGAAAAAGAGAGAAAAGAAGCTCTCCTTCTGACAGCAAAAAATGGGCGGCGAGGTCACGGTCGGAGCGGAACGTCAACAATACCGTCCCCTCCACCGAGCGCACCGAAGGGGCGAACCGGGGCCCTAAACCTAGCGACTTTAACTATTTATTTTAGCTGAACGAAATGTCAGGCAGCCGAAATTAATGTGAAAATAGCAGTTCCAGACCTGCGGGAATCGTTTTGCAAAGTTTCATGGAGGTTCAAAACGTAGGAACACAAGTGATTTACGAAAATGATACACGTAAATGTACACCATTTCAAGAATTCTGCTCACCATATTGAAGTCAAACTTACCAAACCGTTTTCTGCAGGTAAAAAAGTACTATTTACGCATTCAGTTCGCCTTGTCAACGTTTCGATAACTTTATACGATGATTTAAAGTCGCGAGGTGGGAGCCTCAGCTCCCGGCCGAGGCGGCCATGGTTGAAAGACGGCCGGCGACACAGCGCACGCGCGTCCACCTCAAACAAACCTTGTTTACACAACGTGCCAACCTAGAAAACATGAAAAGGATCACTAATCCCCCTACGTTACGATTTGAAATTATTATCTTAGGTTGGCAGAAGTGCGCCGCAGTCGACTGTTCGTTCGGTAAAAATGAAGTAGGTTTCGAAAGGGCGGTATGGTGGTCACGTGCGAATTTCAGTGGTGTCATCTCTTTCTTGAGCGTTTCACTGAAGCAGAGCTTTGTTTGAACGCAGACTTTAGAGGTTTCTCTTTCGCTCCGTGTTGGCTCGACTCCGCCTAGCCCCACCACGAAAAACTATCCCCTTCTCCTGGTGATTTCAGCTGACAAGTCGAGCATTACCATAGCAACTGAAATTTCAATTCAAATTTACAGAAAATCTGTAGTTTAAATTTCTATTAAACTTTCAGAGTGAGTATACAAGTTTACATACTATAACTGTAGGTAATATTATAAAAATCGTTGGAGCGGATTTTTTCCTCCCGTAAGGGGCCATATAAAACAATTGACAGACGTTTCAAAGCGATTTTAGAAGGCAACTCCGTTGCCTAAAAATAAATACGTCTGCTAAATGGGGAAAACTTTTTACATAATTAGAATTTGTAACGTTGTGCAACCTACTTTGACTGACGTTAGTTTAACTGTTTAACTAAACTTTGGCAGTCTCAAGTATCGAACCACAATTTACACCCACTAGAATAACGTATGTGAATATATTTGTCGTAAACCTTTTCGTTGGTTCATTTTAAGGATTCTGAGACCGCTTCGATACATTTTGATGTATAGGAATGTTTTTTTTTTTTTTTTTTTTTTTTTTTAGGCCTCCGTTAGGGGAGCCTTTTGCTTTCGCCGGAAAGTTTTTTAGCAGATGATACCTTTACTTTCTTTACTTTCAGAACAGTACAAGACACTAAGGTGTCAGCTAGCTTGTACTCTCGAGTCCAGAAGAAACCAATCGCAACTATACAATAATATAGGGCGGCGCTGCTAGGGGGGGCCCATGGCTGCCTGACGCGCAGTCTGCGCGGAACAATGACACCTTCTCCCCGCGCGCAGCTCCTCCCAGCCAGCGACCGCTTCGGTCCGCCACCCCCGCCACGCCGCCGGCGGCTCCCCTTCCCCCTTTCCCATCCCAAGGGGCGGCCAACTCATGTATTTCTGTGTACAATTGCCTTGTATTTTTTGCGGTGGCGAGAAGCACTCCGTCACCGCTGCTGATGCGTCGAACTGCCTACAAGGAAAAAGAGAAACCGCCCGCAAAACAGGGTGCGATGGCCGGCCTACCCACTAGGCGCTTACCAAAGCCAACTAAGGCAATCATGAAACGCGGTCATGCTGCCCGCGGGCAGAACTTAGTACTTCCCCATGTCGATACGCGACAGCGACGACAGCAGTGCAAATTAGTCTGAAGCGAGGAAGGCGACGAAACAATCTAATTTATATCCAATAATACCATGCATTCACACACAAATTGTCACACAAAGCGCACCCCATTGCATTTTCTCTTGCGACATCATCTGCTTTCAATACCAATCTTGATTGATATATTTTTTTTTAATTCCTGACGATGGCCCCTTATGGGCGCAGCCGATCCCGTCGTGCCAATTCTCACCAAATTACAATAAAAATTACAACGAAAAATTAGAAAATTTTTGAGATAGGTCTGATGTCAAGCTGTCTATACGTTTTTGCATAAAATTAGTTTGCATAGTCAGTTTCTATGGTAATTGCGAGCCGAGCACCCTGTGCCGAGCCAAAATTGACACCCTCCTAAAGGCTCTGGCCAATAAAAATGTTTCGCGCGAAAATACAACCAATAAAAACGTCCGCCTGTTGCTCTGTACCTCGATATCCAAAAGTTTCTCCGCAAGGAGTGGTCACGTCAGAATCGTTGCAGATTCACGCCATGTAAAAGGGTTCACCACCAGGAGACTTTCAAACGTGACCACCGGTGACCACCAGCTAGCCGCCGCGGCTCCTGATTGTTGGCTGGGACTGTAATTTCGCCGTGGGCGGGGCTTGTGACAATACCGCCAACCTCAGAGTGAATCCTCAGTTCATGTTTTCACTGAAAGATACAAATAGGTCAACGCCTGTGTTCCGTGTTAATGGGTGGAGGCTTGCCCCGTTGTTTACTAAAGGCCTGCAACATCATTTTACGTCGTTACTAAATCTAAAACTAGCAAAATATATTTTGTGTTGGTTTGAGTGGACACCAAGCCGGCGGTGTTTATAGCTAGCCCGCTCGGCGCAATGTTTGTGTTGGAAATGTGAAGCGGATAAAATTCACGATTTGGGCTCTCACTGAGAGATTTGACCTAATATTTTTAATTTCTATTTCATTTAATGGTAAGTGTGTGGCAAATGTGAAACTAGAACCCATTAATTCTTGCCTGGTGGTTCGATTTAGTGGTTGCCAAGCGCGTTGTTGACAGCTGGCCCGCCCGGCGCCATGTTTGTGTTGGAAATGTGAGACGGATAAAATTCACGATTTGCCTTTGTGTCTGCCTCTGTGTTCCTTGTGAATGTGTAGTGGCTTCCATAACTGTGTGTGCTAAAGGCCTGCAACATAACTTAGCGTCGTCACCAAATTAAAAGCTTGCCAAATAAATGCTAGGTTGGTTTGAGGGGGGACGCCGTGAGGCGCCGTGTCACCGGCCCCGCGCCGGCCCTCTAACCATGTCCGCCACGGCCGGGGGCTGAGGCTCCCACCTCGCGACTTTAAATCATTGTATAAAGTTATCAAAACGTTGACAAGTCAAACTGAATGCGTAAATATTGTTTCTGCGCCAGCAGAAAACGTTTTGGTAAGTTTGAATTCAATCTGGTGAACATAACTCTTGAAATGGTGTGTATTTACGTCAATAATTTTACGAATCCAATTTTTTACCTACTGATTAAACCTCCTTGAAACTTTGAGAAACGATTTCCGCATGTCTAAAACTGCCTCTTTCACATTTATTTCGGCTCTCTAACATATTGTTCAGCTAAAATAAATAGTCGCTGGTGCGTTAGTGGAGGTCCCAGCCTAGAACCATGAAAGCGACAGGACTGGGCACTCACACCTCAAACGCAACTCCGAGGGGTGACCGACTCGTATAATACTGGGTACGCGGACCCTATAGTACCGTATAATACCTATAATATTCTATAATACCTATAATATTTTATAATATCTATAATATTATATAATACCTATAATATTTTATAATACCTATAATATTCGCGTATAATACACTGAAATATCCGAAAGTTACACCTTTCCAAATCAATAAATCGCTAGAAAACAGTAGACTAGTGCTGCCTGAGACGTAGAGTACCGTCATCTTTCTCCCGTCGATACCCCGCGAGCCCGTTGCAAAGTCGTCTGCAGTCGTGCAACCACGGTGGAGAGAGAAACGGTGGCGACACGAGCCTACCTGCCCTGACCCCGGAATCGGTGCCGGATTCCTTTTCCCTGGGCGGCCACCAGAGCGCGCGTCGATCTAGCCTGGGCTATCTACACCGTCGGGTCCAGCCTACCTGCAGCCTGGGCCGCGCACCCTGCCTGCCGGCCGCCCGGGATCAGCTTAGCGGGGTTGAGGTTTCATGCCTTTCGCTCGGCCGGCCGTCACGCCTCCCGGGCCGCCCCAACCGCTGCTGAGCGGGAAAAGCCGGGCCAGGCTAAGCTGATCCCGGGCGGCCGGCAGGAAGGGTGCGCGGCCCAGGCTGCAGGTAGGCTGAACCGCCGGTGTAGATAGCCCAGGCTAGATCGACGCGCGCTCTGGTGGCCGCCCAGGGAAAAGGAATCCGGCACCGATTCCGGGGTCAGCCGCCAGCACACAGCAGGTAGGCTCGTGTCGCCACCGTATCTCTCTCCACCGTGCGTGCAACAAAGGTGCTGGGAGGGAACTCCGGCTCGCTCCGGCTCGGCTCGTGCCGCGCTATCACCGAATCGTCCGGTGGTGGCTAGGGGCCCTCCTGCTCTCCTGTGAGAGGTGCGCAAGCAACTGGGCTGGTAGTCCCCTGGGCTGGGGACAGAGCAGGGGCACCCCACGTGAGACTACGGAGGCGAAGGTGAAGAGTGGGAAATTCCGTAAGCTGGCTTCAGGTAGTCCGGGGGGATTAGTCTCGCGCATGGGGACCCGCGTCTCCAGAGGACTACCAGAGCTCTCTGATTGGCTCTGAGGCGCCTCGCTTGCGCACCTCTCACAGGAGGGCCCCTAGTGGTGGCCCTTCGCTGACAAGACCAGGCTTGCCAGATGTGGCGATCTGTCGCCACCGTGGCGACGAAACGTCGGGTTTGGCGACGAAAGTGGCGATGAGTGCCGAGTGGCGACGAAGGTGGCGATCTGACCTGCCGAGTGGTGCCGGGACCCGGCCCGGGCCGGTTCTCGGAACCGCTCCAGCCGGCTGCCGGAAGGATTAGGGTTTTTTCACTCCGTTCCTTACCCTTGGTCTATCGTGGTCCCACACTGGTAAAACTAAAGCGTAACTGTACGCTTGAATGAAGCATACAGTTACGCTTGAAGACGTTACGCTTGAAATCAAGCGTACGGAAGAAATTCTCCCATACATTTAGATAGGACGAATAGGAGCGGATCGACCTGGTACGCTTGATTTCAAGCGTAATCTCAGTACGCTTGAAAACGGGGCGTAAGGCTACGCCTTAGTTTTACCAGTGCACCGGAAGAATTGACTATCTCTCTCTCTCACACTCATGAGCCAGCCTATCCTTCCTTGTCATTCGGTGTGCTAAACTCTCGATGGTCGGACGATAGCACCACTGTACTCGCGTACTTTATAGTACCTTACACTGATTATCCAAGTGTTCAACCCTTCAACACTTTAAAGTGTTCAAATACCATTTAAACATGTAAATGTGTTCAACGGAATTGGTGTACACTTACAAGTGTTCAACTCAGAAGTTGTGCACTTAAAAGTGTTCAACTCCCCAGTTACACACTTCCTTAGCTTGGACGCAATGTATTAGGGAAGTGTGCAACTGGGGAGTTGAACACTTACAAGTGCACAACTTCTGAGTTAAACACTTGCAAGTGCAGAACAACTCTGTTGAACACTTTCATTTGTTTAAAGGGTATTTGAACACTTTAAATTGTTGAAGGGTTGGACACTTGGATTATCAGTGTATAAGACCTTATAATACTGGCTATAATACCAGAATATTTATAATATCCTGTAATATTCTATAATACTTATAATATTCTATAATACCTATAATATTCTATAATACTTTTATAATACCTATAATATATAGTACTGGGTACACGGCTCACGCGAGTCGTTCACTCGTTCTGTCGGAGGCGGCGGCGCCTCCCCCAGCCGGGCCACCGGCCTTCTTTTGTTAAGAAGAGGTCCCAGCCTAGAACCTAGAAACGACAGGACTGGGCACTCACACCTCGAACCATGGTGTCCATGCTCAAACGCGCTCCGACCTGTCGAAGGCGGCGGCGCCTCCCCCAGCTGGCTGCGGATTGTCTAGCCCAGGCCCCTCAAACACGCAGCGACGCCGAGCCACAGGCGAGGTAGGCCGCTCGCCTCACACGCTGAGTGAGCGGCTATGAGATACGGAGGTCCAGCGGCTCCGCTCTTCGGGCTCGGTCACTTTTGCGCGAAATCCGTCACCCGTTTGAATGACACTCTCACAGCCGGCGGCCGGCCGGCCGGCTGAGAGGGAGCGATGTGAGGCGAGAGCAGACGAGGGAGACGGCCGGCCGGGCGGCGCTGGGCAGGTGCAGGTGTCTCTCTCGCACTCGTTGCCGCATACACGCGTGACACAGACGAACGCAGTGAACGGTGGCGTCAAGCGAGAGACAGCCCAGCTGCCTAGCTCTGGTGCAGGCGAAGAG
This sequence comes from Frankliniella fusca, assembly GCA_029379305.1. Classification (NCBI taxonomy): domain Eukaryota; kingdom Metazoa; phylum Arthropoda; class Insecta; order Thysanoptera; family Thripidae; genus Frankliniella; species Frankliniella fusca. The sequence goes on from JAHWGI010000122.1 coordinate 69,034, forward strand.
TCACCGCTCTCTCTCCCACTCACTACATCTTGTGTGAGTGAGTGAGAGGGGCGATGGTTCCTCTCACCTGCCGGCCAGACAGACGCACTGCCGGCCCTGCCGGCATCATTCGCATAGTATTCCAAGTGTCGTCGCCGGTGCACCATGGAAGGTCCGCCCCCAAAACAGGCAAAAAAGTCGGGTCCCTCAGGGAAGGAGTCAACGCGACTCTACCAATCACGCTGGCAAAATGAATATTTCTGTTCGAACATTTTGAATAGGACAGTGTGTGTCATTTGTAGACACACTTTTACATTAAATAAGGAAAGCAACATAAAGCGCCATTTCGATTCCTATACCGTGGGGATTTTGGCTCTCTCGATGGACCGGCTCGTGATTTGAAAATAATGGCATTTCGGCAGCAAGCTCAAGAATTTTTTAGCTCAACAACTCCTGGCTCGACCAGCAATGTAAGTAAATATTTCGAAGTAATAAAAGGGGCAATCAAAGGGAGACATGGGGACCCTCCCATTTTCCGACAGGCCACAATATGTCCTGCAATACGCCCCGTAAGGGGGTAAAGAGGCTTTTGGGGTCCGCGAGACAGGAGAAATGAGGGGGGGGGGGGGGCGTTCGGGGGCCACTGGGCACCGGCCAGGTGGAGGGTTGGAGGGGCAGTGTCCGGGAAACAGGAAGTGTGCGGGGAGGTGGGAGGTTTTTTCAAACTATACGGACTCTCTGTTTCTTTTCTTCTACGCGAATCCTATTTTGCAGATTTCTGACAAAGCTTTGAAAACAAGCTATGTAATTTCTGAACTGATCGCCAAAAAGGGAAAACCTTACGCCGACGGGCTGTACATCAAAGAGTGCTTAGAAAAGTCAGCAGAAATTTTATGCCCTGATGAAAAAGAAAAATTCCAAGCTGTAAGCCTGTCCCCAAATACTGGCTGACAGAGTCACAGACTTGGCGTCATCAATAGAAGAGCAGCTTAGAGGTCTGTGCAAAAATTTTGTCCTGTATTCAGTAGCACTTGACGAAAGCACTGACACGTCAAGCGTGTCCCAATGCGCTTTGTTTATTCGGGGAGTTTTGGACAATCTGTCCGTTGTCGAGGAGCTGTTAGACTTAGTGCCCATGCTTGGTCACACAAGAGGAATTGACGTTTTCAAAGTTTTAGAGCAAACTCTTGAAAAGTTTGGACTTGATTGGGAAAGGTTAGTTTGAAAGGGAAATTTATTTTCCTCAGTGTTTATTTCTTTGTAAACGTACAGAAAAACATCATGATAATGTTTTGTTTTTTTAAAACTCTCTCTCTCTCTCTCTCTCTCTCTCTCTCTCTCTCTCTCTCTCTCTCTCTCTCTCTCTCTCTCTCTCTCTCTCTCTCAACAACTCAAATTCAAATTCTCTCCCCCTCTCTGTCGTACAACTGTATAATTTTTATTTAACTGTCTTATTTCAGATTTGAATCTGTCGCTACTGATGGGGCTCCATCAATGTGTGGGGATAGCAACACTGTAAAAAAAATGTATAGTAAAAATCCTATAAATGTATATGCAGCAATTTACATATACAGTGTGTGGGATTTTTACCATACACTCGTCTGGGAAAAATCCCATACTGGTGTAGCCATTTTCCTATGCATGTATGGGACTTTTCCAGCACCTGACACTAGTAAAAATACCATACGCGTGTGGCATATTTGCTAGACAGGTATGGGATTTTTCCCATATATATTTCAAAACAGAAAAAGATATGTCCTGCTTGCCTAGCCTGTCATAGCTGTTGTTTCCTCTTACCTGTAGTCAGTTACATATTAGTACACAATGTATTAGCGATGAAACACCTTACTTGATGGGGAGTTGAACCTCGGACTTCTGGGCTGCGACACCATCACGTTGACCACTGGACCACGGGGACGTGATGGATGCCGAGCCGCAGCGTCCCCAGGTCATGCCACAGCCGCGCGCTCCGCCCCGCCGGCTGGGCCCCTTCTCCCTTCCCCGTACCTGAGGACGGAGGGCAGCGCTGCCCGCTTAGAGGCCACCTGCTTTACTGCATGCGGAATTTCCGACCAAGTGTTTAAGTGCTGGGTGTTTTATATCAAAGGATCGTATCCTTATTCAAATATTACCTCAACCCCTCGTCACAAAGCCCCAAGCACCATGGTTTGTGTAAAATCCGGTAAAATCACAACAGAACAAGACTGACTATTGAAACGGGTCCACCTAATCACCGGGTATGTGTCCTTAAAATGTAAATTTTCTATTGTTGTGAAGGCAAAGTACAAGAAAAAAAATAGTAAATTTCCCATACGGTATGGGGAACTCTGCTACCTATACAATTCTAGGTAAATTACCACACAAGTATGGGATTTTTCGCATACGTTTCGTGATTTTCCGATACACGGTTGGCTTGTATAGGAAAAATCGGACAAAAGTGTGGGAAAATTTGCGTCCTATACGCGTATAGGATTTTTCCCATACAGTTGTATAGTCAAAATCCCAACAATTTTTTACAGTGAAGGATGGTCTAGTAGCCAGAATCAGACAAAAACTAAAATCTCTAAATTTACCTTCTGACATTTCGGCTATTCACTGTCTCATCCATCAGGAAGCACTGGCTGCAAGAGTTATAGATTTTCCGCACGTAATGAATGTTGTTGTGAAGACTGTAAATTTCATACGGGCAAACGCGTTGCAGCATAGAAAGTTTCAGACACTGCTACAGGACGCTGGTAGTGATTTTCTAACTGTACCATACTATACCAAAGTAAGATGGCTCAGCAGAGGAAAAGTCCTACATCGGTATGTTATTATAGCAGAATACATAATTACTTGCATCTTAAGTTAGAAATGACCAAGTAAATTCAATTATTAGATTAATTCAATATTTTTTTTTTCAGATTTTTTCTTCTTCGAGAAGAAATAAATACATTTATGAACGATGCTAAACGTCCTGTAGCAGAGCTCAGTGATCCGAAATGGATTGAGGATCTGGCATATTTTGTTGATGTTTGCGGGCATCTAAATGTCCTGAACACTAAAATGCAGGGGAAAAAGAACCTTATGACAGATTTGAAGCGCCACATCGATGCCTTCAAGGAATCTGTGACTCTGTGGAAAACTCAGATATCGTCTGGAGATTATTTTTTCTTTGAGTGTGTGAAGTCCCTTGACCATCCGCCCAGTGCGCGACTTACAAATATTATGATCACCTCTCTAGGAAAACTGCTCTCTGAATTTTCTTCAGCTTTCGCTGAACTAGATATACTTGCAAATGAACTTCACCTATTTTCTTCCCCCTTCTTGTACCCCGTGTCAGAGGCTCCACACGAATTGCAAGCTGAACTGTTGGATTTGCGTAGTGACGTCTTGTTGAAAGACAGATTCAATTCCATGCCCATGACTGATTTTGTATCATTTATCTCTAAAGAGCGTTTCCCGAATCTGTGGCTAAATTTTGCAAAGGTTTTGGCAAAGTTTGGCTCCACCTATAGATGTGAGCAAATTTTTTCACAAATGAAATTGTGCAAAAAAGTGTATCGTTCAACGATGACGAATAAGCACCTTAGTGAACAATTGCGTGTGATGACCAGCAGTGATGTCAAGCCAAACATCGCAGAACTAATGCTAAAAAAAAAAAGGCACAGGTCTCTAGCTCAGCTGTGCAGTAGTAATTTAATTTAAATGTTAAAGGCACCGTTTTTGTTTCTATCATTTGTTAAATTTTGATCATAAAACATATGCAAATGAAATCGCCTGGTTTGCTTTCTTTCAGACCCAAACGAACCTAAACGTTAAACTTTTATATATGTGTGTGTGTGTGGGGAGTCTTTTCGACGGTGCAAAACGGACGGCGAGCGGCACGCCAACAGGGGCGACGGGGTTTGAAAAATCCGCCGAGCGTTCGGCCTCGTGCCGTCGCTCTGCCGAAGCATGCCGAACAGACTGAGCGCTCGCCGGAGCCGTTAGATCTCTGCCGACCGCTGGTCGCCCATGCTGCCCATGGTGGCTCGGCGAGAGCCGCGCGCCCGGTCCGGCGAGCCACCGGCGGCTCGGGAGCCGCGCGTTTGAGGGGCCTGGTCTAGCCTACGTTTGCCCTGCGGCCAGGAGTGCCAGCGCGCCAGCGCGCAAAGCCGAATCGGCATTGTCGCAGCTCGGGTGCTCGGGCGCTCGGCCCCTCTGCCCCTCTGCGCGAGGGGTAAACAAGTACGGAAAAATGTGTACACCGCATTTTCATTATCGCCATTTTCAGCCATTTTCAACCATTTTCTCAATTCTATTCATTATCAAACATTTTCAGCCATTTTCAATCCATTTTCAGGCATTTTCAACCATTTTCGCTCATTATCATGCATTTTCAGACACTGTTCCATTTTCACCTATTTTCACCCATTATCATTCATTTTCACCCATTATCAAGCATTATCATCTATTTTCATGACTTATTTTAGGATAAAAGGCCTTAAAGAGATCCGGTGATGCTAAAACATCTGTTAATTTGCGTTGATTTGCATTGCATTGTGTCAATTGCACGATAAATGCACATTGCAATATGCTTCTCCCTCCGATAGACGTTGACATCCAAATACCGGAGCACTTCTTCTTTTACCATCTACATAGATAGATCGCGAAAAAGACACGTTCTTCGAAAGAGCACAATTGTTTGGATTTTAAGTACGTCATATGATACGGGCACTGTCTAACTTATTTACAGCTTGTTGAAGGAAAAATGTCTTGAATTTGACTGATAAACGACGTGTTTAGGTGAAGGACACGACGGACTAAGCAGTGACCGGCTTCTTAGAGTTCGAGGGCCGGCATCAAGTACTACACAGCTACAACATACCCCACTGAATGCTACTGTTGCGGTTAAAGAAGAAGTGTGGATTGGGGACTGAATAGTTTTTAAAGAGAGTCAAAAGACAGATGATCACTTAGTAGGCCAAATTTTAGGGTTTCGCTACCTTACTGGCAAAAATCCTTCAATTAGCCTTCAGTCTGTACCAGTCAAACCTCCAACGTCGAGCTCAAAACGTGGAATAGGGTGTTTAGGCACATGGTACGACATCTCATTAAGTGGAGTGCTTCACCAGCAGAGAAACGCAGTGCACCGTTATGCCAATATTTCTAGATATGTCTGTACAATGCCTCCACCCACTTCAGATGGAGTAAAAATTAAGTATTCATCCATTGTTCTCGGGCAAATTCCCGGTTATTAATCAAGAAAAACATAAATTGACTTCAACCTGCATCGACGTTGTCTTCTCTCTGACCTAGAATTTTGATTCTTTACTCGTTCTCAACTCATTCTCACCTCATTTGACCTACATCGCACATTTTCACAATTTACTCATCCATTTTCATGTATTTTCAATCCATTTTCATCTATTTTCAATCCATTTTCATCTATTTTCATCCATTTTCACCTATTTTCGCCCATTTTCATTTTTTTTAAGTCACTAGGCCATTTTCATCCATTTTCGACCATTATCGTGCATTTTCGGCCATTATCACGCATTTTCGACCATTATCTCGCATTATCACTCATTTTCGCCATTTTCATCCATTTTCATCCATTTCAACCTATTATCACAGGAAGTGTACACCTATTATCGGTACCTGTTTACCCCTCGCCTCTGCGTGGCGCGCAGGGGAGGAATGAGGACCGTGGTATATTCAGTAACTTAATCAAAAAAGAAGAAAAAGTAAAATAATAGCTCAAGTTTTGGGACTTCTGTTTAGCGGATAAAATCATTAAATTCGTGATGTGATTCTCGCAAATAGTTCTGACTTAAGTTTTTTCTCATTCTGTGGCTAGTTTGAAAACCTAGGGGGCCGTTTAACGCGTTAGCGTTAGAATTTTTTCTTTTTTAGACATAGTTCAATATTATTATACAACTTTACTAACTCTAATTTCTTTGCCATAAATAAAAGTACATCTCCTCTTTCAGCTACTCTTCTGTCGTATCGTGTAGATATAGATTTTGCAAATTCACTATATGAAAGTGGCTTGTCATTAAATGTAGGATTCATTTTGTAGCCTCAAAAATTTTTTGGGAATGCTAGATCAGGCCCCTCAAGCACGCAGCGCCGCCGAGCCACAGGCGAGGTAGGCCGCTCGCCTCACACGCTGAGTGTGCGGCTATGAGATACGGAGGTCCAGCGGCTCCGCTCTTCGGGCTCGGTCACTTTCGCGCGAAATCCGTTACCCGTTTGAACGACACTCTCACAGCCGGCGGCCGGCCGGCCGGCTGAGAGGGAGCAATGTGAGGCGAGAGCAGACGGGAGCGGACCACAGGAGCTAAAATTCACAAGAGCTACAGCCACAAGAGCTAGAGTTCACAAGAGCTACAGTTCACAAGAGCTAGTCACCAGAGCTAGTCACCAGAGCTAAAAGTCACAAAAGCTACAGTTCACAAGAGCTAACGTTCACAAGAGCTAGAGTCGAATCCACTTGCATGCCTTGCCATGGGAAAGCTGAAGAAACATGTTTTGATACCTCTGCAATTAAGAACCTTCAAGTAAGTTAGTTTGAGTTTGGTGGATGTGTAAAATCAAAGCAATTGGACACAAACTTTTTTTTTTTTTTTTTTTTTTTTTTTTTGTAAGTGATGATTATGAGGAGGAACTTTTACTCGAAGAAGAGGACGGCTTTCAGCGCCTGCGTTTAAAAACCGCAAGGCTGCTGAACGTTGTCCCTGTACTTAAAATCTCTCACAAGATTGCCCATTTTCTCCACCCAAAGTATAGGGAGCTGCGTATCCTGAGGGTTGAGGAGCACCAAGTGGTAAGAAAATTATCAGGGTGCGGGGACAGGGTTGTTACAAGATCTAGATTTTCAGTTTTACTGACTTTTCCCTGACCAAAATACCGATTTTTACTGACTTTTTTTTAGATCGGCAAACAGACATTATTACGCAATAAACGGGGAAAAAAATGAGATAAAAATAAATACATAAATATTGCGAATAATTCAAGATTTATTCATACAAATCAGTCAGTCAAAATGATAAAATTATCATGAAAAAAAAAACAAGGAATATATCAATAGAGTTTAACGAGAGAGCCTGTTCAGTTGCTCATCGATTTCATCGCACTTCGTCTGCGCTTCTTGCAGGAGCTTAGTCTTCTTTGCCCTTAGCTCTCTTACTTCGTCCTCCACCCGCTTCTCTGCCTGCTTCTTCTTCTGACCCTCTCGGTCTTGCTGAGCTCTTTTCTTTCGAGCCTCTTCGTATTCGGCACGAGCACTACGAAACCTATATTGCATTCTGTGGTCTATAGCGTCGGCCACTTGCTCGATACCTCCAGCTAGAGTCACTGCGTCATACACTTGCCTTTGGGCAACAAGCGAGACATCAAGTTGGTTTTCAACAACCATCTCCTTGTTTATTGAAAACCCTCGTTCAACAAATGCATTTCCATGGCTTATGATAAGAACCATGTGTAACAGGTTACGCAACAAATCAGAGCACTTGTAGGTTGTCAAAGCAGATTGCCAGAAGTGATCCAACCGTGTTTTGTCACGGTCATATTCCTTAAAGAGAGAAATAACACTGCTCTTCTCAACTAAAAGCTTAAATTCAGTCTCAAGTTTATCACAGTCTGCTGCAGAGATCCAATTGTTCCTTTGAAAAACAGAAAGGCAACTGCGGAGGCGATTTTTAGCAGTGTTCTCATGCTTAACAATTAATTCGGGATCACAGAAAGTAATTGACTTACAAATTTTATACTTAAGAGGTGACTTTTCCGTGAGTTTTAAGGTCATGGCCTTTAAGAGGGCAATGCACTCTTCCTTAAATTTAAGCATATCTTTCTTTGGTGCAGGTTTATCAATCTTCTGCAATGCCTCTTTCACTGAGAAGCTAAGAGTCATATCCTGGGCAGGAATTAAATTCACATCTTTGGTTACATCAACATCAAATACATCAGTCTTTTCTTTCAAATAATCCTTCTTTACAAATAAGTTATATAAATCTCTGACTAGAGCTGACAAGTCTGTATGTAAAAATGGGGCCATTGGCTTATTAGTCTGATATGCGGTGAGAAAGGGCTCCACTAGACGGGCAATATATGAGAAAAAGGCCAATTTAGGACCAAGCATTGGGTCCTTCACAGCTTTAACATGGACATTAAAACTAGAGGACTTAATTTCGTCCTCCCTTCCACCCTCTTCAACTTTGTCTACAAATGTCACAAGATTAGGGAGTATTTCTCGCCCTCGGTCCGCTGTAGATGCGTTGTCGAGCCACCGCACAGCGTAGTACTTCTGAGGAAATTTGGATGACCCAGTCCATTCGATATACTTAGCCCTACTGGCGGGCGGCGGCGGGAACATCTTTAAAAACGTTATACGTAGCTCGGAGAAACATAACAATGCCCCAACCCGTCGCTTTTACTCCCACTTTAAAAGCATTGTGTACAACATGAAGCCCACATGAACCCATTTCCAATAGCTTAGGCTTTACCGGGTCGCCTGCAGTCAGGTGAGCCGAAAGCTCTCTGAGAAATTTGAAATTGACGTTGGGACCGTCCATTGCTACCATTAACATTCGATCCAACTGATCGCCATGAAACTTAGAACAAAACGCATCGACGAGTTCTGTTGACCTACTACGCCCGAGGAAGGCAGAATCAAAATATCTAGTGACAACTTCATTGGTTGAGCTGCTCCAAAACTTAACTGCAATGTCCAATTGATTCTTTTGGGAGCACTTATTCAAACTTTCGTCGAACATGGCTACCAAAAACTTAGCTTCGCTTACTTCCTGCACGATTTTGTCATGAAAATAGGGCGCTAGTCCGTAAGTAATGCAGTAGCCTATTTTTAGGCGACCTAATTCCATTTTAGAAGCGATCAGACGGAAACATCTTCACGGCTTTGCCGCCAGCAGAAGCAGAGGAATGGTTAACCACGCAGGAGAGACACCATATAATCTCGGCCCGCGTCACTTCACTCTTGGTAATATGTAGTGTTCTTAAAAAACCGGTTTTTTTCGTTGACGGAAAAAAACCATCGAAACATACCGGTTTTTTTCCGTTCGAAACGGAAAAAAACGGAAAAATTAAAAAAAAAATCCAAGAAATGTAAGGAGTGAATGTTATAAGTTCATCATGACAAAAAAGAAATAAGTGACCATTTGGATGGGTCATGGGTAGAAAAGACGCCTAATACCATCACTTTTTATCACTTTAGTTTTGTTCAAAATTAAATAAGGACAACACAAGAACATTGAACATTCATAAAATTTAAGCTTTGCTATCTTTTAATTAAATAAATGGTGGATTTTTGATTTAGAGTGAGTGAGGCCGCGGCCCGATTGTCACTTGTTATGAGGCTGCCGGGTCCGCGGGTCCGCGACTCTCCCCCCTCGAGCGGGGTAAACTACCAGAGTTGACCCGAGGACACAGTGAAGTGACCGCGGAGGACCGTGGGGTCCTTCGCGAGTGTGTCGTCACTCGTATGGGGGTGAGTCGCGAGTGTCCCCGCGAGTCACCCCCGCCGCGGGGGTCTCGCGGCATCGCGGTACGCGCTATGTCACTTCGCGGGGCGCTCGCGGGGGAGCAGCTTCGCGGGATTCGCGAGTCCTGCGCTCTTCGCCCAGCCTCACGCATTTAGGAACGGACACGGCAGCCTCAAAACAAGTGACAATCGGGCAGCGGCCTCAGTCACACTATCCACCAAATATGTCTTTCGATAACATTTAAATATTGAAACAGACTACACTGAAACTTTAAAAAGTAACAGGTACATTCCGTAGCGTCTTTAAAGATAAAACTTCGACTTCGTCAGGGAGGTCAGGGTCAGACTATGGTGAAGAAATGGAGATGTCTACTGCTACATCCTCTTCACTTTCACTGCCCTCCTCTCTTCGTTAGTGCTTATTTGGTATAAAATGTGTCAAATTCACTCTTAGCTACTTGCAAAAACCTTTTATTTCTATTAAATTGACATTGTTGTGAAAATACGCAACTGAAACAATAAAAACGTTTTTTTCCGTTTAAAACATGGTTTTTTTAGGCCGCGGAAAAAATCCGTTCGAAACGTTCGAAACATCGGAAAAAAAACGGTTTTTTTCCAGGCTGTCCGAACACTAGTAATATGCTTGTCGAGTCCTTGGAGGCCGCCACCTTCCGTAGGGCGGGGGCGGGTGGCGAGAGGCTCGCTGGGATTGTCTGGATCCTCCGAAGGATTTTCCCCTGTCCGCGGCGCCGATGGTCTGGAAGCCGCAGACGGAGATGCCACAGCGAGATCAGGAGCCTGTGAGCCGGCGGTAGCTGCTGCAGCAGTGACCTGGACGATAACAAATGTGAAGTTCCGGTTAATATCGTTTTCAAGAACATCAGCGACGGCCGTGCGCTCACGCCGGCGTGAGGAGGGCGCGAGAGAGAGTAGGCACGTAATAAGAGGGGAGGGGGGCGGCCGCCCCCCTGTCAGCTCCTAGATCCGCATGAAGGTAGGCAATTTGAGCGACAGCCCCCTGTATGTAGGCAACTTTCGATACATCGCCCCTTCCCTCCCAACCCCCACCTTCCCCCTTATTACGTGCCTGAGAGGCAGCCCCCCCCCCCCTCCCCCGCACCTCACTCGCATGTCGCTAATTTACCTCACATGCATGAAAACCGTTTCGACAAAATAGCAGAATACACACCTTGGGTACAGAGGCTGCCGTGGCAAAGATTTTGATACCGTAGTTTCCTTCCTTAGCTTTGACTCTCTCTTTGTGCACTTTGCCATCCGCATGTGAACGAAGTGCCCTCAGTCCCATGTTGGCGAGCGAAAATGACTTCTTGCAAACACGGCATAACACCGAAGTCGCCCTCGCTGGCAAGGCTGCCGCCGCCGCCGCCGCCGCCACCGGATAGACTGGCTCGAAGTACTTGGCTTCATCTTTCCATGAATCATTCCAGTACGTTGTCTTTGGTGGTGACATAACTGCACCGGCAGCATCGGCAGGCCGCCAGACGTGTCGTGTAATGAGTGTCGCACTGAAAATAGACACTCAGATTAAATGCCGAAGAATCGTTTACACATGCGCATTAATGCAACGACGTTGTCAGTTGAGGCACTTGTACACATGGAAATAAAATCGGCGGAGTCAGCCCAGCCTAGGTGGCGGGCTGCCTGGGGTCGCATCCTAACCTCCACGGCGCACGACCAGAGCAGGCAGAACGCCGCTGCCGCGAACCGACGACTCGACTTGACTCCCGGTTCTATTTCCAATTGTACTAAGTGAGGCCTCGAAGTTATTTTAAATCAAAAGAACTTACCTTCAGCAACGAAGACACAAGTTTCGACATGCTGGCCCGCACCTTCACCCGCAACAACGCTGCCGTCCTCACACAACCGAGCTTGTTTGTTATTGTTTTAGAATATCTGCCAGCCCGGCCAGGCCGCCGCGCCGGCTCGCCAGCCAGCCGCCCGCCCGGGACTGGGTGAGGGGGGAGGGAGGGGTAACAGCACAACTAGCGCTCGCGTCCGCGGCTATCGTCGTGCGGCAGCCGTCAGAACTATCATGGATCTTGTCCACAGGCAGGCACGGGGTAAAAACGCATGAGGCGGTCGGTGAGCAGAAGTTTACTGACTCTCATTTGATTTTCCCTGACTTTCCCTGACCACTTTTAAAATTCATGACTTTCCCTGACTTTCCCTGACTTTACTGACTTGTAACAACCCGGGGGGAGGCTCCAGGGGCAGGCCGGGAAGCGGGGCTCGGCGGGGCTCGTCAGGGCGCGGCGGGGCGCTATGCGGCGGGGTGGGACGCCCACTTTCACGGGGCTGCAACTTTTGCTGTATGCTGAGAAGTATCACCCCGAGCCGGCAGCAGTCGAGGTTCATGTCGGACAACACCTGGTGAAAAGTTTAGAATTGTTCCCATCATACAGAGGGTTTACAGGCGGACAAAGTAGTGGAAATCGCAAACAATTTTTTGCAAATTTTTACAAGTATTGGACCAAATATTTTTTTTTTTTTTTGCCGACGGTCTAAAAAGACGTTTTATGAGCAGCTGATCATTTATAGATGGTCGTGAGATGAAATTTTTTTCAGTGCTTTAACGAATTTCCGTAAATTTTACAAGTATTACAAAAATTAATCATAAAACCTCAAAAAAGGCGTGTCATGAGTCGCTGATCATTTTTGTTAAAATTTCAAATTTTCGGTGAGAAAAAAAAGTTGGCCAACTTTAAGCCGGTACGATATTGCAGAGTATTAAACGGTATTATAATAACTCATTTGAATCCCTCCCGCTGCTGATTCAGGCAAGGTCATTACAGGGGCGTTGCCCTATGTAACCGTGTATTACCGTGTATTAACGTGTAATACAGGGTATTACAGAGTATTACTTGGTGTAACCGGGTATTAATGCGTACTTTTGGGTGTAACATAGTGGTGCTTGGTCCTGTGCACGGTATCACTAAAAATAAAAGCCCCCTGGGCAAGCAGCGGGACGAGGCAGGTGGGCGTCGACTTAAAGGCTAGACGAGCTTAAAGACTAGACGATTATACAGACTAGACGAACTTTAAGGCTGGACGAGTTTAAAGACTAGATGATTATACAGACTGGACGAACTTTAAGGCTAGAGGAGTTTAAAGACTAGACGAATATTAAGTCTAGACGAACTTTAAGACTAGACGAACTTTAAGGCTAGTCGAGTTTAAAGACTAGACGATTATACAGACTAGGCGAACTTTAATGCTAGTCGAGTTTAAAGACTAGATGATTATACAGACTAGGCGAACTTTAATGCTAGATGAGTCTAAAGACTAGACGATTATACAGACTAGGCGAACTTTAATGCTAGATGTGTCTAAAGACTAGACGATTATACAGACTAGGCGAACTTTAATGCTAGATGCGTCTAAAGACTAGACGATCACTGGTAAAACGAAGGCGTAACTGTACGCTTGAATTAACCATACAGTTACTCTTGAAGACGTTACGCTTGAAATGAAGCGTACGAAAGAAATTCTCCGGATCCATGGCAAATCGTCCCCGATTTTTTTGTCCCTTTGACAATTCGTCCCCACCTCCTCCGTCCTCCGGTATTTTGCTCAAAAGTGTAATGTCCCGAGTATATTTTAGTCCCGAGCAAGTACTATCGAAACTTAAGATGGAAATTCATTTAATTCAAAAATGAACAGACAGGTTGGCATCGGACGTACCTCAAATTTTTATTTTTATTTTTTGTAGTATTTTTCATTGGGATTTGGTATGAATTGGCACCACAAGATAAGTTACGACCTTCACCAGTGGGACATCGTCAAGAATATTTTTTAAAAAAAAAAAACCTCAAGGGCGTGAGCAAGAGTCACCTCCAGCAGTGGCCTAAAATTGAAGAGAAAGTTTGAGAATAATGTCAGCTTCTTGGTTCAAAACCCAAGCAATAAGAGCTATCCAGCACTCTAGACGCTCATCGTCGAGTTCATGAAGGAACAAGCCAACACTGCTGCGATATGATCAGCGTTTGCTTGCCTTACGAACCAGTACCCAGCGCACAAAGAACTACTTGAGGTCTTGTGATTTCAGTGTGGGGTTGTAACTTGTAATATTAAATTTCTCAGCTCTGTAAAATTCAACTTAGAGACGTGCAATAATTAGTAAAAAATGGATTTCAAGACGAAACATAAGGACATCAAGGATGGGGTCATACTGACGCGGGACGACAGAAAAGGGGACGAATTGTCTTAGGGACGATTTTCATGGGGACGTATGAGCCTGTTCCCAAATTCTCCCATACATCTAGATAGGACGAAAAGGAGCGGAAAGACATGTTACGCTTGATTTCAAGCGTTATCTCAGTACGCTTGAAAACGAAGCTTACAGCTATACGCCTTAGTTTTACCAGTGATTATACAGACTAGACGAACTTTAAGGCTAGACGAGCTTAAAGACTAGACGAATATTAGGACTAGACGAACTGTAAGGCTAGTCGAATATTAAGACTAGACGAACTTTAAGGCTGGACGAGTTTAAAGACTAGACGATTATACAGACTAGACGAACTTTAAGGCTAGATGAGTTTAAGGACTAGACGAATATTAAGACTACATGAACTTTAAGGCTAGACGAGTTTAAAAAGACTGGTCGAGTGTAAAGACTAGACGAGTTTAAAAAGACTGGTCGAGTGTAAAGACTAGACGATTATACGGACTAGACGAACTTTAAGGCTAGACGAGTTTACTGACTAGACGAATATTAAGACTGGGCGAACTTTAAGGCTAGACGAGTTCAAACACCAGACAATTATACAGACTAGACGAACTTGAAGGCTAGATGAAATTAAAGACTAGACGATCATACAGACTGCACGAACTTTAAGGCTAGACGAGTTTAAAGACTAGACGATTTTACGGAATAGACGACCCTACAGACTAGACAAATATAAAGACGATCTTACAGTACAGACGAGATGACCCTCCGTACTAGACGACTTAACAGTCTAGACGACTTTACAGGCTAGACAGCGTTTCACATTAAATGACGTTACAGACTAGACGATAAAAAGGCTAGTTGACTTCTACTACTAGTCGATTGGACAGACTAGACGAGCTGCAAAGAACGAAAGCCGGGACGACTTTACAGACTAGACGGACTGCAAAACGCTTTTTTACAGACGATCTTGCAGACTACACGATCTGTAACACCAGACGACTGGTTTTTCTGGTCGATTTATCAGACTAGGCGATTTTGTAGACTAAACCACCCTCGAGACTAGACGAATGTAAAGACTAGACGAATATAAAGACTAGATGAATTTAAAGGCTAGACGCGAGGGGTCGCCAACTCGCATAATACTCCGTACACGGCCCCATAATACCCTTATAATACCCCATAATACTTATAATACTTATAATACCTCATAATACCCATAATACCTCATAATACTTCATAATACCTCATAATACTCCATAATACCTCATAATACTCCCCATAATACCTTATAATACTTCATAATACTACATAATACACCATAATACTTCATAATACTTCATAATACTTCATAATATCTCATTAAAAGGAAGAATAATCCTAACTTTTTCCTACTACACCTATTTGGCCTTTAAACGTGCAGCGCGTCCTAACGCATCCTCGCTTACCTCCACTGCACTTGGTGCGAGCAGGATGCCTTGAGTGTGTGCGAATAGTGGTTGCAGTTTGCTTGGAGTGTCGCCCGTTTTATCTCTCCCAATTAGGCAACCTCTTCCCAACTCTTCCTCAGAGGTATGGACAGGTAGGGATGGGAAGGACCCCGTCTCTCGGGAAGAACTCCCGCACCTTCCCCCGCCCCCTCCCTCATCCATGACCCTGTCACCATCCGACCTCAGCGCAACCTACCTTAAATGTTTCAAACTAAACGGCATTCTGCATTGTTTTGGGCGTTCTGGGCTGGTCCGGGATCCCCCCTCTATCCACCAATTTATCGAAGAAAAGGGCTTTATGAAATTAAAGTAGGGAACATTTCTAGAAATCGATAAATTTTTGTTTTACGTATAATTGGTAGAGACGATTTTGAAACCAATCTGTTTCCCGCTGTTTGTAGTAGAAACGAACATAACCGACAAAAGCAATATATTATTCGGTTTCAAGAGAACCTTCTAAACTTAAATTATTCGTTTGTGTCAAAGCTCACAACACTGTGAACGCTGTGCACTACAATAAACGCATGTGAGGACAACACCTAAGCTGTCTTTAACATAACATTGATGTCGACGTACGTCCTCACTATGCCGACGGCTCTCGCAACACACACTATACTACGCGCGTGGTTACCGAATCTGTGTACCCGAAAGCCGAACGTCGTCGAGCGGATGTAGAGTTTTGCACCGGGGAGGACAGAGTGCAGCAAAGAAGAGGTCGTAGCCACCCTTCCGGTACAAATGTACTGCGAGCTGCCTGCCTAGCGCCATTACTCTCCTAAGTAAACATCTTAAGCAGCCTTTGAGTGAATCTGAGCCTATTTCGGCGACATAAAGAGCAAATTTCAAAATAATTGTGCAAGCTTTTATTAAACGTGTATTATGGTCTATAATTCCCCCATTACATTCATAAAACCACCATAGGACGTTATAATAGTACCTAAAAACCTCATTATGACGCTATAATACTTCATAATACCACCATAATACCTCATAATACCTCATAATACCTCCATAATACCGTATAATACTTAATAATACCCATAATACCGTATAGTACTTCATAATACCCATAATATCCATAATATTCCTAATATCCATAATATCAATAATATATAATAGTCCGTACACGGCTCAGGCGAGTTGGCGACCCTCGGCTAGACGATTGTACAGTCTTGACGATCATATAGCGTCCCAAATTTTGAGGTGTGATCCTTTATGCAAATTATCTTTGTAATATGACTCTTAAAAGAACTGTAACTTTGTAACTGTTCAGTGTTCCCGCCGCACATGATTTATATTGGAAAGGCAAATCTTTTTGTTTTTGAATACAAGTATGGTATTACATATCAACTTGTTTTGTCTAATATATTTTCTAATGCCTGCTGATTTGCTGTCGAATTTCTGTTGGTTGAGTTGTATTCCTAAAAGAATATCATTGATTTCAGTTGCAGAGGCTGCTGATAGTTCAATTGTGAGGTGCTGCTTCTGTATGCTGGAAATTGGTGGAGCACGTAAATGTTTTGCATGTCACAAAGCTGTTCATGCCATTCCCCCTTGCTATGTGCAAGCTCCCTACTCTGACGAGGGCTATGGTGCTCCACGGTGGTGCTCTGGGTGCAACCGTAAGTTTGGTACTTCTAGTTTAAATCTATTCTAATTTTGAAATGTGTATCAATCCATACCAACTATGAGCTATCTCTGTTTAATTCTCAGGCAGTAAGAAAACTCATGCCTCAAAACCTCTGGGGAAACATCCTGTAATACCCTTGGAAACCATGCAACAGCCTAAAAAACCTAAACGTCCTCTATTTCCCAAAGAAATTTGAGATCAAGGTAATTGTTCTGTTTCATAAAATGTGGAGGGGCTTCTTTTGTATGGTCTATATTCTAACATTTTTTTTACACATTATTTTTTTCTCAGACAAATCACCTCTAAAAAGTCAAAAGGAGTAGGCTAATTAAAAGAAAAGAAGCTTTCTCACCCTAAGTTATGAAGTAAATTGTTTACTTGTCGTATTTCAATTAAATATTGCTTACTTAACATTCATCAATCAGTATTGGATTATACTTTGTTTTGTACCATAAAGGTCTTTAATTCACTGTAATAATATCCTTTTTTGATTATGTCTACAATGCTCTTCTTAACATATTTTAATTAACAGGAGAGGAGGGGAGGGACTTTGTACTTGTGTCACGGAAAATACTCATACATCATAGTTCTGTGTGAGTCATCTTTTTAGTTTAACATCTATTAATTGATGTCTGAGAGACCACTGTTAGGCCTCCATTGGATAGATGCCGATTGTCAGAATTGTGGTACGAGTGGGGCCGAGTCTTTCGGGTATCTATTCTCACAGTTGGGTTCGAGGGAGGGGATCACTTATACAAAATGTGTACAGTGACTTTTTTGACTTTTTAATATGAGGGTATCACGACGATTTTACGGATATTACACGTTATTACGCCTGTTGCAAAATATTACTACTATTACACCAAGTGGCTGATTAACCCCGTGCACTTTTCACTCATTCTTTACCTTTTACCTTTTCCTCATATCACTTAACATAGAGGTGAAAGAACGAGTAGTGTGCTCAGTGCGGTGTAAGTTAGACCCCATTTTCAGCGAAGAAATGGTAACACTTACGGTTAAGTCTATGTAAGCAAATTGTAGCTTTTTACCCAGTAATGAGTCAATACCAATAATGGAGGTTTTTTTCGAGTCACTAAGCAAAATTTTAAGAAATTACTAATCTAAATTTCGAACAGAGACGTTCAACTGCTCGCCGCGGGACCACTTTTATCCCGTGTGCAGTACGACTTAATTACGAAAGAACATACAACCAAATTACACTATTTGTCAAATATAGTTAGCATCTAACGTATCAACAATTTTCAACATTCTGCAGTGTCTAATTAAAAAGTAAACATTACATTCATTTGTGTTTATCAACATTGAGGGTATCAATATTAACACCACCGATACGGGTTGTACGCATGCGCGAGGACAACAACGCCATCTTTTGAGATATTCTGTAATCATTAGAAGTTTGTCTCGAGAAGAAAACAAATGTCGCAAAAGGTTTGAACGTGGAAAGCCGTGACTGACAACAATGTGTGTGTGGCCGCAAATGTGTCTCAAACGTCCGATTGCCATATAGTCAGTCAACAGTTCGAACGCAGTGGCAAAGTAGTGGACACTTTGTTGATATATCCACGATCACGAAGTTCCCACTAAACTATCTAAAGTCAATCTGGAATCCACGTACTGTTTCTCTGGGTACGTCATTGAAATAAAGCGACTCTGGTCGTGACCCAAATCATTTTGTTCCTGGCAGGGAGCGGACCCAGCTGACACCAAAGGGTGAGCCACGCATTTTCTTTTTGCCTACATTTAGGCTTATCAAACGGTTTCCGCAGCTCATCTTTCCCCGTCGATCCCCGGCTAGTTCCTAGCATTAAAATAGAGATTCTCAAACAGATTTCATCCGGTAATAACTAACGTCATGGCTTGAGTTTCAGTTACGAACCGAAATTTTTTCTTCAGTGTTTCTTTCGTGTGAAAGTTTAAAGTCACTGAAAAATGTTAAGCAAATAATGTTGCACGAAGCTCACTGTACAAAAAGGATACCACCTGGACTTGTATTATTTAATGTATTTGAGTAGAATTGAGTGTTTTTCGGTGTATATTTATCTGTTGTCACTGATTGAAACTTTAAGTGATGGCGTGAGACAAAAAAGTGACACTTGTGCTTGTGCATCGAAAACTAGTATATTTTCAGTACGATCTATCCGAAAGGCCAAGTTTGAAAACCTAAGGGCTGTTTAACGCGTTTGCATTCGATTTTTTAGTAATTATGTTTGATCTTGTTCACAATGGGGGCCTCTGTCCAGAGCACCGTGCGCAGCTGCGTGCCACTTGGAATCATCTAATTACTCAAAGGTTTCTCGAGGGCTGCGGTCAGGCAGTTGAAGGTGGCAACCCTCACGTCTTCAGTCAGGTTGTATCCACCGTAGTAGAGGCGGCTCTGAATGCTACTTGGAATATTGGCCTTCCACTCAGTGCCAGTTTCCAGGCTGCTCGTGGCCACTGCCCTGCAGTCTGCTCGAGGCGTTTCGTCTGGCACCAGCTCCAAGCACTTGTCGATCATGCCCATGATAGTCTGCTTCTGTGCCGCTGAATACGGTATCTGTTGGGAAAAATTAGATTAATAGACTTGATGAATAAAGAGGCAATTCTCGAAATTTCCATCAAAACACTGGAAAGAACAGGGCTTCAGTTATGAACCAAGTATACATATCTGTGCGCATATGCACATAAATCAAATGTGGACACGTGTCCTCGAGTGAACTTTCTCTAAAGCTTACTTCAAAGCGGAAAATATTCTCTCTATTTCAGAAAAAGCTCTGCCATATGAAAAGTATGACTGACTAGCATGTACTTCTTACACATGAGCTGTGAAGTGGAAGAAGGTGATAAGTTGAGCTATCGCCAAAATGAGATTTCCATGGCATCTGATTGAATATTTTAGTCTGCATTCGTTCACCTTATATTGCTGGAAAATATCCCATACGAAAGGAGATAAAAGAGTTTGAAAAAGGAGTAAAGTTCACTTATCTTGCAATGTACGGTTGTCGTCGAATAGGAAAATGTGTCAAGTCAACTTTCACCAAAAGTCACTAGAATTTTAACTGAGCAAAATGAGTTAACTCCTCTAAAATCTTCTTCCTCGTGGTTTCTATCTCAGTTTTTGTGGTCATCAGTTTACCTAGCCCCTTTCGCATTCATATCAAACAATGAAATCACGAAAAGCTCGACCTTACTGACTTAAAAATCACATGACCGCCAGTTCCGAAAATGTAAAATTGTAGAAATTACATCGGTTGTGGCATCAAGTTTTGGAGCGAAACATTTGGTCCTCGCCTTAATACGCCTCTATGCAAATAAAAATTTGAGTCTGGACTAAAGTTGTTCTAACATAATAAAAAAAGAGGGGAAAAAACAGTTTCTTTTATTGAGAGGAATGCAATTCAAGATAACTGTGCAACTCTTAGTGTGTAGTAGTTTGCCACTTTAAACTGCAAAACTGAAGTTCTGCAGTTATAACTGTAGAACTTTTTTGTTCTACAGTTATAACTGCAGAACTCTTTAGCTCTACACTTGTTTAGTTGTACACTCTGTAGTTGTGCACTTGCAGCTGCAGAACTATCTATCCAGTTTTTAGTGCACTTGCACTGCAGAACAATAAAAGTTCTGCACTTTTGACTGCAGAACTTTAGTTTTGCAGTTTAAAGTGGTAAACTACCACACAATTTGCAAAGAATCTACATGAAATTGACATTGCTATTGAAATTGCTGCTCCAACTATTGGCTAGCTTTCACTTCAGGCGATTGGCATTCTTTGTCCAAAATTGAAACAAGAAAATGGTGCGTTCTTTAGATATGGTCTCCAGTTTATACAAAAATGGTCATATACAGAGCCTAAAGAAAAGTGACTTTTCACGTCGCTTCCAGACAAAGTCTAATTCTTTTGTCCATTTGCTTCGAATAATCTCTGGACTATATCTATTGCATGCACTATTATTGTCTTACTTTTGGAGATAGTACTGGCAGACGAAAACGAACAATTGCAACCGGAAACGCTTTCGTTCTGTCAGGTTTCTCAACTTCCCGCAAGTTTCCCATTTTCCCTGCCCCAATCTGAATGTGATTGTCGGCGGCAGATAGTTTTAGGAGACTAGAACAAACAAAAATCGCGCTCTCGGTGCGGTGCTACGTTGCCATTCAGTCAAAAATTTGCCCTTAAAAATATTTATGTATTAAATAAAATAATTAATAAATTTGGAAGTTCAAATTTAATGGCTACTTTAATTCGTGATCGCTCGTTTCTCACCGATACACTTGATCGAAAACAATACATTTAATTATTTTGTGTTTCTCTGATCAGCATACGGGGGTGGCTCGTTCAATCCCCCACTTATGTGATAAATTTATCTCGAATTAATGTGAATTTATAGAAAAAATGACATCAACTCAATTAATTCGTTAAATTAAATTGCCTGATATGGCGTTCGTGCCCTATGGGTTCATGTCGTGATTGGAGCAGGTCGGCTGACGCGAGGCTATCACAAAGCTTCGACCTAGGGTATGGGAAATTGCCAGTACACAAAAAAACTGGAGTGGAGCGTTCTTCGTTGCGTTGTGATGACTGCGGTCGGCGCGAGGCTACCTTTGAGTGAGAAATTGCGTGATAACTTTGTTGTGTAATGATTGGTTTTGTTTGTTTATCGCAAACGGGTCACGGAAGCCCATAAGAAAAGTAAAAGAATCGTAGCATCTCCTATGTCAAGAGACGTAGTAATTCTTGCGGCCAGCGTTTTTCTTTTAGCCTCTGTGAGGAGGAAGTGTGTGACGATCGCCAAGCGGCCCCTTCTACCATCGTTATGTCATGTGGGCAAGTACAATAATCCATTAAATAAGGATTTAATTTCGATCACAGGTCAAAGGTATCAAGTTGACTAATGTCCGTTAATTACGTTAAGAAGAAAGAGATAAGTCCTATGTCTCCGTGAAGAGACAAGGTACGGAAAAAGTTGAGAAAGCCAGTCATATTCTTAATTGATGCACATTCACTGTTAGCCAATTACTGTGACGTCACATTCTTTTTCATGTGAAAACTGCCACATTTCTTTTAATATTAATGTCACAGAATCTTTAATGTGACAATAAAATTTAGCCCGCATATTCTGGCTGATTCACATTGAAAAGAATATGTGACATTACATTTCAAACAATGTGACACTTTTCACATGAAAAAGAACGTGACGTCCCAGCAATTGAATAACAATAACCTGCTTCAGAACATTTCTGAAACATTGTAAACAAATAGTGTTTTTAGGCCCCCCATAGGGGTGCCTTCTTCATTTTAAGGTAAGTGTACGCCAAATGTAAAACTGGTACCCACTTTTTGTATGATTGGTGATGTGATTCTCACAAATTGTTTTGACTTAAGTTCTTTCTCGTTCTGTGGCTAGTTGTAAAACCTAAGGGGGACGTTTAACGCGTCAGCGTTAGAATTTTTTTTTTCTTCTTCATTTCCTAAAAACTGTCATATTTGGACTCACTGCCTTTTGCTGCTACACAGTTCCCATTTGCTGTACAGAATATTTCAAGTGTTCTGTCGATTGTATGAAAACAAGCACTCACCCTTTCCATTTCGCTGATGTCCTTTGAAAGTGCCTGCTGTAAACAGGTGTAGGTGGGAGCGACAACTGACATGCCGAAGTACTCGGCAACGCAGTCTGAGATCTCCTCCGCTTCGTCCTCCTTGGGAGCCCCGCGGAAGTTGACGATATCAAGGCCTCTGCTAAGGCACGCATCCCGCACCTGGCCGTATCCGAATCTATTCCCGATCATCTTGTCCGGTACAAGGTTCATGCAGTACTTGGAGTTGAAATAGATGGTGCTGAGCTCTTCCTTCGTGTAGATGCTGCATGTTTCCCAGCCAGGACACTTCGAATTGTACTGTCAGAAATGAAAGACCAGATGTGAGAAAAAGAATTGCACGTAATGCAGTTTCCTCGTGAATTTTAGAGCACGTATGTCCAGCTGTGCGCTTGCACAAATGTGCAGTTGACTACATAAGTTCCTATTTTGAGTCTTCGTGACATTTTTTAGCCATTTTTCAACATTTCGAGGCAGGGATTTTTGCTGGCTGTTCAAAATTACAACGCCCGAGCCGAGCAAGGGGCCGAGTGTCCCGGGCAAAAATTCTCCTTCTCACACTAACACAATCTAAGATGAAAAGGGACTCACTCAACTCACATCGCGTTTTACACTTATGCCTCTGTCGCACATAATTATGCAAAGAACGAGTTCCATCATCACAAAATTAATTTTGCGTTCTATTTGGCCCTGTTTAGCAGATGATACGAATGTATCAGCCTGCTTGTACTGTCATATACAGCGAGCAGCCTGCATAGAGCAGTGCAGCCAGCGGAAGGCAACCAGCACAGCGAGCAGATAGTGTGGCGGGCGAGGGGTAAACAGGTACCGATAATAGGTGTACACTTCCTGTGATAATAGGTTGAAATGGATGAAAATGGATGAAAATGGCGAAAATGAGTGATAATGCGAGATAATGGTCGAAAATGCGTGATAATGGCCGAAAATGCACGATAATGGTCGAAAATGGATGAAAATGGCCTAGTGACTTAAAAAAAATGAAAATGGGCGAAAATAGGTGAAAATGGATGAAAATAGATGAAAATGGATTGAAAATAGATGAAAATGGATTGAAAATACATGAAAATGGATGAGTAAATTGTGAAAATGTGCGATGTAGGTCAAATGAGGTGAGAATGAGTTGAGAACGAGTAAAGAATCAAAATTCTAGGTCAGAGAGAAGACAACGTCGATGCAGGTTGAAGTCAATTTATGTTTTTCTTGATTAATAACCGGGAATTTGCCCGAGAACAATGGATGAATACTTAATTTTTACTCCATCTGAAGTGGGTGGAGGCATTGTACAGACATATCTAGAAATATTGGCATAACGGTGCACTGCGTTTCTCTGCTGGTGAAGCACTCCACTTAATGAGATGTCGTACCATGTGCCTAAACACCCTATTCCACGTTTTGAGCTCGACGTTGGAGGTTTGACTGGTACAGACTGAAGGCTAATTGAAGGATTTTTGCCAGTAAGGTAGCGAAACCCTAAAATTTGGCCTACTAAGTGATCATCTGTCTTTTGACTCTCTTTAAAAACTATTCAGTCCCCAATCCACACTTCTTCTTTAACCGCAACAGTAGCATTCAGTGGGGTATGTTGTAGCTGTGTAGTACTTGATGCCGGCCCTCGAACTCTAAGAAGCCGGTCACTGCTTAGTCCGTCGTGTCCTTCACCTAAACACGTCGTTTATCAGTCAAATTCAAGACATTTTTCCTTCAACAAGCTGTAAATAAGTTAGACAGTGCCCGTATCATATGACGTACTTAAAATCCAAACAATTGTGCTCTTTCGAAGAACGTGTCTTTTTCGCGATCTATCTATGTAGATGGTAAAAGAAGAAGTGCTCCGGTATTTGGATGTCAACGTCTATCGGAGGGAGAAGCATATTGCAATGTGCATTTATCGTGCAATTGACACAATGCAATGCAAATCAACGCAAATTAACAGATGTTTTAGCATCACCGGATCTCTTTAAGGCCTTTTATCCTAAAATAAGTCATGAAAATAGATGATAATGCTTGATAATGGGTGAAAATGAATGATAATGGGTGAAAATAGGTGAAAATGGAACAGTGTCTGAAAATGCATGATAATGAGCGAAAATGGTTGAAAATGCCTGAAAATGGATTGAAAATGGCTGAAAATGTTTGATAATGAATAGAATTGAGAAAATGGTTGAAAATGGCTGAAAATGGCGATAATGAAAATGCGGTGTACACATTTTTCCGTACTTGTTTACCCCTCGGTGGCGGGGGGGGGGGACGTGTGCGCCCCACCTACTAAACGCCACCTCTCGGGCAGCTGGGTGGACGTGCCGCCGGGCCCGTGCCGCCTTCTGTCCCGCGCCTCTTCCCTCCCAGCCCAGCGTGACGGGTGGGAAAAAAAAAATAACTCTAAGTTCACCTGAATGTTAACATTACAAAGCTAACTTCGAAGATTGAACTTCGAGGTACACTCCCAGTTAACATTTTGTTGACTTTGTAATGAACACATCAAGTTAGTTAAAAGAAAACCGGAAACATTACCGCAAGTTGAGTTTCTCAGAATTCAAAAGTCATTTAAGGAAACGTAATACGAAATAAACTTTTAATTTTACTCCATTTGCGTTTTCCGTTTTACTCTCTCTGCTCCAGGGTTCTTACTCCGGAGCTTGGTTTTCAATGATATTGGGACTTGGATTCAATTTTTCGCGAATATACAGTTTACGCTCAAGTCAAAATCGTCATTCAGCTGTCTAACGAAACTCGACGCAATAAGGTGTTCCTTATTCCGTCGCACCCCTACCTCTCCATACTGGAGCCCTGTTGAGTGCGAGGACTGGCACTGGCTCGGGTCGTTCCTTAAGGCAACGGCGAGCGCATTTTTTTTATTATTATTATTATATTTTTTTTTTAGATAAATATGCCTAACGATAGGTCTACATGACAGAACAATGTGGCTCGAAGGATTTTTCTCAAAAGCTCCTAGATTTTCCAGGAGAAACGTTCAAAGTCGGAAAAATCGCATTCTGGTAGGTGTCGAAGACCTTGAGCCCAAATTCATACTAGAATAATATAACCTTCAAGTGTACACCAATGGCCACGAAAGATTTCCGTTCGAAAGTTAAAAGCACAAGGAATGGGTAGTGACTAGTCCGTCTACATTATTTTCATCTTCAACGTTGTAGATGAATTTTCAGAAAAAGTGAAATCTTGTTCTACACTGCGTAGGTGTTTTCTCTCACCTCCGGAAAGTTCTTCTACAAGTAGCACAGTATTTTCGTCAACGCAAATCTCGTTTAATTAAAATTAGACGTTTTTTATATTGTGCAAATCTGCTCTATATCATGAAGAAGAGATTTTACATTTTGCGATAATTCATCTACAAGTCGTTCTTACATGTAGGGGAGATTTTACTTTTTGCATTAGTTCGTCGCAGCTCTTCAGCATCACAAGTATTTTCAGTGGTCCTTACCATTACAGAGGGATGAGACACAGGCGAAAGGGCTTGTAGAAGAAATTTGCAAAAGTGACCAAGCTGTAGGTGTGCTTTTAAAAGTTCGTCTACACCAATTGTAAGAAGCCAGAGTGATGAGCGATAGGCGAAAGGGCTTGTTGAAAAAATTTGCAAAAGTGACCAAGCTGTAGGTGCACTCTAAAAAAAATTACAAGTTCTAGTATTAATTTTGAAACAAAATTTTGTAACCTAGAATGAGAATTCAAAAATTTGTAATCTTGAAACAAAACTTTGTAATTGTTACAAAAAACTATAATCAATGTTCAAAATTTTAGAACACTGATGCAAATTTTTGTAACTGTTACAAGTTTTTGTAAATGTCACAAATATTTGTAAACTGGTTCTACGTTGTCGTAATCTAGACATTATTTTTCGTAAATTTGATGTAAAAATTTGCAATCTAAAATGTTACAAATTTTTGGATTCTCGCATTGCAAATGTTGTTATCCTGTTTACAAAATTTTGTCACGTTTGGTTCTGTAAAGTGCGGTCACCGAAATCCAAAGCGCAAGACAAACTAGCATTTTTCTGGTCAACTAAGAGGAAGGGCAGGGAAGAACTGCTTTAGCTGCCCAACGACGGCAAAACTCTGTCACATGGGAGATTCTGAATTGCGTGCGTGTCGCCAAGAACTGCCGCTAGGTGGCGTCACGGTCAGAGCGTCACATGCAAAACCGATTCTTTTGCATTAACATCACATTTTGACAAAATACTAACATTTAATTTTACGCTATATGTTTTATGAGACAAATCCTTTTGTGCCTGTGCAGGTTTTATGTTCAAATCGTAAACCATACGCCAGAAATAATTGGTTCAACTTGAACGCGCGCTAGGTCCCTGCTCCCTCTCCTTGGTTGGGTACGGCAACGTCCTCCCCTTACAAGTATCACCAGATTAGGCAACTGCGTGTCTACGTGTTTCCGAAGAATTTTTGGAGTTATGACTTCTTTGTATTTTGGAGCATAACTCACCAATTCTAAATACTGTAAAGTATATCGTTACCTTCCGACGGAAGTGTCTCCGAGAGAGACTCATGCGCTCCTCAAATCACTTCTAAATTAACTCAAATGACTCTCTGAAAGGAGAATGCGAAAATAGTACTCATGTTGGATGTCGGCAATTGGACAGGGCCATGCTTCTCAAAACAGGAAACAAATATTTGTAAGGCATTGACACCAAAATTTGTAGCATAATGTTACAAAATTTTTTAACTAGGAAGGAAGTATTTGTAACATCTCGATACAAAAATTTGTATCATATAATGTTACAAAACTTTGTAATCTGGTTACTGAAAAAACTTCCAATCAGTGTTACAAAATTTTGTACTGATTTTTTTTAGAGTGTGTTGTTTTCTTTCTTTTTAAAGTTTGTCTACACTAATCTGCTTTCAACCCACGCTATTTGTCTTTAATGCTTATGATAGAAAAGTCGAAAATTGGACAGGCCCGAAGGAGCAGTTATCTCTGAGTAAGAGATCTAAGCGGACCACACTAAGCGCTCTCTCTCTCTCTCTCTCTCTCTCTCTCTCTCTCTCTCTCTCTCTCTCTCTCTCTCTCTCTCTCTCTCTCTCTCTCTCTCTGTGTCAAACACCCGCAGTGTAGTGGTATGTCAGGGATGCACATGAACAGGTGCCTAAATGTTTCGCTTTGTAGTAGCTCGCGCCCATCCCCTCCCTCAGCCACCCTCGGGTATCCGGCTGTTTGATAGTCTCTTCAACTTTTTTTGCGTGTCGCGTGACGTGTACGTTAAAAGTGAATCAGGTTCATGATAGTGTTACGAATGTGCGCCCGCGAAGGAGTGTATTGGTGTGGTTTTGTGTTGATACTGAGTGCTTATAGGAATCACTGGGTGACGAATTGTGTGAAAGCCGAAAGAAAGTACCGTCGGAGTTTGGGTGAGCGCGACGGTTGTCAACGAGTTTGTCGGTCGCCAAGTATTCAATGATCTGCAAGTACTATAGGCATTGGCTTGCTGTTGCACCAGCGCCTGCTTGTTAGGGTCCGCCTGCATGGGCGTCAACTTCAAATTCGTAGTGGCGCCAGCAATAATAGGCCAGATCCTCTGGGTATTGCCAATTCCATTTACCACTTTTCTGACGAGTTTTCCATAAACTAGTAAAATTGACATAAATAAATGTAAATTTTTCTCGCTCGGTCCCCTAGCGAACTAAAGCGTGGATGTTTAAATAAACTATATACATTATCCGTGTCGTCTGCGTCACGTTTATGTGACATGCTCACACGACATACGTAAAACGCGTTTTGAGGTTTTTCTTGAATACCTTCAATCTCAGAGAATGTGTTTGAAATCTGGGGCCAACATCATTTCCACCGGAAAATTCCAGTTCGAACGAGCATGCATATGAATATGATAAGAGTTGTGAGAACCGTAACAGAAATAGCGGGTAACTGTACACTGTACATAACATGGATCAGGCCCCAAATGTGGATCATTTCTGTTTGGGAGGCTGTAGGGACCGAATGGGTTGACTAAATTCCAAATTTTTAAGTTTCCTAGATAGACGACTATATATGCAGCATATGAGGCAGCAAATGGTTTTCGTCCGTCTTCTCCCCACTCCGCTGGTGCACGCCGAAAAACACACTGCACATCAGACCTCGTCAAAGCGTGCCGAGAGACAAGGCGACAGATATGAGTCTATTGAAAAGTACAGTGAAAAGATGTTTTAAGATACGTGCTTCAAGATTCTGAAAAGTTTGATAAATTATAGCCAGTATTTTGAAAATGCGGGTAGGGGTAAAAACATAGAATGTGGTCCTAGCACAAAGTACTTCTTTGGGTTTGCGCCTCAATATCGGTCATTAAGAATCATTCCCGCGTGCTGCATGTTTCGCAATATACGACCAAAATAAAGGACGTAACGCAAAAAGTATCAAACATTTCCAATCAGGAAATTAATAACAAGCATTTAAATCTCCTATTACGCCTTACGGGAGGTCGGAGTAGGCAACCAGGCGCACACATTTTGACATTATCCGCTTCCAGAACCCATGAGACCACCTAACCCAGCCACAAATGGAAATAATTTGAAATAATTTTTACTTTTATTTATAGACTTTGATGCAAGGAACATCTCTACCTGGCACCTGGATATCTACGGCGCGTGTTTAGGGCGGAAAAGGCAGGAAAATGAAATTTCTGGGCAAAGAAATGACACTGCTCTAGGGCCTGAAACCACCCCAAAATGTAAATGAGTGCGATCAAAGTTATGGACAGGAGCAGAAAGGTCGGGGGAACTCGTCGATACGTAAAACTATTAAATTTATCGTAAGAGAAGCCTACAAAAGCGTATTCAAACAAGCCGTACTTTTGATTCACATTTGGGTCAGAGTCCTAACATGGATCACCCCCCTCTAAAATTTGAATGGGTGTTTTTATATTAATAGAAAAAAAGTTCCTATATCTGTATGTCATGAACATGTCACTCATATGATTCACAGTTCTCTAACTTGGTGATCCATGTTTGGGTACTCCAAACATGGATCCAAATCAGTGGTCATAGGATGTCCCTGTAATTTCCAAAGTATTAGAGTTAAAAATCTGATCTCTTCAGAAAACCTTCCCATAAGGTTCAAACTACACGATGGTGAAAAGAATTATGCTCATCACGCTTATAACCCCTTCAAATTGGCGATTTTCTGAAAATTGATTCATGTATGGTACAGTCGAGGGGAAAAGCATTCGCCTAATCACTCGTACACCCTGGACCGTAATCAATGCGTTATCACTTGTAATCTAGGCGTAATAACCTATTATTTAGGGTTAATATCGATAAAATGTCAATTGTACTAACCTTATTATGTTATGTTACCCAGTAAAATAACCAAAAATAAAGAAAATAAGGAGTAAACCGGGGTAAACATGCGTAATAACGGGCGTAATCGCGTAATCACTCGTACACCATTTTCGAGACTGCTTTCCCCTTTCCCCCTCGGGTACAGTTACCTTACAGCAGTGTTGATAGATCTAAGGGCCTTCTTACCATGCATTAATTTGTGATAACAATACTATCATATCTATGCTCGTTTGAATCGAATTTTTCTGCTTGAAACAATGGTGTTTTTTTTTTTTTTAAATCATTTTTTTACATCTGAAATTATTACTGTAGCTAACAGCACGCAACAATATTAAAGAACAGACGAAAGAAAGCATATGTAAGGTTCCAGACATTACACAAGTCACATTTGTTTTGCCAGTAATATGGTTTGTCAGTAGTTCTGGTCGTGTGCAATGCGACTTCCTACGAAGAATACCTTTAACCCTTTAACTTGCATCACATTGAGAGACAACGAAAGATGAGGATTTATTACGTAGCGTAATCAAAATAGGTCTCACGAGCTGCCGGACAATTCATTTTCTATTCTTACGTGCTTCGGGTAAATTCCCCGAATTAGTCCCGTATTTTAATATCCACAACTATGGATAGTTCTTGGAGGGAATACATGCTGGGTGCCCTCTTTCTTTGTCTTGAAGCGTGAACGATACTTACTGCTGTGACCTGAAAACCAAAAAGGTGAACATTAATAAAATTTAGAACCACAGCACTCAATGCTACTTTCAAAAGAACAAGCTAGGCCCGCCCTTCCGCCAACGTCGTTGCCAGCTCCGCTTTGCTTCTCTGGCATATCTCCGTTTGGCTGGGGGCGGCCTAGCTTGGCCTGCCGGCGACGATATGGACGGATAAAAAGCGGGCCTTTGGCCCGCTTACTTATTGTCGCGGTCGTATCAAACAATTCTAGCCTTCGGCTCAATTCACGGTGGAGGGAGAAAAGGTGGCGGCACTACGGGCCCGGCCGTGGTTCCTGAATCTCGACAGGTTGGGGGATTAACGACTAAGTCGGGGCGATCTAACGTGCCGGTTAGTGATGGCCACGAATATTCGATATATTCGAATAGTTGAGTATCGAATATCGAATATTCGGCTTCGAATATCCGGCCTCGAATATTCGGATTATTCGAATATTTGGTCCGAATATTCGAAATCTCTTTTTTCTTCAGAAGTACGTCTGATTTTCACCGGTGTTCGAGCTGTACTGCTCGCTCTTCGGTTCGGTTCGGTTACCCAGCCTGGCCCGCCTGCCCTCTAGCGGACTCCAACGGCTATGTGGGAGGAGGGAAGCTTAGAGTCGGCTTGTCAGACGAGGCGACTTGTAGAAAAAACTTAAGCGACAAGCGATCGGGTTACTATTCTGTACCTGTATGATCTGCTTTTATTATTAGTACTAAATTGAAATTTTATCGTTCAGAGTCGGAGAGCGACTCTCGGGCTCGGGGCGGCCCGGCTCGGTCTCGGTAGGGTCCAGAGTGAGGGAAAGTACGCTCACGCTAAGGATTAGGAGAGGGAGAAGGGGTCTGACCACCCGTCCTTGTGAATTCTTGGAAATTCGGCAAGTTTGTCAACTGTGCAGCTGCAAGCAGGCTCAGCTGTTCCTCGCCGGGCACCTCTTAAGAGTGAGCAGGGTGAGCCGGAGGGAGTTTAGCACACTTATAAAGAGCAAAATATATTTTTTTCATGTCTGAACTTGAATTAAAGTGTTTCTGTCAATTTTTCGAAAAATCACTATTCGACTCCGAATATTCGGTATATTCGAATATTTGGCTCGAATATTCGACGTCGAATATTCGAGAGGTCTCGAATATTCGAATTTCGAATATTCGAATAATTTTAGATTTTGGCCATCACTAGTGCCGGTCCGGAGTAGCTGCGGTCGGGGCGGCCCCACAGGCAGGTAGGCAGCCCCGACTTAGCTTCAGCCGGACCGACCGTAGGCTCGGCGGGAGTGTGCGAGAGAGAAAGGTCACTGTGCGAGAGAGACAGGTATCTTTTGGTGCGGCACGGCACGGCACGGCACGGGCAGGGTAGCGCAGGGCAGGGCAGCGCGCGGCCTGCCCTGCCCGTGCCGTGCCGTGCCGCACCAAAAGATACCTGTCTCTCTCGCACAGTGACCTTTCTCTCTCGCTCACTCCCGCCGAGCCTACGGTCGGTCCGGCTGAAGCTAAGTCGGGGCCGCCTACCTGCCTGTGGGGCCGCCCCGACCGCAGCTACTCCGGACCGGCACGTTAGATCGCCCCGACTTAGTCGTTAATCCCCCAACCTGTCGAGATTCTGGAACCACGGGTCCCTATGCTGGGGATACCTGAGTGCCGCCACCTTTTCTCCCTCCACCGTGGCTCAATTATACGATACTGCTCTGAATAACGGGCCATCGGCCCGCTGACCTATTGTCATCTATTCTCGCTGTCATATGGTACATTTGGGCCTTCGGTCTGATCATCCTTTTATTTATTTTGACAGATAAAGCCTGTTAATTTCACACATACCAATGTTGTAGGTTTGCCTATCCTAGGGGTTATGGCGCCTTTTGTGCAGATCGGGTTGGCAGACCCGCAACTCTGGTGTGTATTTGACTTGACAGAATACCATGTTACTTAATATTACAAACGATTTTGTTGGTATGCACGTATATCATGAGTATATACATGAACAAAAGAGTACATTTCCAGTAAGTGTGCACCATTTGAACGACATTCAGAGCTTTGGTAAACGGAGAAAAAGTACTATAAATTAGTTTAAAAACGCACAGTATTTGAGTCGGGAAAATATTTCAGGTAGCGGTGTATCACCGTGACTACAGCCCACCATTCTGCTTAGAAATGCAGTAGTTTTATGTCTATTGGTTGCGCTTTTATCATAATTTCTGTGATTCAAAAAAATTGTCAGGCTACCCAACATGATAATTTTGGATATTTGGGTCTTCGATGGGGCTGTAGCGCCGAAACGGTAAGAGATAGAACGACACGGACGAAATTTTGGCCCGTAGAGTCGCAAAATTACTCAAAACCCATAAAACGAAGCCCAGCAATATGTTTTACGATATTTGGCTCGTCGATGTGTCTGTATAGCCGAAACGGTAGAAGATAGAGCGAAACGGACGAAATTTCGGCCCAAAGTTTCGGAAATTTACGCGAAACCCATGACAGTATACCCAACATGATGTTTGGATATTTCGGTCGTCGATGTGGCTGTTGCGCCAAAACGGTAAGAGATAGAGCAAAACGGATGAAATTTCGGTTCAAAATACCGCAAAATTACGCAAAACCAATGTCACGACACCGAACATGATGTTTTATGATACTTGGGTCTTTCGGGGTCTTTGATGTGGCTGTAGCGCCGGAACGGTAAGAGATAGAGCGAAACGGATGAAATTTTGGGCCAAAGGATACCGACTCGTTGAAATACCACTTAGCAAGCCATAATTTTTTGTGACAGTTTTTTTTTTTATTATTCCGTGAAAACTTTAATTACTTTTTTCAGTACCTTAACGGTGATTGGCAGGATTTTCACTCTCCGTTTCGGAGTCCAGGAGGGTCCCCCAGGGTACCCTAAAAATTTCAAGTCTCTAGTTCATCTTCATCTAGTGGCACAGACAGACGGACGGACAGAGAGAAACCGTATCCATTGCATAAGCCCGCTCTCAAGCTTTTCCAAAGCAGAAGGGCGGGCTAAAAAAGTGAAGCTCAAAAAAACTAATAATTGGTTGAACACTAGCGAAGCCTCAAAGGAAATTGTCGAATTTATAGGGCCTTTAAGGTACGAAATGCGATTCTTTTGGAGAAAATGTCGCATAATAGGCCGAGCTTCTTTCTGTTCAGGCGTAAGATCCTCACTGTACTTCAAAGTTTTGAATCGAGAAACACTGTCAAAAATACTGTACCAAAGTACAGGATTGTGCACGGAAAACTGAGGTAGGCAAGGTACATCATCACCGTACCTCATTCATTGTAGCCCCCATAAGGCACCTTGTTAAAAATGACTGTGAACCGTACTTCAGAGACCGTACTCGATCAGGTACAGCCTGATTAGGCAATTTGTTGTTCATCTTTTACCGTACGAAACACTGTTTTTTTTTTGTTTTTTTTTTTTCTGACAGTGAAAGCTTCTCTTCTCTAGAAACTCAAGTGTGTGCATGGCATACTTCTTTTTGGAGTCAACCACAAAGCACACTGCAAAATGAAGTGTGCTTGCCAGGCATGCTTCAAATTCAAATAAAAGCATGCCGGCCAGGCATGCACCAAGATGAATAGGACTTATTGGGCCCACTCCAAGTGCATGCCTGCCTAGCATGCTTTTATTTGAAGCATGCCTGGCTGGCATGCTTTTATTTAAAGCATGCCTGGCAAGCACACTCCATTTTACAGTGTGCTTTGTGGTTGACTCCAAAAGAAGCATGCCATGCACACACTTGAGTTTCTAGAGTGTGCTAACGTAAGCACGGTGCTCAATATTTCACGGCCCTCAGTGAAAGAACCCATGTATGACATACAGAGCGAAATTGTTCAACTTCTTAAGCTGGAAACGTTCTGCAGGCCACTATCACTGAAAATCTACGAGTCATATGATGCCTGTTCTTGTTGGGGCGAGAATTTGTGGACAATTTCTACACCTTCCTAGAGAGTGAGATTTTTGTTACTGACTATATTTGGGGAAAAAGATTGTGACCTCGTTTCATGAAAACAAGGATTCTCGCTCAGTGAAAAACAAGGCCGCTTAAAGGTCCTTACTCCAAAATAGCGAAGAGTGTCACTCTCAAAGAAAGTTAGGTTGAAAATTCTCCCCCCAAGTATGCTTGAAAAAGTATCCTCTCTCATTCCGGGTAAGAATTTTGATTTAAGAGTCTGCATATATTGATTTTAAACGTGATGACCGATAATAAATTGTGACCTCGTTTCATGAAAACAAGGATTCTCGCGCAGTGAAAAACAAGGTCGCTTAAAGGTCCTGACGTTCATTTACAGTATGCGGACCTGCAGAGCTATGTTCTCCTGACTTACCGCCGTAAGAGTGAAAGCAAAAAGCAGCAGCTTGAAAGCCATGTTGATGATGCCAATCATCTTTTTTGTGAAAGACTTGTGCTTCAGTAATGTTCTGCAGGTGTATATAAAGCTAGAGCGCACTCGAATCTATAGCAACACTTCGTTTATCGGCATTATCTCATCGGAGAGTCCGCACTCTTTGAATTCATGTGAATGAAGCCCTCAAAATAATTGCTCCACCTTCGAAGAAGCGTGAAGATCAGTTGCGAAATCAATTTCTCACGCAGTTCCTTGCGACAGAGATAAGAGCTGCATGACAAAGGAAGACCGCTTTTCGAATCACAGATTCATTGTTGCCGAGTGCTGGCACAACATTGCTTTACACTTGATTATCTTGAAAACGTTGAGAGATTTTTCATTCAGCAGCAGTGGTAAAGAAGCTCGATATTTGGTGCGCTTCCTCGAGAATTTAAGAAAAAAAGATTGGAAGTGAAAAGTGTTAGGCAGAATAGGCTATTTCAAAGCCGGACGGGAAGAAGTAAACTGTAAGAACAAAAGCGCTCTGCGCATGCCCGGGCGGCGTGGTGGGGGGCGCCCGAGGTCCCCACTCCGGCCGCGCGCGCCCCCCACCACGCTGCCCGGGCATGCGCAGAGCGCTTTTGTTCTTCCAGTTTACTTCTTCCCGTCCGGCTCTGAAATAGCCTATTATATGAAGCAAGGACAACTTTCCCCAGCCTCTGTTCAAATTTTCTGAGACTTACGAGTAAAATATTATCTTAAAGTATCATAACAATATCAATAGTTTTTAGCCCGCCCTTCTGCTTTGAAAAAGCTTCAGAGCGGGCTTATGCAATCGATCTGGTGTCTGTCTGTTTGTCTGTCTGTCTGTTCCACTCGAAGGAGTTGAGCTAGAGAGTTGAGATTTTTAGGGTATCTTAAGGGTCACTCCTGGACACCGAAACGCCTGGTGCAAATCCTGCCAACCCTCATTAACGCACTGAAAAAAAATTATTAAAGTTTTCACGGGAAAAAAATAATTTGTTACATAAAATGTTATGGTTTCCTAAGGGGTATTTTGACGAATTAGGACTCTCTGGGCCAAAATTTCGTCCGTTTCGCTCTATCTCTTACCGTTTCGGCACTACAGCCACACAAAAGACCCAAATATCATAAAACATCATGTTGGGTATCGTGTCATGGGTTTTGCGTCATTTTGCGACCCTTTGGGCCAAAATTTCTTCCTTTCGCTCTACCTCTTACCGTTTCGGCGCTACTGCCGAATCGACGACCCAAATATCCTACAACATCATGTTGGGTATCGTGTCATGGGTTTTGCGTGATTTTTGAGATCCTTCGGCCTAAATTTGGTCCGTTTCGCTCTATCTCTTACCGTTTCGGCGCTACAGCCACACAAAAAAGACCCAAATATCATAAAACATCATGTTGGGTGTCGTGACATGGGCTTGGTGTTATTTAGTGACCCTTTGGGCCAAAATTTCGTCCGTTTCGCTCTATCCCTTACCGTTCTATCCCTTACCGTTTCGGCTCTACAGCCACACAAAAGACCTAGATATCATAAAACATCATGTTGGGTGTCGTGAAAAGGGTTTAGCGTCATTTTATGGCCCTTTGGGCCGAAATTTCGTCCGTTTCGCTCTATCTTTTACCGTTTCGGTGCTACAGCCACATCGACGACGCAAATATCATAAAACATCATGTTGGGTATCGTTTCATGGGTTTTGCGTAATGTTGCGATCCTAAAGACCAAAATTTCGTCCGTTTCGCCACATCTCTTACAGTTTCGGGGCTACAGCCACATCGAAGACCCAAATATCCGAAAGCGTCATGTTGGGTGTCCTGTCATTACTTTCATCACAGAAATTATGATACAGGCGCAACCAATAGACACATAACCACTGCGTTTCAAAGCAGAAGGGTGGGCTACAGTCCGACCCCTACGCCCATGAAGGTTGGGGAGCGCGGTCGGGCGACCCCTCGGGATCGTTAGACAATTCCCTAAGGAGTCACCACCAACACGGGCGTGGTCGTCGGCATCGCCGTCTTCGTACAGGAGGGCCGAAAACAGGTAGCACTTATTTGGCGCCAAAAGTGACACATGATTTCAGGAGTTGAGGCCCCCTCGAGCTAGGCCCGCCCTTCCGCCAAACGTCGTTGCGAGCTCCGCTTCGCTGCGCTGGCAACTCCGTTCGGCCGGGGCCGGCCTAAGGCCTGCCGGCGGCGTTATGGATGGGCCTTCGGCTCGTCCTCGGAGTCACAGGTTAT
This sequence comes from Frankliniella fusca, assembly GCA_029379305.1. Taxonomy (NCBI): domain Eukaryota; kingdom Metazoa; phylum Arthropoda; class Insecta; order Thysanoptera; family Thripidae; genus Frankliniella; species Frankliniella fusca. The sequence goes on from JAHWGI010000122.1 coordinate 105,997, forward strand.
AAAAAAGTTACTAGCGGTCGTAATTTTCATTTCCAACCACAAGTGTCCTGTATCAAAATACTTGTCGAAGAGCGCCCTATCCGCTCCAGAATTTTGGCAGACACGAACAGACTCACCCTGTATGAACATCTATGATTATGTATGATTATATGTGAATATGTATGAATATTTTTTCATAATATTATCATATCTTCATAATATGCGAATATTTATAAATTTATGAAATAAATGTTATTTGACAAAGTAAACTGAAATTACTATCACATAGAGTAGATGTGGAATAGACCCTTTCAGCATTAGCGAAGTGAAGAACAAGGCGAAGAACAACAGACCGGAAACAGTTCCTTTTTATCACCCCAATGTGCCCAAAACACATAAATAAAATGTAGGTCGATCCGTTTTGATATTGTTTACATTTTATTTGAGTTTTCATGAACGTCTGGGTTATGGTAGAGAGACTCAGAGGGAGAGAGGCGTCAACTCGCCGCGCGGCGAAAAGCGCCGTGGTTGGATAGTCCCAGCGTGAGCTACCGGTCGCTGATTGGCCGGCTGGAGTGACGTCACGCAGTGGACGTGCAGAAATCAGACAGGATCGCATCTAGCCGGCCGGGCCTCGAGCACGACCCGAACCGACCCTCGGCGGATCCGGTGGCAGGGGATTACCGAGGGGATTACACGGAAAAAAATACATAAGTTGCCGTAGCTAATATGTTAGCTGATATCGTGACAAGCAACTTATAAGCTACCATAGCTAAAAATTGTCTCTGGTAGGCAAAAATTAGCTACTACAACTAACGCTTAGCTGGATTTAGCAAAGGCTTAGTTAGGGTAGAGAACACCCCATTCACTGAATCAAACATTGCGTTTTCTCCTGCAGATGACGCATTAGCTCTCATAGCTGCCGTGTCGCTATGGCAGCAAACATATCGCTGTGGTAGCTAAAAAACTTGCTTGTCACGATATCAGCAAACATATTAGCTATGACAGCTAACATTTAGTTAACACAGCTTAACTTTTTTTTTCCGTGTAGGCGGCTTAGCGGAGGGGTGCTGCCTGTTCCGATTGCATAGTGTTCCGTTCTATATTTTTAGGATATTATTTCAGAATCGTATTCGGCTTAAAATAGTAATTCGATTGAGTCCAAACGGCATGTTCATACTCCAATTTTTGGTCTGAACGTGCCAGCATGCAATAATTGAACGTTCGGACACGTTCAGACCAAAACTTGGAGTATGAACATGCCGTTTGGACTCAATCGAACTACATTTTTAAGCCGAATACGATTCTGAAATAATATCATAAAAGTATTGAACGGAACACTTTTCGAACGGAACAGGCAGCCACCCCTCCGCTAACACGCCTAATCTCCTCGGTAATCCCCTGTCACTGGGCGCGACGAGGGTCGGCCGAGGTCGCCTGGCCGGTCTGTCCGAGAGTGTGTGAAGCGGCAGGCTGCGACTCGCTACCCGCACCTTCTCAGAAAGCGCTTATCCCACGTGAGTGCGTCGGCCAATCAGAGCCCCCAGAGCTCACGCTGGGACTATCCAACCACGGCGCTTCTCGAGACGCGGCGAGTTGACGCCTCTCTCCCTCTGAGTCTCTCTAGGTTATGGATATGGAAAGCAACTGTTTCCGGTCTGTTGTTCTTTGCCTTGTCCTTCACTTCGCCAATGCTGAAAGGGTCTATTGAGAAAAACACAAACAACACCGCGCAACTACACGATCCGGGTGCGATGCCGTAGCCGGGCCGGGGAGCGAGCGCGCCGTGGCCGAGCCGAAAAGGACGGGATAAAACCATGAAAGATCCCACGCGGTACCCCAAACATCCCGCGCGGTATGTTAACTTCGGCAGCGGTCTGGTCTGGTCTGGGATCTTGCTATCGGCCGTGCGGGATCTTGCGGGATGTTTCGCTTTTGCGCTCAGGCGGCGGATCCCGCAAAGTCCCTCCCGTTTGGGGACACTGCGGCTTCTAGTACCCCGCGTATTCAGAGGGCTCCAGTTTCCATTATGAAGAATTCTGGCGCTGGCGGTGGTCAAGGGCACTCAGTAAATGAATGTCCCGTCGCTGTATTCTGCCCGCGGTGCGAGTTGCCGAACATCGCTGATGCAAGAAATTGTCCCAACTGTCTTCGCGCTCAAGCTGCTGGACAATGATTTGCTGCCGGTCCGGGAAACCAAACGGGAGTCTAGGGCGGGCCGACCCAGAGCTCGATGGCGGTCCCTGCCCCGTTCTGGATGCAATGCCCTCCTCCGCCTCTTCCGCGAGGTCCTGCTCCTCAGCCTCAAGCCGCTATCAACCCTCAGTTTCGTCAGGACACTGTCCTAGGGATGGGCGATCTCGATCCGATCCCAGCTAGATCGATATTTCCCTTTCGATCTTCCGATTCTTAAGATCGATTCAGCGCACAACCGATATTTTTGGTATCGATTCCCGTCAATCCGATTTTCGATCCGATTCACCCCATAGGAAAATGAGGGAAAATTCCGTTAAAATGAGGAGGATCGTGCGCGCGTGGAACGTCTGCTCAGGTCAAGACGCTGTGTCGTTCTGCTAGCCGACTTTCCCACTCGGCTCGGCACGCTGCGGAGCGCAAGGCGCGCGCTCTGTGCGGCGGAAAGGCACACTACGTCTGCTCCAAGCGTACCAGCCGATTCTCGACGCAGCGTATCCGTGGCCGAGAAAGGTCTGTACGTGTTTGCGTTGGCAGTACTCTACCGCGCCGAATTAATTCGCGATTCAATTAATCTGAGAGTGAAGTTGACTGAATCATGGCTCCGCGGGGCCGAAGCGAAGTGTGGAAGTACTTTGTCAACAGTGACGAGAAACATGCAAAATGTAAGAATTGCGGAGAAATCGTGCCCGGGAGCGGTAACACGAAGAGCTTGTGGAACCATTTATCCAGGAAGCATAATATTCAAGCTCAAACGAAGACAGCGGGAAGCGCTGCTTTGCACATACAATTAATCTGGTAGCTGATTCTCCATTTAAGACGTTTAAGGTAAGACTATTTTTAGCGCTTATCAACGGGGCGAGACCCGACTGGGTTGCAGGGGCGAGCAACACGCAACGCACCTCGCTGCCTGTCGGCTCACGCCCCCGCGGGCCGGGGCCGGCCGAGGCGGGCCGGGGCGGCGGGCGGCGCGAAGCCGCCTGCTTAGTCGACTGGGGACGGGAGGGGGAGGGGGGGAGTGGGGAGGCGAATTCGGCTCGCCGCTGAAGGGACGCGCATCGTATCTACGTCTTACCTCCTACAGCAAGTCGCTGCACGCACAAAAATACGTCGATTTACTCGAAACTAGGTAACTTTGGACTTTTTCCTGCCCATGAGAGGTAGCAGAGTTCTGCGATGGTCGGGCGGTCTCCGCCCGCCACCTGAGGTGTGCGAGAGAGAGCGACAGTACATGGGCGGTGCTGCTTTGCTGTGGCATGGAGTGGCGGCAGCAGTCACCGGCCGGACATCCGAACAGTGCCGAAGTCACCTGTGCGGAGGTCCGGGCGGGTCGGCGCTGGCCGATGCCTATGCTCAGCTACTCCACGCCACGCCAAAAAGTGCCGAACGCAGCGGGCGGAGCTTGCACCCGCCTCCGCACTCGGTCCGGGCGCTCACCCGGCCCGTTGACGAAGCAGACGGGCCGGGCCGGGCGCTCTGGCTACGAGTCTCGGTGGCTGCCGGGCGGAGGCCGCCCGCCCATTGCAGAACTCTGAGAGGTAGGCAAGGGTCGACGTTTATGACTCAAAAACATTTTTGTGACACTTAATGATGACTTTTCATCAAAAAGACACCCTCAGAACCCATCAGTGGCGAGTGGAACACCATATCTGTGATACAGTAAATGTTGGTGTTTTTGACTAAAATTTCCAAACTTTACCCTCAAAGCACGAAACCTAAATATTAACCGATTCGAAAAATTCAATGTGCATTGTATTCCTGGTGTGTCAGGGCCACTTTTCCGCACCCTGGCATTTCCGGGCGGGAAAAAAGAGATATTTCGATACGGGTTATTGGTGGCCAGCTATGGTAGATTACGACTCAGATAGTGAAGAGTTTTACAGGCTTGAAGAAGGAAAATTACAGTGAGTGGTGGTTCTGATTGCATGCACCATAATTTTTAATGATCATGAGACCTGGCAAATATACTAATAATCAATTCACTTACTCTTTATCCAGGAGTACCATGTTGTATTTTTTTATGCCTACAGGGAAGCTAGTACACGAGCTTGGTTGCCAGTTCAGAAACTTGAGAAGCTTCAGGACCGAGATGTGGAAGTAAGTATCACAATTTTTACTCCTTTTCATAGATTGATTTCTGTGATTAGTAAATCATATCTTCTGTTTCCTAGAGTGTAAGAACAAATGGCTCAAAGCAAAGATCAAGAGTGACCGAAGCTTACAAAGAGGCTTGCATTGCCGAAAACTTAACTATTGAAGATCGATTAGATCAATACAGTTTTGCTTTAAACTACTACCAGGAGAGGCAGTCCATTTCCATTTGATTTCCTATGGTTGAGTGCAAAAAGGGAAAGCCTGGATAAACTCAGAAGCACCTTCCAATTTTGTCCTCAACAGGAAAAAAAGGCCCAGTACCACAACTTCAATCTCATACAAAAATGCAAATTAACGAATATTGTTAACTACTAGACAGGTACAAACTTGATCTAAGTGAGACAAAAATTACAACCAAAGCAGCGCTCTTTTTAATATATTTTCAAGATTTTCATTTTGCACACAAACCATCCTTACCCGAATACAAGTCAGTGACTCCAGGAAAAGTATTACTTAGATATGGGGTTGAAGTCTTTATTTCCTTTATAGTTGAGTGCAAATAAGGAAAGCGTGGATAAACACAGAAGCACCTTCCAATTTTGTCCTCAACAGGAAAAAAAGGCCCAACACCACAAACAAGCAAAGTTTTCACTGGAACGTAGCAAGACTTGCATTTGAGTAAAGATGGTAGTTTTCGTGGTTTGTAATACTTGCTATACAAAATTATATCGTACAAAGGTCACAGCAGATAGTTACTTTACTCTCTTATCCACTAGAGTGGCAGAGGACGGCATGCGCTCACACAACTTGCAAATAGTGTGCGATATCAGAACAATTCTTCTACCACCACAAACGTGGTAAAGAACGAGTAGAAATAAATAACTGAACTGAACTACCCAACTACCCAGGTAACTATATAGACAAAAAAACACACACTAGACTGAAATCAGCATAATCGTCTAAAGCAATTTTTCTAGGTCCAAGTCTTCTTAATAAAGACTTCAACCCGATATCTAAGTAATACTTTTCCTAGAGTCACTGACTTGTATTCGGGTAAGGATGCTTTATATGCAAAATGTGTTGTAAAGTAATTACTAGTCTGGAGTTTGTGCGGAGTGAAAAACTTGATGAAATTGTGAGAGGATATTCGGGAGCAAAATAACAACACAGTATTCCGGCTGGAGACTGGCACAGAAGTGGCGTGGTTTTATTTAGACGCTACCGACAGGAGCGCTGTCGTCGCTAACAAGTGACTAAAGATAGTTGGCTGTCTGTATGAGAATAATATATACAATGTACATGGCGCGTATTTACACATGATTCAAAATATACATGTAGCTATAAGCAAAAGCATCAATTATTTACAACATCCTCCCTTGATGCGGGAGTCTTATAGTACCAAACACCATGACCTTTAAGATATAAACCAGAAAGCCAATACCACAAAGTCCCGTAACCACCACAACCAAAGATACATTTAATTTCTACAGACAAGAATTTAATGCCACACAGCCAGAAGGAAGACTCCTTTCCATTTGGATGATAGGTACAGGGAAACTTCCCCCCACCAGGGTAAAAACCTGAACCAAGGAGCATCTCAAATAACAGTTTTCCAATAATTCCATTTAAGTTATATACATAGAAAAACATAAAGCAACACCATAGTGAAGCAATTTTTAAGCAAGGCAAAAGTAAAAATAAACAATTTTTACAAATATACATACACCAGTGATAAGCAAAAAATTAACGTGATACAGAAAAACCAACAAACCGTCATGCATACCACATTTAATATAGATTTAAAAGCTTGCAGTTTTTCAGATGCTTTGTTTCAACCAATGCTTTTGTTAAGATATCAGCATGATTTTCTTCAGATGGAATATAGGCCAGATCAATAAATCCTTGTTCCAGACAGTCTCTGAACAGCTGTATTTTACAACCATAGTGTTTAGATCTTGCTTTAAAATAATTCTCAGACTGAGCAAGTTTGACTGTTGATTGATTGTCACAAAACATCTGTACTCTTTGCACACCACAGGAAAACAAATTGTCCACTAGATTATTTAGGTTAATTGCCTCTTTGACTGCTTCAGCTAATGCTATTGATTCAGATTCAGTGGTGGACTGTGCAGCACACCTCTGTTTCCTGCTTTCCCAGGAAATCAGGTTTCCATCTAAGGTAAAGCAGTAGCCGGTATATGATTTGTAATCATTTGGGTTGCCAGCCCAATCGGCATCTGAATACCCAACAATGGACAATGAAGATTTAGTAGTTTTAGAGAAATTTAACCCAAAATTCCGGGTTGATTTTAGATAGCACAATACATTTTTAGCCAGCTCCCAGTGAGTGCTAGTATAGCAGGAATTAAATTGACTAAGGAAGCTAGTGGCATAAGTTATGTCTGGCCTAGTATTTGTGCTTAAATATAAAAGGCTGCCAATGAGCTGCTGGTATTCAAATTTGCCTTCGTACCCTTGTTCAAAATCAAACAATTTCATTTTTGGTCCCATCGGAATTTTCTTTTTCATGTCTTTACATTCATCCATGCCAAACCTTTTTAGGACGGAGTCAAGGTACTCCTCCTGTTGCAATTTAAGGGTACCATTTTTCCAATCCCTTTCAATTATCATACCTAAGCAGTTCTTGGCTTCACCTAAATCTTTAATTTTTACAACAGCACTAAGAGCACTTAATAATTCAGTTTTCTGTACTTCATCATTGTAGAATAGATAAAAATCATCTACATACAGTGCGACAATTGTTACCGTGGGTTCTGACCTGATGTAGATGCACGGTTCCTGTTTGGAGTTCCTGAATCCTTCCTTTTGCAGCAGACTGTCAGCTTTGAGGTACCAGCTTCTTGCAGCTTGCTTTAAGCCGTACATTGCTTTCCTCAGTCTGCATACTAGTTGTCCTGCATCTGCAACGTTCAAATCATTTGGAGCATCAGGCTGTGACATGTACACTGTTTCTGATAAGTCCCCGTGCAAGAATGCAGTTTTGACATCCAAGTGGGCTATTTTTAAATTGAAGTTTACTGCAACAGAGAATAACATTCGTAGTGATTCTCTTCTTACCACAGGTGCAAAGGTATCAAAGTAATCCACTCCATATTGTTGAGTGTATCCTTTTGCAACCAGTCTGGCTCTGTACAATGGAGAGCCATCTGAATTTATTTTTCTTTTAAATACCCACTTGTTGCCTACTACTTGGGCTCCCTCTGGGAGAGGCTCCAATGTCCAAACATTATTTAATTTAAATGATTGCAGTTCGTCCCGGATTGCAGCCAGCCAAAGTTCTGATTCAGGAGAATTAATTGCCTGCTCATAGGTTTCAGGCACAGTCAGCATGTCTTTGGATGCAAACCAGGCATGCCTCCTGTGGGATTCCTCAAAGGATTCATTTTTATTAATATTTTTGCAGAATTTATATCCTTTTTCCCATAACCATAGAGGACGAACCCATCAAAATGTTTGGGAGGTACAATGCATCTTTTTCTGGGAAGTAGTTCACCTGAATTTACATATTCAGTATTACCTGAGTTCACAGACTCAGTATTACCTGAATTTACAGATTCAGTATTCCTTTCAGACTCACTATTATTTACTACATCCACAGAATTTGTGTCATTTGTACTCTCAATAGGTGAGGATCTAATTGATTCACTCACACTAGTTCCATCATGGAACACACCTGACAAACTTGTGTCAGTATAGTAACCCCAGAGGGCGTCGCCCTTTTTCTGGGTATCCTCATCGTCGGCCTCATATTCTGAGTCCGATTCAGAGTCTGAATTATTCTCCTCCCTGAACCCTGTAGTCATATGACTTGGTCCAGGTGTTTCCCTAAGGTCAGCAGTCATCCCAGAAGTTCCCTTTTCTGGTCTCACCACAGAGGTCTCAGCCTCTGGTCTTACCGCAGAAATCACTGCCTCAGTGCCTTTTGCTGGGACAATGACTTCTGGTATACCACCAGGTTTTAGTTTAGTGCGCACTCCCTGGGTATCCAATGCTGGGAACATGGTCTCGTCAAAAGTGACATCAATATACCTATGAGAAGTGACCGCATTGGTTTTGGGATCCATAAGCTTATAAGCTTTTCTCTCCTGATCATAGCCCACAAAGATAAAATCTTTGGTTTTGTCTGAAAGCTTTTTGCCCGATTCAACATGGGCATGTGCCAGGCAACCAAATATTTTTAAAATGCTAACATTTGGTTTGGAACCTGTCCAAGCCTCATAAGGCACCATATTTTTGATCGCTTTGGTCGGAGAGATGTTTTTTTAGAAATACAGCCGTTTGCAGGGCTAAGGGCCAGAACTTATTGGGCAACCCAGAACCTTTGAGCAGTGCTCTGGTTTTCTCTAAGAGAGTTCTGTTTGCCCTTTCAGACACCCCATTCTGCTGTGGGTTTTTAGCAACTGAAAATTGATTTAGAATGACCTCTTTTGCAAAGTACTGCTTGAATCTAGAATTAACATACTCTCCGCCATTATCTGACCTTAGGTGTTTTATTTTATTACCAGTGTGCCTCTCAACTAGAGTCTTGTATTGAGTGAATTCATCAAATACATTGCTCTTATGTGTGCCTTGTGAGATCATCTATGAAAGTAACAAAATATTTGAAGCCTTGAGCTGATGCACCATCGGTGACCTCACACACATCTGAGTGAATTATTTCCAGAAGCATAGTTGCTCTGGCGGATCCTCCCTTAGGGAAGCGACCCTTAGTGGTTTTAGCTCTTTGACTCATACCATCTACAAGGTTTGAGATAAGGCCCATATTATTTTTACCGAGATGTCCCAATCTCTCATGCCAAGGCTCTACTTTTGCATTACTTTTATAAGCCTGAGCAGGTTGCTGCTGTTTATGTACTTCTACCTCTAAGTCCACTTTGTAGGTACCATGAGTATCAGTGGTTTTAATTAATGGATCACCAAGCACTTGAATCAATTCCTTGGTGAATACTCCACACCAATTTTCCATGAACAGAACAGCAAACCCACTTTTAGATAATTTACTGATTGAGAGCAGATTTGAAGTTAGATCTGGTACAAACTGTACATTATACATCTTTTTACTATTTACAATCAGATTACCATGGCCTTCAATAAAATCTATATGATCTCCAGCACATTCAATTGGCTGTTTTGCAGTGCTGACATAGTCAGACAAGCAAGCAATATGGTTACACATATGGTCTGAGGCCCCACTGTCTATGAAAAATTTGAGCTTGCAGCTCATACGGGACTTTTTACATACCAAGGCTTTGTTGTCTATCAAGGACTCCAGGGCAGAACGTTTCGCCATCTTTGCTGACCCTGCCTCTGGTTTTTCCTGGATTTTCCAGGTCGCTGGTCCTTGTCCTTTCCCGGTTTTTCCTCCTTGCTTTTGGCTCTGCTCAGCCTTTCGCTTAGCGCCCTGCTTGTTGTAGCAGTCGTCCTCATGGTGGTTCGTTTTGGAGCACCACCTGCAAGGGGGAAAGGTTTTAAAACCGGTATTGAATTTAGAGATGCTACCACCTTGGTAACCGCCTCGGTGGCCTCCCCGGTGTCCACCGCGGCCGCCTCGGTATCCGCGGCCACCTCGGTATCCTCCACGACCACCTCGGTGGCTGTTATGATGTCCCTTGCTGGATCCTTGGTGGGCAACCAGGGCCTGGCTTGTGGCGCTGTCCCTTTCTTCCTTCTGAGATTCTCTGCGCAGTGCGTCAATAACTCTGTCAAAAGATAATTTCCTTTTGTTAGTAGCACCATCCGTGATGGTGCTGGTTTGTTCAGTCATGCGCCTGACCAGCTCGTCTTCCTCCCTACGAAGATTTTCAAGAGTCAGGGCAGCAGCCACTTCATCCCAATCATCATCGCAAGCGGCTCGTAGCTGCTCATGAGTGTCCTGCATTTCAACCACATACTCCCCGAGTGTGGCAAATGCAGAACGCTTGGTGCGCATGAGTTTGTAAAGCAAACTTAGGCGACGGTGGACTCCCTCATTTTCGAAGGTTTGACTTAGTGCCGTCCACACGTCGTATGCACACTTAGCCGTAGCAAAAATGCCGCGCATTATACTCCCTGATAGGACTGCACCTATGCAACCCATTACATGCGCGTCCTCCCGCGCCTCGACGCTCGCTTGGTTCTCCAGGGCTTCTGCTGGCGTCGGGGCCTCGATGTAGCTCATCAGCATCGATCAGCGCAGGAAGAAAATAAACATTTTCTTCCAGTTCGGCCACTCTGCTGCGTCAGTGAGCTTTTCAATGTGGGTAGGCGGGTTCGGCAGATTTGCTTTCCGCGTTTCTACCTCATTGCTAGTCTGGCGATCCAATTGTGATCGAGTTCCACGACCAGCCATCCTTTCTGCTTTTTACTGAAACACTAAAACAGAAAACAAAGGCAACCGCAGCGGCTAGCGCTGGATTTTAAGATTTAACCCTTTCACGTGGCTTGGGTACGCCGGCTTGGCTTGGGGACGCCGGCTATGGCGTCGCCTGGCTTGCTTGGCAACAGGTGGTCGCGATCACAATTCAACAAGTAGTTCACACTGATCACAGATTACATACGCAGTGGAAGCGGTAGACTGGGCCCATAACCTGTTGTAAAGTAATTACTAGTCTGGAGTTTGTGCGCTGGGTGCTGGGATGTCATTTATTCAGCTGAGGAAGCCGGAGCAAAGGTGCTTTCAGTGATCTTTGATGGAGCAAGTGTAAATAGGAAATTTATTAGAATGCACTTTAATATGGGTGGTAAAGATTTTGTACATTCCACTATTAGCTTTCCACCTGGAGAAAGAAGAATAATGTATTTTATGCTTGATCCCCCTCATTTGCTAAAGACATTCCCAAATTGCTTTGCTAACTCTTTTAGTCACCGTAAATCAAGACAGCTTTACAAAAGTGGACAAAATTTGTCATGGAAAGCTATTGAAGCTCTCTTTGAACTTACTAAGAATGACAAATACAAATGCACCAAACTTACTAAAGCTCATGTTTCTCTCACTAGTTTTAGTTGCATGAATGTTAAGTTAGCTGCACAAGTATTTAGCAAGAGTGTTGCCAAAGCACTTCGAGAGAGGAAAAATGATTCTCCCCTAAGAGAGGTGTACTCTGATGAACTTGTTTTATTTATTGACTTGATGAATAACTGCTTTGACTGCTTTAATGGTGGAGAAGAAAGTGAAAAGAAGAAAGAAAATCCTTATCTTTTAGAATACACATCAAAAAATGACTTAAGGTTTGCCTTTTTAGAAAAAGATTTCATTAGTTACTTAGAAGACTGGGAGAAAGATGTTCAGGAAAGAGAAGGCCGCTTTACCAAAGAACAACGAGGAAAAATGATGATAAGCCATCAGTCCATTGAGGGAATGAAAATAAGCATCTTGTCTTTTGGATCTTTGTGCCGCTTTCTTTTGAACAAGGGAGCTCCATCTGTTTCATCTCGTCAGTTCAATCAAGACCCCCTTGAACAGTGGTTTTCTGACTTTAGAAGAGCAGGAGGTAGCAGCAACAATTTGACTTTGAAACAGGTGCTTCACTCTCGGTTTTCTCTGCAAGCTCAAGATCAGATGTTTTCCTAAACAAATAAGCGAGGCAATACTGAAGTCTTAAAGAAGAGAGAGATGGTTCTCGACACACCACTTCAAGCAAGAAAGAAGTTCAAAAACTAGCTATGTTAACTTTAATTTAAGAGTGGTTATGTCAGGCTCTTATTTAAATAAAATAGTTCTGATTGACTGAGAAATTTAAACATTAAATATTTTGCTTAAACCAGAATATGATAATTCTATTTTGTCTATTAGTCTTAAGCTTTGGATTGTTTCATTGCTCAACTGAAATGTTGATGATTGTAAAAATAAAACTAATTGTTCTGCCATTTTGCTTTTTATTGGTAATTTCAGAAACACTGAGGAGAATTTTTAGAAAGTTTAAAGAGCACATCACATACAGCTTTTATCTTTACTTAATTTAAGAAACACACAAAAGAAATTTTTTTTAAAAAATTAAGAACATATCACACACACTTGCAATCCTTTAAAATAATGAATAAAGACTAAGTAAAATTTATTGTTTTACTGACTTTTTAACACGAGAACTTTTTCTTTGCACAGTAGTTGCAGCTGGCAGTGGGTTAGGACTGGGGGTTTGAGGAACATTAGCTTTGGTAGGGGCGGTTTTCTTTGCACATGTCTTGGACCCTGATGCCTGGTTCTTTAAATTAGAAAGGGATTCTTTTTGCTGTGAAGTTGAGCAGGTTGGAGCAGAAGCTGATGGTGGTTCAACCCTCTTCTTTGGATTTCTTTTCAAATCAGATCTTGTGGCAACATTCATTGTTTTCTGTTTAATGCTAGCAATATCACGCTTTCTCTTGGCATCCCATCTAGATGAAAGTGTAACCACACTTTTGATGAGCTCGTGCAGAAAGTTCAGAGCTAATTCTTCTGACAGTATGCCTTGAGATAAATGTCGCAAATCATTCAGTACAATTAGGTTCTCAGGGGTAGTCAAATTTTCATAGATAATCTCGGCTGTACAAGGTAGATTATTATTTTGAACATATTGTACAACTTTTTCAAGTCCTAAAAATAAATTTGAACATGGATCACTTAAGGATATAGACCCCTCTTGCCAAAGACTAGCATTAATAAATTCTGCACTAGTGACTACACCCACTTCACATTCCCCTCCTTCTCGTACAACAAACTTTTCCCTCAAACACTGACAACGTAAACTCCAAACACTATTCTCACATTTCTGTCCAAAACGATACAGAGTTCTTAAAATTTTTCCTACATGTTCTTTGTATGCAATAATATCACTATCACTCATAGAAAAGGAGGCATGTATAGCTTGATGAGTTTTTTTCATTTTGTGAAAAATAACTTCTTGCATCTTCAGGCTTAAATTTGAAATTATTCTCCAAACTAGACGCTCCAACACTACTTTTGAGACATTTCTTTGTTCTTGAGGCATACACAGAAGAATCTTTTCACATGACTCTAAAAAAAATCACCTTGATGGAGCAAATGGTTCACTTTGGTCAACATATCCTCATATTGAGCACTTGGCATTATTTTGTTCTTGGTGAGAACTATTTCTAAAAGTGGAGCACTGACGCTTTCAAGAAATGAAGCAGCATTGCTTCCAGCGCCAACAATTAATTCACAAATGTTTTTCTTCTTAAGTCCCCATTCACCAACAGCTGGCTCCTTATTACTTATGTCACTCAGGACAACTTGGAACATATCAGGGAGTGCTAATCTGATTCTGATTTCATCTTCCATGGGTTTTCTAAAGTTGTAACCTGAGAAAAAAGAAAGAAAAAAAAATTGGTTTTTCACACATTTTAATCCAAGGAGATAAATAATCCAAACAATGCAGTTTCCTACCATTAATTTTATGAGATGTCATGTGCCTTGTATATCCTGATTTTGTTTTTAAAATCTTTTTACATTCTGAACAGAGAAAACCAGCAGTGATGGGTTCTTGTGGTGCATCAGAAAAACCAGGAACATGTTCCCCATCCACACCACTAAAATCCATTGGCGTTGAACCCAATGAGGTTGGGGATGGTGCTGCAGCCAGAGATGGCCTAACATCTTCAAATATGTCATTAGAACTCATTTCTATGCTTGTCCTGAAACATGAAAGTTAAACAAACAGTTAGAGGACTGTCTCGCTCCATCACACTTGAGAGTAGCATACAAATAGCGCTTCAAAATATAATTCTGTACCCAAAATGATTTGGTGAAACAATTTGTGAGATAAAGTGACTGAAAATGGATTGAAGTTATTGCCCATCAAGACAGAGACAGAACATTTCAGTGGGTCATGTTAAAAACTTTCAAATTCACCTGTTGCCCAACCTAACCTCCCTGTATATTATCTATTAGTGGTAATTATCAAGGTGCTTTTGACTGCCCGGGCGTTAGGGCACAAGTTTGTCTCACAACGTATTACTTTAGAGGATTCATGTGAATATTTCATCATGTAAAGCGGGATAATAGTTGAATTTGAGTTTAGGTCGCCTAAGATAGTTTATCAACAAAGCGATGTGTCCTAACAACAAAGTCCTATGTTGCGCGCTACCCGAATACAAAGTCTCAACTGCTACGCTCCCCGAATACAAAGTGCTAAGTGCTGCGTTCCCCGAATACAAAGTCCTAACTCACATGTATCGCGAGCCGACATAAAGTGCTTTGAAGGTTTAACTGCCAATCACAATTCGTAGAGTGTACCTAGAACGCTAATTCTAGGTTTATGTGAAAGGTCTAGCCGTAGCGAACACAGAGAGACAAAAAAAAAAATATTTAATTAATTATTGAATCATATCCGCCAGAGTCTTCACTGGTGTATACAAGCACCAGCACCATTTTGAGAAAAATGTTCCGAATCAAGCAAACACGTATTTTCTCAAAATAATAACAGGCGCCTGTAAGTCTACCGATCAGGCAACCGCAATAACACGATAGTTTGGTGGCCTACCTCACAGGCACCTCCTCTAAGACAAATAGTTTAGGCCAGCGGTTCTCAACCTTTTTAGGCTCACGACCCAACATAAGAAATTTCGCGACTCCACGCGGGAATTGCAGAGTATAACTGAAAACGCAGTTTTTTTCGGAGAAAGTTCGGAAACCTTTAGAAATGCCTTATTTTTTAGGCTCTTTCGATTGAGGGGTGGAACACGACGAAATTCCACCGTTTTGATTTTTTCACAAAATCGACTGTTTTAGCATATTTGAGGGTTAGGTGACGAGGTAAACATGGCGGCGACAACAACAACATGGCGTCCTCTCTCCCCGCACCACACCTTCCACATCCCGCCGCGAGTTTCAACAGGTCGAATTCGTATCTAGTAATGTCAGAAGTTAAAATGCGTATCTCGGAATGTCAGAATTTGAAAGATATATATGCATTTTTCCGACAAGACGAGAAAGATGTTGTTCAGTCACTTCAGGAGGAAGGGATGCTACTCCCGCTCCGGCGGTGCCCCAAAAAGACCTCCAGAACTGCCCAAATTTTGGACCGTAACACTGACTTCAAGGGGCACTATGCTGCTTACTGCAAAAAGTGCAAGAAGTTTTCTAGCCTTTGCAAGGACACCTTCTTTGAAGGGACCCATCAATCTTTTGAGGACATCTTTGTCGCATTGTGGACATGGATATGTCACGTATCTCAACATGATGCAGCTAGTTTAACTGGCATTTCTAGAAATGCCCTAAATCAGTACCATCGATTTTTAGGTAACGCATTAAATCCTCTAAATCCTTAGGTAACGCCTTAAATCCTTTATTCAGTATTGACATCCCCTTATCTCTTATAGGGATATTGCATCATGGAAGATTTTAAACACACCACATCGTACATTAGGTGGAGAAGGAGTTGTGGTGCAGATTGATGAGAGTGTGATTACGAAGAGGAAATGTAATAGGGGCAAAGGAGTGCGGAAATCTATTCCAGAAAAGTGGGTGCTAGGGTTATATGATACAGATAAAAAGACAGGTGTTGTGCTTTATGTTGTTAAGAGGGATAGAGCTACTCTGGCGCCATTGATCCGGCAGTATTGCAAGGAAGGCAGCATATTGTGGACAGATGGGTGGGCTGCATACAAGGGTCTGGACAAATTTGGTTTTAAACACCATGTTGTCAACCATAGTAAAGAGTTTAAGAGCGCAGATGGTTCCTTTTCCAATTGGGTAGAGGGGTACTGGAGTACCCTCAAACAGTATTGCCGCCACACAAACGTATTGAAAAGTAAATTATTAGCTGAGCACATTGATGAGTTTGCTATGTACCACCAATATTATTGTGGCTCTCTTCCATATAGATTTAGGTGTGCAATTGATCATATAAAAGAGCGTTATCCTGTAGTCTAATTGATTAATTTTGAAGAAGTAAGATTGTTAAATCTAGTCACAAAGTTTATTTACATTTACAACATGAAATAATATTATGATTTAATATTAAAGAGCATTACAGAATGTACGCTTCTTGGCCTGCCCTCGGCTTTCCATTCAAGTCCGCAAAACATCCCAGATACTTATCCCACGCCCAGTACTTTGTCCTTCTTTGGAAGCCTCCCACAGGATCGTTCCAAAACTTAAAATGGTCTTCCATTCTTTCCAAGTCCTTTTCATCGCGACGCATGACTCGCAGGAACTTCATGACGCTGAACATGTTGTCACCGTTTTGATAACACAAACTGGCGATTATCGGCCGATTCCGGTAATTCAGAGGCCCCCAGAACGCTCTCCGGTAATCCGCGGCCATAGGGCCCCAAGTATGGGGCTCCCCGACACTGTCAAGGACACCGAGCCACGCAACATATACAGGACACAGCGGCATCGCAACGGTTATGGTTCATTTGACAACAGACAATGTTTACCTCGGGAAAGAGGAGGGGAGGGGGAGGAAAGGGGAAGACTCGCTTGCCTCCCACTCCGCCCTCCCCCTCCCCGTATTTTTCTTTCTAACAGTGTTTTTTCAAACTGGTCATTTTTAGCTACCGGTGTCCCTCAAGGAAGTGTGCTGGGTCCACTGCTGTTCATCATGTATCTTTTTGATTTGCCTCAATGTATAACGCACTGCTCATACCATATGTTTGCTGATGATGTACAGTTGTATATACCATTCAACTTAACCAACTTTGAGGACAAATGTAAATTGATCGCAGAGGATATCGGCAGAGTAACGCAGTTTTGTAAAAATCACAACCTGGTTCTCAACATCTCAAAATCACAAGCAATCACTATCGGCACTCATAGATACCTTAATAAGTTCCTTGAGCACGGTTTTCCACAATATATTAAAATCGACGACTGCATTGTTAACTTTTCACCAACTGTCAAAAATCTTGGTGTTATTTTTGATTGCTCTCTCAGCTGGAATGCTCATTGTTTGCAAGTAGCGCAGAAGGTTTTTGGAGTGCTGGCACAGTTAAGGCGCAATTTTGCGTTCATTCCACCTAAAATGAGACAAATTCTTATTAACTCCCTAGCTTTTCCTCACATTAACTACGGCTCAATATTGTTTACTGATATGTCTATGGGAAATAATATGAAACTGCAAAAAGTACAAAACGCCTGTATACGATTTATTAGTGGTGCAAAATATTCCGGTCATGTTACTCCTATTTATAACTCACTACGCATTATGAAGATTGTACCATGTAGAAACTACTACTTATCTCTGTTGATTTGGAAAGTAATAGTCACTAAAGAGCCTTCGTACCTGTATCGCAATTTTAAATTCACCTCGGCAACAAATGTACGTTCAACCCGATCAAGCAGGATGATGCTGCAAATACCGAACCACCGTATGGAAAAATACCATAATTCTTTCACAGTTCAAGCTGCGAAACTGTGGAACGATCTTAAACTCTACGAGCTTGCTCACTTATCATTGTACAGTATTAAAAAAAGGATTGCTAATATTTGCATTCAAACCCAAATGTGTTAAACTATTTGCATAGTGCACCAACAATTGTATCTTCGTTTCTGGCTGTTTTGTTTTGTTCTTTTTTGTGTTTATTTTTTGTTGTAATTTTTTTTTCTCTTTATCTCATTTGTGTAATAACTATACCTGCTCACGCAGGTCTACATTTGTAGCGGGACTCTTAAGTCCTTTTAATGTGGACCAATAAACTATTTTTCAATTCAATTCAATTCCCCTCCCACCAGCCCTCGAATCGCGGCGGGTAGAAGGGAAATTTCCCTCAAATGGGTTAATTTTAACCCATTTCAGAGAAATCTCCCTTCTACGCTCTTACAGGAGGGAAATTTCCCTCGAATCGCGGCTGGTAGAAGGGAAATTTCCCTCGAGTGGGTTAATTTTAACCCATTTCAGAGAAATCTCCCTTCTACGCTCTTAAAGGGGGGAAATTTCCCTCGAATCGCGGCTGATGGAAGGGAAATTTCCCTCGAGTGGGTTAATTTTAACCCATTTCAGAAAAATCTCCCTTCTACGCTCGTAAAGGAGGGAAATTTCCCTCGAATCGCGGCTGGTAGAAGGGAAATTTCTCTCTACTCGAGGGAAATTTCCCTTCTAGCCCCCCTCCCCTCACCCCGGCGTCACTCCCCGTGGATCGCGACATCCCTCGCGGCATGTCCAGCGGTCCGCGACATCCCTCGTGGCATGCCCCGCGGTCCGCGACATCCCTCGCGGACCGTGACGTCTTTCGCGACATCCCCCGCGGACCGCGACGTCCTTCGCGTCATCCCTCGCGTCATCCCCCGCGGATCGCGACGTCCTTCGCGTCATCCCTCGCGTCATCCCCCGCGGACCGCGACGTCCTTCGCGACATCCCCCGCGGACCGCGAGGTTTTTCGCGGCATCCCCCGCGGACCGCGACGTCCTTCGCGACATCCCTCGCGTCATCTCCCGCGGGGGTGAAAGCAAGATGCCCCCTTTTTCAAACTTCCCGCCACAAGATGCCGAAGTAGTTGCAGAACTCACCGCTGAATGGCGCTGCGGACGCCATGTTGTCGTCGCCGCCATGTTTACCTCGTCACCTAACCCTCAAATATGCTAAAACAGTCGATTTTGTGAAAAAATCAAAACGGTGGAATTTCGTTGTGTTCCACCCCTCAATCGAAAGAGCGTAAAAAACAAGGCATTTCTAAAGGTTTCCGAACTTTCTCCGAAAAAAAAAAAGCGTTTTCAGTAATACTGTGCAATTCCCCTCCACGCGACCCCATGTCAACCCCCCAACCCCACAACCCCATCTCCTCTCAAAAAAAATAAAAAATAATTAAAGTTTTGTTTTTAAGAAGTTTTTTTTTCTTTTTTTTAAATTTATTTTATTTTTAAATGAATAAATGTCAATGGCTTCGTTGTTGGTTTTTCCGAATTTTCGCACAGAAAATGACGTATCGGGGGCCGGCTGGCGGCCGAACCGCGACCCTGGGCGACACAAGGAACCTCGACGCGACCCCACAAAAAATTTCCCGACCCGGCGTCTCGTCCTTGTCCCCTCTCGTCCGTCTCACTTCGTCGCGAACGCTATTCCCCTCTCGGGCCGGTCGACCTCCCCACTCCGCCGCAGCGCCGCCAGCCCCGCGCCGCGCCGCCGTGCGCGTGCGACATAGGACTATGATGCTCGGAGTGCGGCGAGGGGGAATTCACTTCCGTAATACACTGTACGCCTGATTCATGTATTACGTGGTAATACCCGTAATGTAATACCGAAAAACACAAAAATATGCCCTTCATTGATGAAATGTTCTGCGTAATACAGCTGTAATACCGTGTAATACCGAGTAGTTTGTACAAGATTTTCCAATGTGCATTCCCCCTCGGAGTGCGGCTTGCAGTGGCGAGATCGGACGTTTCGTTTTTCAAAGAAATAAGGCATTTCTGGTCAAAATACCAATATTTGATTCGCGACAAAAAAGAAGCAGCGTATTTTTTTGAATTAATTGGTGTAAGAAATATAATTCAACCAAAAAGGCGAGTTAGGACTTTGTATTCGGGAAACGCAGCAGTTAGCTCTTTGTATTCGGGGAGCGTAGCAGTTAAGACTTTGTATTCGGGTAGCGCGCAACATAGGACTTTGTTGTTAGGACACATCGAAAGGCAAATTACTTGATATCCGTCGCAATATTGGTTTTGGGTACATAAAAATACAAGCGGGGAAGAATCGGAATTCAGCGACAATAAGGCGGACTTACCCACAAACGAGTTGAAATAAGCCAAATAAATATTTCCTGGAGCAGCAGAGCCTACGACATTGTGGAGCAGCTGAGCCGGTCGCAGCAACAAACAGACGACTGCCGCCCCAAAGATTTTCCATACCGGCCAGAAGCAGACGAGTCGAGCCGAGCCCGTGTTGTGACGATAAGTTTTGAAGTGAATTATTGTGATTGAATTACCTCACAGGAGTCAGTGACACTTGGCAAAGGGATGTGAAAAGGTACAAACTTCAGTATCCTGACCAGCTTCTGCCGATTTGGTGAGTAACTTTTCGACAGTAACGTGTCCCGTGCGAAGTGCCGAAACCGACACCTTTGCACCGCGTCTCGGGACTTTCACGAGATTTCGTAATTAATGCGTATTATGATCAAAACTGTTAATTGAAATCGACAGAGAATTAAATTTAGCGTTGCGTAGTCACAGAAGTTGACCTGCTAGGTGCCGGGAACAGCTTTGAAAAAAATCTCAAAGTCTGAGTAGCCGCTTCGGGGTCACCTGGTCGACGACCTATTTATTTCTATATTTACTTGTAAAAGTCCCCCCTATCAAATGTAATGGCCCAAATCGATAGAAAAACTAATAAGGAAAAACCTGTACGCTGCATGTGTGTGTCTGAAATGAACCGAAGTGGTCGAAATTGTCAAAGTACGTGGTCGGCGCGCGGGGCCGTGAGCGACAAATCTACGTTTGAGCTGACGAAACACGTATAAATACTCATTTAACATCGTCTTGTTTGGGTCAGTGACATACAAAATTTCATTCTGAATCCAAATCTACCCTCACTTTTGTGTTTGGTGCAGTATTAGCGGCTACGCGAGTCTTTTTGTGACAAGCCGTACCCGAGCGGATCGCGCTGCGGGCCTGAAGCTAGGTGGGGGAGCATCGCCTCACGCTCCGCCTGGGCTGTTTCCAACCCCTGGTTACAACTGCCCTTGCTACATTAAAGAAAATTTGCCGACTTCTCGAGGCTGATACAGATCTATTTACTAACATCAGATCTATTTACTAACATCAAAGAATCCCTCTCAGCTCCCCAACATCTGGAAGGCAGAATAGTGTTATATCCACTATTGCTGGAAGCCCTTCAGTATCATGATGAGCTGAAATTCAAGGGGAAAATGGTAAGTATTCATCGTTGTCTGTTACCTCTCTGTTTAAGTTTATGAAGTCAAACCAGTGCCCTAACCTTCCGCTTGTTGTTCCAGTTGCGCTGGTACGCTAACATTCCATTTACCTTTGTCCACCCATGGAAAAGGCATGTTATTCCCCTGACCGATGGGCCGGCCGCAGTGTTTGATAATTATTTTGAGGGCTTTCCAACCATTATCAAGCATTTGAAGTCATTTCTGCACATCTTCCTACCCTGTTATGGTGTCAGGCCATACGACAATTTTTCAAGGAAGGAAATATTATTCAGGGCTGCCTATACCAAGGTAAGTGTCCTAATTACTAATGAATTATGGAGGCTCATACATGTGACCTGGGGAATTAATAGCGCATTCAATTCCGAAGGGCTCATGTATGAGACCTTTGGACTTGGAAGCGTCATCTTGCCTGATGCCTCACATGTGAGACCTCTGTGACACTAGCGCATTCAAATCCAAGGGGCTCATGTATGAGACCTTTGGACTTGGAAGCGTCATCTTGCCTGATGCCTCACATGTGAGACCTCTGTGACACTAGGGCATTCAAATCCAAGGGGCTCATGTATGAGACCTTTGGACTTGGAAGCGTCATCTTGCCTGATGCCTCACATGTGAGATCTGGGGAATTGAATGCGCATTCTTGCACCAGGGGGCTCATACATGAGAACTGTCGACTTACCACGAGTGAGACCTGTTTTCATTATCCTTGACTTTAAGTAATTTTCACGTCTTCTTCATCAGGTCCCTGGGAAAAGCAAGAAGGCCAAGAAGGTGCCCAATACTGAACTCACGGAGGAGACCATCGATTACCTCAAACTGGACGAGGACTACGAAACTACAGGCAACATGCCTCCAGGAAGGCCGTGTGGCGGCATTGTTTACATGCCCATCGATGTCATCACGTCCAGGATCTTCCAACGGGACATTGTCCCATCCGCTGTAAAGTGGTTAGTGCAAGAAAACAACTTCCATTACAAGAAACATCGAGTTAAGTCTGAAAACCCAAGGCAGCAGTTGATCGAAACAAAAGTTATGTCACATAAGCTTCTCGAAGCAAGCAGCCCCATTGTATGTGGGCCCTTTATGTCACAAGTCCTGCTTTGACAATACATATTTGAATGTACATTTAAAATCTTGTCCCACATGCAGCACACTCCAATCCAGAGTAAAAAGGAGTATTGAAGAAAGTTATGCTAATGGTCATGTAGTTATGCACCTCAGACATGTCAAGGACTTTTTTATTCGGACCTTATGCCCAGACATCAATTTGGCAATTGATGCCATTATACCTGTGTTGCAAGTCCTTCAATTCAACTTTTTGGTTGAAGTAAAGTTCTCACGCCATTAGAATATTATAAGTCAAAAGTCCATTAGTCTGTTCTGTCTGTTGAAGATAAAGTTCTCACGAAATTAGAATATTATAAGTCAAAAGTCCATAAGTCTGTTAAGTCTGTTATAAACATTTATGTGTTTAATGCTATTTATGTTGTAAATATGTTTATGTTGTAAATATCTCATTTTATTCTGTGATAATGTCAATGACTGATAATGCGTTATTAAAATGCGTACTACAAGCCCTGAATAGCAGTTTTATTAATTCGAAGGCGCTCATGTATAAGAGCTCATACCCATAGGCTCATGGATGAGAGGGAAGTACCAGAGGGAGAAGGCAGTCCACAAGAGGGTGAAAATACTCGTTTTACACGGTACGAGTGCGGAGGACTCATGCATGAGACCTCCGGACTCGAGCCAACCAGGGCTCCGTCCTATAGGCTCATGCGTGAGGGGGGAATTCCACATTTACCAGGGCACATGTGTGGAGGGATCATGTATGAGGGGAAACGACTAGAATCAGAAGCGTTCATACGTGAGAGCGACGTCTCATTTATGTACCTTGAGGTATCATATATGACTGCTTTCGCAACCGAATCGGCTGCATAATGGGGGTAGTGCAAGAACTGATGAAACATCATAGACTCCGTGTTTCAAAGCAGCTAGGACCCGGAGATGATATGGGGAGGGTCACATATGAACCTATCGTACCTTCATGCGTGAGACCCAAATGCACATTTTACATGGTGAGGCTTCATTTATGAGGGTGGGAATACCCGTTTTTCAAAGTACGAGTGCGGAGGACTCATGTATGAGACCTCAGGACTCGAGCCGGCCAGGGCTTCGCCTCATAGGCTCATGCGTGAGGGGGGAAGTCCACGTTCGCAAGGGTACATGTGTCGAGGGCTCATTCATGTACCCTCACGCATGAGCCTATGGGGCGGAGCCCTGGCCGGCTCGAGTCCTGAGGTCTCATGCATGAGTCCTCCACACTCGTACTTTGAAAAACGGGTATTCCCGCTAAACTATAGGAAAAAAGACGACAACCTCGTATCTAAGTAATACTTTTCTATGAGTGACATATTTGTATTAGTGTAAAGACGTTATACGTTCAAAATGAACATCATTATGATGATGTAATCAAAAAAGAGTGCTGCTTCAGTTGTTATTTTTGACACTAGGGTACTAAGTTTGTATCTGTTTTGTTTTGTTTGGTTACATTTTTTTTTATTTGGTTTGAAATGTTCATCTCAAGATAACTTTTATCATTTCAGAAACATTGTATTGAATGGAAGTTAGTAAACTGACATGAACAAATCACTCCAGATACAAGTGCACAAAAGTATGTGTGCTAAATTTATAGGCATCTTACATACTGTAATTTGTTTATCAACAAATTCAAGTAAAGATCATGTCCTCAGTCATAGCCATTTTCTACATAACGATTGCCTTTTCATATAGATTATATTTTGTATGTATTTTGTGAAAGTTTCCCTTCCTGTTAACCCCGATGGTAGCAAAGTCATATCTGCTGGCTGCTGCCAAATGTATATCATTGTGTTAAGCAAAACGGAGCACTGGTCAAGTTGTTAGTTTAGACACTAGAAGAATAAGTTGGTACCTGTTTTGTTTTGTTTGTCTACATTTAAATTTTTGAAATGGTGAAATGAGAATCTTAGGATCATTTTAATCGTGAATCATGTTGGAAACATTGTTAATAATGGAAGTTTGTAATATTGAGAACATGAACAAACCACTCCATACACATGTGCATAAAAATATGCACGCTAAATTTCTAGGCATAATCTTACATAATATAAATGAATAAGTTACTATGTATCTTTGTTTGACAATACACGCTGTACTTAAGAATTCTGTCTTCTCTCTTTCAACGACTGATGGATCAAAAATGTTTTGGTTTTTGTTTATCGGACATTCAGTACCCCAGGTATTACGCTTTCAGGCTATTCATGCATTCCTATTAATCCTGAAAACGACATACTCTTTTTCTATTTAGCAATAAAATGCTTTAAATAGTGGTAACTGTGGGTACTTGGCCACACACATGTATATTGAGCTTTGAAGGGGAGGCTACGCTGAAACTTTGGCGATTCCTCTATAATGTTGGCATATCTCTCAATAACTGCCTTACCCTTGCAAACTATACAGACTATTATTAGCCTGTATCTTTACTTCAGACCAAAGACTGTTTGTTGTATAATAGACATTAAAGTTATTTGAACATGATTTTCATTTGCAGTCAACACCTATTTTTGTTGTGGTCGGGGTTCAGGAAATAATGCACTGAGCAGGTCCAGTAAGAGTGATAGCTTTATTAGAGCAGCAGCCAATATTTATAGGAGTGTAAGGAGTAGTGGTGGGGATAGTGGTGCCAATAAGCACAGACTTTTTTGCAGGTCAAGGCAGCGCCTTGTCACCTAGAACACCTTCCCCTCCAGATAATTTTATATTTATTTTTTGATTTCGTGTTGTGTTTATTATGAGGACTAAATTAAATTCAAGATTTCAGGGAGTCACACTATTTATTTGCGTTCCTCGCCAGTTTCACCATCACCAGTGTTGTAATAAGTATTGATAATTATACTGCCAGCGGCCAGTACGTAACAAAATTAAACTTTAATATTAATCGTCAAGTCGACGTGGCCGCCAGACCGGCCTGCCACGTCGGGTTGCATATCTTGGGCGTCTGTCCACCACACCAAGTCTAGGAGGGTCCTGTGGGGTCCTCCACCTCAGAGCTCCCTGTGGTGGACGCCTCGGGTTTGCAGGGGGTATGAAAGGTTCAGCACCCAACCCAGCTTGTTCCAGGTTGTCCTCCATCTCCCAAGGCTGTTCCTGCCCCCGGAATGGCCGCTCCACCATCTGTAACACATTAGGACCACCAATGTTAAAATTGTCTGGTTCAACAGGAGGTTCATCGAACCTATCGGATTTCGTCGTTGACTTGCGCAAATGCCAAGTGTTACGCCTGAGAGTACGCCCATTCAGCTTAAGTATCACGTATGACCTCGGAGCACTTAGCTTCTCCACGACAGTCCCTTTATACCACTTCCTGTTTCTCCAATATACTATGAAGTCGCCAACAGTAAAGTGCACAGGTTTCCTCCTGGCTCTTTTATCATGCTGACTTTTTACTCTGGCTTGCAGGTTGTGCTGCATCGCCCCAAGTTCAACTACCTTTGGCACAAGAATCTGACGCCTAGAGGGCACAACAGTGCGACACATGCGGCTCATCAGTATTTGTGATGGGGAATGTGACATGTTGAGCATGTTGGTCCAGCGAAAACCGAACATCCTTCGTAAGAGATTATCTTTATATAATCTTTCGAAAACGTTTCCGGAACATATCACGAGGAGTGCTCTGGCAGCGGGTGGCAGCGGAGCGCTCCTGGCCAGCCCATGCGGTAACGAGGTTGGTGGCGGCGGGTAGCGCGCAATGCGGCGCGCTGTTTGAACTTCAAACCAAAGTTTCACCTAGAAGGAGGTGTCGGACACCCAAACATACCCGCCGCCGATTGAAGCCCATGAAAAGAGCATTCTAAAGGGACCCGAGCGGTTGCGATACGATAATCCTGCGCCGAGTTATGAAGAAAAACATCACTCACACTGCAGATCACTGTTTGAAAGCCGTGTCACTTTGTTCTGTTTTTGCTTGCAGGATTTTAGCCAATGCGTCTTGACGAACGGTGAGCCTGGAATCTGTCACCATTGCGAGAAGAACATTTTCAGGCAGAGCAAAGAAAGCATTGGTCTGAATAGTATTGTCAACCACCTCCCTGTACTTCACAGGAAGGAACCTTGAAAGCTTAATTGCCTGGAACAAATGACGTGTTCCTTCAGTAATGGATTTGTTTTTGCGGATTGTGAACCACAAAGGTACGTAAACTGACAGTAAGTATTGAACTAACACTTGCAATTTCTTTGTTGGCTTTTTAGTTGATATGTATAATCTGACTATTCTGTTTGCAGTTGTAAGCCAGCGCGCCATATTAATGGGACCTGGCTTCCGAGAGGCAAGTTCAGGGGAACATGTCCCAGAGCGAATAGCATCAGCTATCTGGAAGAGATACTTTTGATCTGAGCTGAAGTCCGTCAAATCCATCTCTGGTAAGTTGCATTCCACAGCTTTAAATTTTACAACATCTAGCGTCTCACAGTTTGGAAGCAGTTGACCAATTGGTCCTGAGAATTTGTTAGGACCAGAGGTCGGGCCATCAATATGAATTAATAAATGTCTAAATGGCAACTCATTGAAATGTAATAGGCAAACAATCCACTGTAATGGACGTCCAACCTTTTCCTCAAGTTTGCGCATAATTCCTGCCTTCCAGCCCGTATTAGTATTCGTGCCATCGCAACCAAGCACGACGACTTCGTCAAAACCACCAGTAACTTCCGATGTCACATTATTATAAATTGCATTTCTCTCATTGGCAGCATGTCCTGATGTAGTGGCAACGTGACCAATATATTTTGAACCAGGCTTAGCCACAAGCGAGATATGCTCTTCCTTCACAAAGCCAGATGCAGTTAATGTATCATCCTTCCTACCATCGAAATACAAACCACGCAAAGGGACATCAGTGCGTGATTTCTGCTTAAGCTTGGCTCCTATTTTAGCGTTTCCACGCTTGATTTTACTTTTATCTATGACAAGAGAGTCACTGACTTCTTCCGAAATCAAACCTGCCTTTTTGGCTGAAAGAAGTACAGTTGAACTAACGTGGGCGGTAGCCCGTAAGCTTAGGCCATATCTCTGAGCTACTACTGTTGTTTCAGATAAATCGAGCCTTGCCTGTAATGTTTGTGCCTGACTCCTAGCCAATCGGAGGGGCAAGTGAACATCATCGTCACTGTCATCAGGCTTGGCCTTCACATTTACTTCTGGAGGGTCATCTTCGTCACCGTCACTACCATCTCCCATGCGAGTATCAGTGATTTGAGGGGAAAATGAAGTTGATGGTTCACAACCACGCTCCACTTTCTGTTCAAGCCTCATTCTCTTTGCAGTACGCTCAGCTCTCTGGCGTAATTTTTTTGTTTCAGCGTGATCTACACGCGCCATAGCCATACGTCTTGGACCTTTCTTATCAAGGAAGAAAGCGTGTTCAAGAGGTGGAACTCTTTTGTCTTTCGGACAGATGCAGAACGACAGATCTTTGCACTTACAAGATGCTATGTCAAATAACTGAGAGAATTCCTCTTTGAAAGAGGCAGTTTTCTCATCCTTTTTAGTTTGAGTGGTAGTACTGCTTCGTAAGTAAGCCCGAAGAGTTGTATATTTTTTGTGTAAATTTGTTATGCGATCCCTAACACACTGCTGTGAGACCGTGGGAATGGAAGCGGCCTCCCAAAGAGCCAGTATTTTTGAGCTAACTTCAGTTGCTATGTCAGCAAATGGAGGCTCTTGTCTTAAACGAACTCCCATCTCTCGCCTAACTTCCTGACAACACCGCAACACATCCTCCCTTGTTGGCAGGACGGTTGGGCAGAAGTCCCTCGGAGAACCAAATACAGGGCACTCGACCAAATCTCTCCTTGAAAATTTCGCCATAATATAGCACAGAAGCTATCAAGAGAAAATCAAGAATCCCAAGCGGGGAAAGAGACAGAAACGACGAGAACCAACAACAGTCAAATAATAGAACATGGACAACAAGGCGACAGTGCGAACCAGCGGAAAGCGACAGGTTTCAACAGGAAAGCTCGACCGGCAGACCGGCGCGGCGCTAGCAGTAGCGGAGCCCGCCGCCCGGCTCAGTCGACTGGGGACGGGAGGGGGAGGGGGGAGGGAGAGTGGGGAGGCGAATTCGGCTCGCCGCTGAAGGGACGCGTATCGCATCTACGTCTTACCTCCTACAGCAAGTCGCTGCACGCACAAAAATACGTCGATTTACTCGAAATTAGGTAACTTTGGACTTTTTCCTGCCCCTGAGAGGTAGGCAAGGGTCGACGTTTATGACTCAAAAACATTTTTGTGACACTTAATGATGACTTTTTATCAAAAAGACACCCTCAGAACCCATCAGTGGCGATTGGAACACCATATCTGTGATACAGTAAATGTTGGTGTTTTTGACTAAAATTTCCAAACTTTACCCTCAAAGCACGAAACCTAAATATTAACCGATTCGAAAAATTCAATGTGCATTGTATTCCTGGTGTGTCAGGGCCAGAGCCCTGCAACGAGCGGGCATCTCGGCCGCCCGCTGCCTCAGCGCCTCGTAGCGGGCGGGCAGAGAAGATGCCCGCCCGAGCCAACAGAGCCCGTCCGCCGCCCGCCCGCTCGGCATGTAGGCGAGGCTCTGTCCAACGAGCCGCCCGCTAGACTCGGCTCTCGCTCCCGTGCGAGAGAGAGAGGAGAGAGGACGGGACGAAGCGAGACGACGGCTCGGCTCTGGGCCTCGGCTCCGGCTGCTGAGTGACGTCACACGTCACATCGTGTGTGCGCGGCTGCCGAGCGATTCCGAAGATCGCTCTCATGCCTCTGTCCTCGTCGCACTCATGGAGCACTACCATGGCCAGCATAGGGCACCGCTGTAGGTGCAACAAGGACGGAGGGATGAGAGCGAACTTCTGAATCAGTCGGCTGGGGGGTATTGGCGGGGGAGGAGGGGATGGGGATTAGGCGCAGGGCGCGGAGCCACACGGAGGACATGGCGCCTCGCCCGCGGCGCGGGGCCATCTGCAGCCAGCAGCCAGGCCCGCGCAGGGCAGAGCGCACGGCGCTAGCGAGAAGGGAAGGGTGGGGCGGTTCACTCGCGTTGCCTTGCGTGTTGCGGTTGCCTGTTGTCAGTTATTTAGTGTACGTAACTCTAAGTTTGCTGCTGCAAATTTTAGCTGGGCCCTGTGGAGCTCCGGTATGAGAAGGGGAATTAAAATAAAGGACGTATGTCACACATGTGTCATGCACTTACAATGCATATATTTCATTGAATGATATATTAATAATATATTATTATTAATAATATTTAAAACTATTTAGTGGCGAGACTTATCGCAAACCATATCGATGGGTCCTAGCGGCCATCGATATTTGTCAAATTTGCCAGATCTATTGATCTAAATCAATTTAAATAAAAATGAGAAAACTATTTAGTAGCGAGACTTATCGCAAACCATATCGATGGGTCCTAGCGGCCATCGATATTTGTCAAATTTGTCAGATCTATTGATCTAAAACAATTTATATGAAAATTAGAAAATTAAATTCAAAAAATTATTTGCGCAAATAATGCCGCAGCACTAAGAGATTGTCCAAAGTGTCCATTTTCATACTGCTACGTTCGTCTGTGTCGATCCGCGCTGCATCGCTCCAAATAGTCTCACACACAGCACTTGCAGCTGGAATCGCCAGAATCACCATAGCAACTTTTGCTATTTTGGGAAAAAGCGCAGTTCCCTGAAAAGTAAAGCACACTTTACTTACATAGATGTGTCTGGCATGACAATGAAAGGTGAACATGCATACACTATTAACGCAGTGGCCAATCGCGATGCCGAAATTTTGGCTTCCTTACAGTAAGGAAACGTTTTATGTACGGCCCGACCGGTATACAATAACTACGTAACCCGTAGGTAACGGGCTGTAGGCCTCAACGGTATTAATATATGTTTACGTTACTATCTAAGATAATTTACGTACGATATGCATGTGCACGAAAAAAGTTAACGCTGAACCGAGGGGGAAATCACTCCAGATCAAAGTGTACGAGTTAGTATGTTAGTACACGTTAGTACACCCTATTTTTGGCGTAGTTTTTTACCATTTATGCAAAATAATGTTATTACGGCACTATTGCGCTTGATCACAACCATTAGTACGCGCTATTACGCTGTTAGTACGAGTTAGTACGTCGTTAGTACAGGCCTGGGTGTACGAGTTAGTACGCAAGTGATTTCCCCCTCGCACTGAACAGTACGCCCTTACTTTCGTTTTCCACCAATCGAGAAGTGGTTCGTCGTCTCCAATATCCTCCTCTGTCAGAGCGAGGTACTTCTCCACTTCATCTCGCTTCCTGCCTAATGCCTTCTTAGACTTGAGGGCCGCGTATGGGTCCGGGCGACTAACCTTTGCTGGGGTAGGCAGTGGAGGGTCATCAAGATCGTCTTTTTCAAGACGATCTCTCAAAGCCTGATGAACCTGGACAACAGTTTCAATACGACGTGTGCGAAATAGAGCATAATGGCGGCGAAATAGTCCGAAACAACCGCGAAGTATCCAAACCGGTCGTAAAATGCCAGGAAAAATAACCCACTGTGAAAATCATCCCCTTAAATTTACAAAATTTGCAGTAAATCTGATAAACAAAATATAATGTAAATTTTCAACGGGCCATTTTTGCTTGATTCCAGTCGATACGCAGAGTATGTAAATTTACAATTCCATGTTGTAATTTTACAACACACGTCAAGCTCAATTTTCCCGTAGAAACTACCAAAATTTTTCACAGCGACCTGCACGTTCCGTTTTCGAGTGAATTTCCCCCCGACCCTTAGTGAACCGATAATTTTTACCTCAACACGCTCTTCAGCAGTTAGAGCAGAAAGCTCGTTCATGGATGGCCATAAAAAATATGCCAATTTATGCTCCTCTGTTATTAACAGTTTTTCCTGCAGGAGCTCCCTGGACTTTGCTCTCAGAGCGGCGATAACTCCAGAGTCACTGTCGCATGGCTCACAGTGCAAAGAAAGTGCATACTTCGCAGGGACATATTTCTGTAGTGTAGGTTGGAGGTAGCCCTCTAATTCTTTTGTTTGGGTCTCAAACGGTTCCAAAAATTCTATCAAGTCCTGCACTACATTAATGTCAATCCCTTTGAGTAGTCCTTTATTGTCACCAGAGCCTATTAATTCTTGTATCTGAAACATGAAATTAGTTACTAGCACTAACATCAGTCCGCCGTTTGTCCACTCGGATAACTTCAGCGCGTTTCAATAGCTATCATAATATTTAAAAAAAAACAGGCGCGGATCCAGTAGGGCCGGACGGGCGGGGGTGAAGGGGGCCTTGAACCTATCTCGCGTACTTTCTATAAACCGCCTAATGAGTAGGCAAAACATACTACAATCCGCCTGGATGCAGGCAAAAAGCAAAACATCGCCCCGCCGCGTTGGTTCCGCTGGATTCGCGCCTGATTAAAAAGCCTCGTTAATGCATAGCTTTGGAACTAAAAGTTTCGTACCTCATCCCACCCACTTCTGACCGACTTCAGCATCGCAAGTTGGGAGTTCCACCTCGTGGCAACTTCTTGTTTAGTAGTGTGGCTGAGTCTGGTCTTGAGTCCAGTTCTATTGATGTGGGCAACCAAAGCCTTGCATTTATCAATCAAAGAAATTATTTCCAAAAGTTTTAATTCGTCTCTTGCTGTGGACTTCAGGGAACGGATCATCTCCGAGTCCCCATCATGAGACTTAACATGGTCCAGCAAGGCCTTTGCTCGCCCAGCAGAAATGGTTGCGGACTTCTCCCGGCTACCACCTTGCAAATCAAAGGGCTCCAGGAACCCAACCAACTTGTTTATTTCTGCCTCCGTCACTTCAAGGGGGAGTGGACGGGGCAATAGGTCCTGAATCTGAAAAATATTAATTGCTAGTTACTATATACTTCAATAGTACTCCACGTGCCCCTCCCCCACCCCCAAAAAGGAAAAGGCTGTATAGAAACTTTACAACATTTCAAAAAGAAATATCGCACGTACGTAAATTTTAGTGCTACACTGCCAGAAATATCCACGGAAATTAGTACGGTTTTTTCCGTTAATTTTTTACCAGGTCCGGGCCGTTTTTATTGGGTACGGGATATCCGTACTATCTATGTCCGTAGGGCCCATATTTCAAAGTTTTAAGAAACTTTACTACGGAATTGCTCACGGAAAACACCGTATTTTTCAGATACGGCTGTCCCGTCACCAAAGAAAACGGTTTTTACCGTAGTGAATGTGGTGTAGGGTACGGAAATTTTAACACTGTGAAAATAGGATAAACGTACCCTAGAAGCCGCATACCGCACTGAGTGGAGCATAGGCAGATGCGACTGGCTCTGGTAGTTGGTTACCACAAGCTGCATGCCCTCATCCACCAATCTGTTTGAAGGAATCATTTTCCTGACATCGTGGACCCATTTAGTGCAAGCATCAATAATTTCTGATGCTTCCTCACAGTTTTGAATGCATCTGAAAATATGTTATGTAGAACAGCAGAAATAAATTCAATGCAGGCCGACCGATACGATAGGAAAGGGGTAGAGCCTTCATTTTTGCCTACACTCATACGGACCGTAGCACTTATTGCCTATCCATTCGTATGGGTAGTCAATCTGAACTATTACCCCTTAAGTTTAGGCAAAACCAAAATGCAATTGCAAAGCTCTTAATGAAACAAAAATTATTATTTTACCTTGAAATGAGAGTGGCGTACTGCACGCTAATGGCGGTTCTAACTATAATATTGATGGCATGGTCAGCGCAGTAAATACGTCGGGTGTCTGATAATGCTTTCACAATGTCAGACCCATTATCAGTCACCCAAGTAAATTTGCTGGCATCCACGTCATACTTTCCTAAGTTTTTGTCAAGTGCAGCACGAAGTTTTTCTGCCGAGCCCTTCATTTCCTCTGGGAGCGGCAGAGCAAACAGGAGGCGAAAGTTCAATTGCCACTCATCATTTATAAAGTGTACAGTGACTCCTTGCACTTTAGATTTGGTGTGGTCTTCCGTCCATCCATCGGTGGTGCCCGCTACACCCCGCCTCCCCATCACATCCAGTAGTTCCGACTTTATGCTGCTTCTGGCTTTTGCTGCCTCCACAGCAATATGTCTGGAAATAGTGGTGGGGTGGGGGACAAGCTGCCTAGCGTCCACCATGCCTTGAGTGTGCCTAGAAAATGATAGACGTGCTAGATCACCAAGAACAAGTGTTGTAGCCGATATTTTTGTAATAAGCAGAAAAAGCGATATGTTATGTTATTCAAGCGGAAAGTGTCAAAAGACAAAACTGTCAAAAATATGAAGATGGCACGTGCGTAGGCACGTCTGTAACACTCTAAAATTATTGAATCAAGAAGGCATGTACAGCGACAGAGAAGCAAAAAAACTAGAGGTAATGAGAAAATCTTACCGTTTGCCGTTTTATGGTATATGGCCGTTGCGTGAGTATGCCACACGTCACATCTTAAAAGTCTCTGGGCATACTCTTCCACCGAGTATTTTAATGCGCACAGTAGTTTAAATGGCAAATGCGACAATCGCGCCCAAACAGTCATTATAGGCAAAGTAACAGAAAATGCGTGATCGCCAAAGTTTGCGATTCGCCAGCGCCTCAAGCGAGATTAAAACTGTGCCATTAAGAGACACGTAGGAAGAGCATGCATCAAGTTATGATTGTACCGTACCGAACAGGAGATTACACTCTAAGTGGATTTGTACTTGCAAACATTTGTGCAAAGGTACACATTTAACATTTTGTGCGCAAAATGTGCACGGTTTCGCACTGGGTGTAACAGAATACTCGCGGCAGTGTTGCGGGTTTGCCTACCCAATCGGCCCGTAAGGCGCCTTAGCGCCTGCAACCATAGTGAGTATGCTATCCCGCAACACTGCCGCGTGTATTCTGTTACACCCGGTACGGCTCTAAGCACAAAAATTTTCGAATCAGCAGAATTTGTGCAAAACAAATGAATATGTACAAATAAAGTGTACAAATCGGTTAGTGTGTAATATTCGTGAATACTGTACGTGTACTGGGTGTAACAAACAGAATACGCTCGGAGTATTGTGAGCTTGCGTGTACTCGCTCGCTCGCACGGCGCCATACACTGCAAACAATTACAGTTCAAGTGACGGTATGTTCCGCTTATTACTTTTCCGGCAAAGCTCGTCAAAAGAAAATGCGGCAGTGCCGTACCTCTAATTTTTTGTAGTGTAGTGCCTGCGCCCTTGGCGAGTATGCAATCCCGCAATATTGCTGCGTGTATTCGATGACACACAGTACAGTTTATTATTGCGGTGAGCATTTTAGAGCCATTGACTTTTAAGATGAGAACTGCCACACTTGCATAAAAGTAATATTTTCTTAAAGACACGAAACATTTTCGCATCTCTAGGAAAATATTAAACCATTGAATTAGAGCCGATCGAGTCATACCCGATCTGGATGCACTTTTGTATCATGCCAAGCATGGATGGGTGAGCAAAAGTCTCTGGCGGCTTCATTGCAGCGGCACAGTACTCCGCGGCGCACACTGTAAGTTCATGCTTCGCGTTGTCGGAAGGCCTCTTTAGCACTAAGGCGGTGGTGGTGACATTTTCCACAGGCTTGCATTCAGCTGCGTGTCGCGACAGGGATTTGGTGCCGCCGATGCCGTTCCTCTTAAATTCGTAAACCGCACCACACCGAATACACTGCACAGCACCAACGCACTCGACTTTGCCTTCTGGGCTCTTCTCCACAACAAGTCGAAATTTCTCCCACAATTCAGTTTTAAATTGGCGGTTGCCCAGGGGTTTGTTGGGTTCCAAAAGATAATCCCCTGCCTCGAGCTTTCTCTTGACTTCTTTTTTGAAGGCGGTAGAGGAAGAGGGTTCTTTCGCTTTTGCCGCTGACTCTTGCGCCACCTCCGCGCCACCAACAACATCCGAGGTCGGGGGGTCCTCCTTCAAACAAGTAGTGCAATTCGTGTAATGAACTCGTCAGTGAAGTTAGGGACGACGTACAATTCTACTGAATAGGTCTCTAAGATAAATTTCCTTGCCACGACATTTATTGCAATATGTAATTCGATTTCAAATTGTAATTTTACAAACTCAAATTAAGAAAAATTTTACTGTAAACTGTAACGATTCTTTTTTTACAGTGATTGCGATCCTCCGTGAACAGCGTGCCGCCGCGCGCACCGGGCCCAGCCCGCGAGCCGCGAGTGCGCCTCGCATACCGCGTAGCAAAAGCGCCCAGAAGTGCTCTAATGGCCCCGCAAGCCGCGAGTGCGCCTCGCATACCGCGTAGCAAAAGCGTCCAGAAGTGCCTCTAATGGCCCCGCGAGCCGCGAGTGCGCCTCGCATACCGCGTAGCAAAGGCGCCCAGAAGTGCTCTAATGGCCCCGCGAGCCGCGAGTGCGCCTCGCATACCGCGTAGCAAAGGCGCCCAGAAGTGCCCCCCCCCCTCTAATGGCCCCGCGAGCCGCGAGTGCGCCTCGCATACCGCGTAGCAAAAGCGTTTTGCCATTCAGTTAATGTCTTTTCCTTTACCCTTTCCTGTCATGGTATGGCATGGAGGGACATTTTACGTCCAGAGTTGAATGACACATTCCAACTATTCCTGGCAATGTTGATGAAATATCACTTCATTTGTAAGATAGGGGTTCAATCATGGCAAAAACAAATGTGATCCATCATAACACTTTTATTTGATTTCTATCATAATGTTGAATAATTACAACTAATCAAATTGAACATAAAAGAACAACCTGTTGGCTTCAAATGTATCATATAATTATAACACTTGGCATCAAGTTAGTCAAATCAGGAGGGAAATACCTTGGCCATTAATAAACTAACTATAAGGACTGAATGTGTGTTTAAGTTGGCTTGCTAAAAAATAATTTATAAAAAACTGAACCACTCGGTGCTGGGTCGCCTGGGTGGGGCCCAGGCAACTTCGCAGCAACTGAGGGTCATATAAGGTACCAAGCGCAATATGACAGATGATAATCACAGACATCACAAACATAAGGTTTAAATAAATCATAAATAATAGCCATGAGCTAATGGGTCAAATAAGTGAAAGATGGAGGGGAATCCATTTAAATATATCACAGATAAATGCTATCACAGACTAATGTGTCAAGTCAGTAAAATCAGGAGGGAAATACCTTGGCTATTAATAAACTAACTAGAAGGACTGGATGTGTGTTTAAGTTGGCTTGCTAAAAAATAATTTATAAAAAACTGAACCACTCAGTGCTGGGTCGCCTGGGTGGGGCCCAGGCAACTTCGCAGCAACTGAGGGTCAGATGACACTAGGTCAAATGAAAGGTGGAAAGAAAATAACAGAAAAAAAGTCGGCTTACTTGAGATCTCCTTCAACAATAGCACCCATGACACTGAATCAGAAATAAGTAAATAAAAAGTTTATAACAAGCTGAAGTTAAAACACCTGAAAAACAATTTAGAAGGTTTTAGGTGAAACACCTGAAAAGAAAACTAGAAAAGTTTAGGTAGAACACCTGGAAAAAAATTTGGAAAACAAAAATTAATCATAAAAATTTTCAGTGCACTAATGCTTCCAGCTTCACACCTGAGTAAAATAGAGATATTAATAGTTGTCATCTATGTCCATCTGGCTGTAAATATGATCGAAGTCACGAGCATGAATATTCATCACCTCTTGGTCTCTACCAAAACTGAAACTAGCTATATAAGAACCTTGCTGATTAAAAGTTGGTTTGGCCAAATTTCTGGTCTTCTTTACTGGCTTCTTCTTAGTGGAGCAGAAATTGACTAACCTTCGTTGAGTGGAAAATCTTCTATTATTTGAACCAGGAGTTGAATGTGGCGTAAACATGGAAGGATTTTCAGTACGAGTTCTCAAAGGAGTGGAAGGAGAAGATGGCAGAGGAGAGGTAGAGGTAGCTGAAACATTTTGTAACTCCTTCCTTAAAAGTTCAAGAAACTTCAAACTTCCATCAAAAAGTTGTTCAGAAACGTTCACACCACTCAACCGATCTAAGCAAGTCTTGATACTATCACATACTGGATTCCACATGTCGTTCTGCTCCACTTCATTACCAACATTAACATTTTCAGTAGCCAAACACAGCACCTCAATTGCATGATTCAAATTACCAGGTCTTCTCTCACACTCAAAAAATACCATGTGAGTTGAAGCAACTGCATGGATATGTTTGCACATGTTGCCATGTGAAACAAAGTCTAAACAGCTGCATTTAAACTCATGAGCACAAACACTGCAGTGGTTACAGTAAGGCAAGCAACCAGAGCAAGTATTATCTGCATTCCTTGTAACATTGTAAAACTGATCCGAACCAGGCTGCGATGAAGGAACTTTCCAAGCCATATTTGTTTCAACTTCTTCTATCAAGTCCTTCGATATTTCTTCACTTTTCTTATGACTCTCTTTTAGCAACCCTTGTCTATAAGAATTGTTACCTTTGAACTCTCTGGTCATTCTCTCAAAGGCAACATTTTTGGTCCATCTCAATAAAATATTCATGCATTCATCCACTCTCCTCAACTTTTTTCCTTTCATATAGCTGTACTTCAATTTTTTGAACATAGACTCCATAAACATATTAGTATTTAATCCCAATCCACCCCTGTAGCAATACGCCCACTTCTCCTTACACTTTATATATTTGTCAATGTATTCTAAAAACGGCCTGGTGTCAGTGTCCTCTTCCAACATACTTCTGAAGCCCAAAACACAAATTTCAAACCATTCCTTATCCAAAATATTCCTTAGGGTTATTAACGCTCTGTACACTTCAGCCTGCTTGCTTAATCCTTTCACTTTCTCTTTTGTTTTTTCACGCCACCGCTTGTCAACATGCCAAGCACAGTAGAATACATTTTCACTTTCCCCGAACACCTCCTCCCATGCATTGTAGAATTCATTTGCCATGTCGGACATGAAAACATTTGTGCTTGGCATGTTCTTCTTAATATTGTCCTTCAGGATTCTAAAAAATTGCTTCATAAAATCTTCACTTACATGATTGCTAATACAATAGGCCACAGGGACACCGACACCAGCCGAATCAACACTCCCCAAAGTAGTAAGTTGGAAATCATACGCATTGGTACCGTGTGTGCTATCAATAAGTACTTTTTCATCAGTAAACAAAGACAATTCTTCTCTTTGATATGGCGTTGAAATTAATATCATGAAATCACTATCAGTCAAGCAGCATAGAGGGTCAGAACATTCACAAGGTTTGTGTTGTGGTTTAAAAAACAATACAGGGTTCTTATCACCTCTCTTTTTCAAACTTTCAACCAATGCTTGAACACTGAGGTAATCATTTGGATGGGCATGCTTGTTCTTAAAATCAACTTTTCTTAAAATATTCCACAGATCTCTCTTCTCTAATAAATGAATCCTCTTAAAATCAGATGGTCTTGTCAAAGAATCTCTGATATCATCTAGAATGGAATCAGGATCTTCATGATTTTTCAAACGCCTTCCAATCATCTCTCTCTCAGCAGCCGTCAATCTCATAAAGCCAACATCAAATTCATGCCCCAAGTGATTCTGATGCCAAGTCATACTAATAGTACCGTCATCTTTCAATAAAACCTCCATTCTTGTTGGGCACACAGCATTAATCTTGCAACTCTTTTTTTCCTCCCGTATACCATCCCCTCGACTAACAAAACAACCACTCCTATGACACTCATATAAAATCTTCTTTCCTGCAACAAGTTCTCTAACACCACGCTCATTTACAAAACGTACAAACTGCTTGCCCTCCGTACACTCTTTCCACGCCTTAAACTCTTCCATTGACTTAAATGTTCTCTCTTCTACATCATCTTCATAATTATGCGAGTTGGTCATGTGACAAGTCAATTCAGTATAAGTTTTTCCTTTGTAGGTGGACATGGCACACTCAAAATTAAGTACACTTGGGGGACCAACTAACAGTGGATGCTTGTTTCTCACATGCTTATTCAAGGCTTTCCTTTAAAAAAGATGAGAGTGAAAAAAATAAGTAGGTAAGGCAATCAATACACCAAGGAGAAAGAAATAACACTCACTTAGATTTATATACTTTGGGACATTTTTTACACTTAAAAACTAAATGTTGAGGCTCATCAACTGGCCTGCAGAAAAACAACAAAATTAGAGACACAGTAATCTGAATAAACCCAGGAATAAAAAATTATTGCTGACCGTGTCAAATCATCAAAACTACTGTCACCATCATTGGAACTTTGGGGCTCAGAGTTAGGCCTGCAATCAAAGAAAAATATAATAAAAATATGAGACAAGGAACGAAAGTACATTAAACAGAGTTAATTTTAAAGAAATTTAATTTTAAACAAACCCTGTCAAATCACAAGAAGCACTGTTTGCATTGGTATGAGCAACTCTCACATGCCTTAGCAAATTTTTCCTATGACAACAGTAAAGGGCATTAGACATTTAAAGTTTTACAAATTGGAATTACTCCAAAATAGTTAAGAATAATGATAAAAAAAAGACAAAAGTGAAAATGTATAATGTTATTGACGCTCATATAAATTACTTCTCTTTCTACAACAAATTAATCCCGGTTAGAAGTACTAAGTTGAAGAGCTGTTGTCTGGGTCAAAGTCGTATATCACAGACAACCAAACCGGGTTAATACTAATTAAATAATGTCCAATATGACTACACACACAAAAACAAAACAAGCCAAACTTATCTGGTACACAGCTGTAGGTTATTCTGGGAGTGTGGCTTTTCGTTGCTTACTTGATGTTTATAGGGTATTTTACTCAAACCCGGGACCGGAAGTAAGAAGTAAAATGGAAGCATGAAATCGGAAACAGATGCTGGCTGCGGTCTACCGCGGTATGAGAAATTTACGATCGACTGTATGTTTATATGTCAGTTTGCGATCACTACATGTTGTGAGTATTTTGTTTTGAAAAGTACACTTTTGAGAGGTAAAATGTGTACGGAGTGTTACGCGAGTATGAAAAGTAGAATTGTAGTGAATTATGTTGAACTAGTAGGGCGGATCATACATGATTACTCAATTGAAACCAGAAAAAAGGTAGTCGGAGAGGAACATAACCTAGCCAGATGTCAGATATTTTCCGGTACTGAACAAAATCTAAGGACTGGCACACGGCCTATCTTAAAAACGTGCCATATCAATAGGCCAGAAAACTGAGACGTGCAGAGAAAAGTGGTTATGTTGATCGTAAACTAAAATATAAACAATCAGTCGATCGTGAATTTCTCAGACCGCAGCCAGCATCTGTTTCCGATTTCATGCTTCCATTTTACTTCTTACTTCCGGTCCCGGGTTTGAGTAAAATACCCTATTCAGACTCCTGACCTGAAAGAAAAACCTAGGAGGAGACCGTACCAGTAATGCAGTGAGGTTAGTTAAGATTGTATCAAATAAGTTCATCACCAGGTATACTCCAACAAATTTCAAAATAATCAGGCAACATGCAACATTGAATCTGTACAATTAGTTGAGTGTGCTTCAAACAGCAGCGGCTGAAAGAGAAGCCAATACCAAATTATTACATATTCATATTACAATGTTAAGCAACAAGAACTTACATTTAGCTGAAATCAGGACTGTTGTTTGATAAGGTGCTCCCGCAGTAAGCTGGCATCAAACACATCGTTTAGGACATATTATGGCGTCAGAGGTGATGGCATGTTGTGTGTATGTTGAAATTTTTTTTCCTCTAAGTAGATTATTTATAAAAAAACATAAAAGTCTTACAAATAAATCATGTCCTTTAACTTAGACACACGAACCAACACCAGCATCACCAACACAGCAGCAAAGCATATCATTATCATAATAGTTTCATCTGAATCCAATGAACTGAGACAGAGGAACCAGCGCCAGCACCAACACCGCCAAAGCTGCATTAAAGCCTAAAGAACTTTGATAAAAAGAGCTTTGTCTGTAACCAGTAAACAAGTGTCAAACACCAAACCACTGTATGGAACACAGTTGACATAAACAAATGAGGTTTCTTAACAGCAGCGTGCACCCTGAACCTTACCCCCTCATGAATTTCTGAAAATGATTCTAGCAAGAAAAGTTAGAGAGAGATTAGAAGTTGGTGTGTCAATAATGATGTTCAACCTAGTGAGGAACTAACCTCTGCCCAAACGCTTTCGGGCACTTGTCACACTTAAAACAACTTTCTTTCTCTTTCTCATTCACAAGTTTAATGTGGTGCACAGCTGCGATATGTTTCATCAAATAGTCAGAGCGATAAAATTCCTTTTCACAAAACTGGCAAATATGTTTCGATCCCTGATTTCTGTGCACTTGAGAATGTCTTTTAAGATTAGAAGCCTGAGTAAAAACCAAATTACAAATATCACACGTATACCTGCAAGAAAATAATCACAATTACTTATTTGAATGCAAAACAGTATATAACCAGGTAAGAGAAAATACCTACATAGTTCAAAGGATAAAACGGCGGCAGCAGAAGCACGAAAAACATAAACAAATCTTATCACACCACAACTGACGCTCACCACGGAATGACGCTGGCTCCAATCCTTCCGACCGACGGAACCGCTCGGCTCCGGCTCCGATCCTACCGACGGAACCACTCGGCTCCGATCCTACCGAGCGCCACTCGGCTCGGGCCCCGGACCCGAATAGGATCGGAGCCAGGTGGAGCCAGTGGGTCCCTAACCGTTTCACGCGCCCCGGGCCGCCCCAGGTTTAGAGGTGGGAGTGGGAAACGGATGGCTGCGGACGAGGCGACCCAGGCTAAGATAACCATGAGCATTACCATGGCCACGGCCTGCCATGGGCACTGCCCATGGGCCAAACGGCCATTGTAAATTGCTCATGGGATTTTTTGGCTATGGCCAGCACAGCCCATGGACAGGCCATTGCCAGGGCAGCCCATGGACAGGCCATGGCCGGGGCAGCCCATGGGCAGGACATGGCCAGGAGAGGCCATGGACAGGTCATGGCCAGAATAGCCCATGGACAGGCCATGGCCATGGCCTGCCTGTGCCATGGCCTCGTGTACCATAGGAATGTAAAGTGCGAAGTACGAGGTCACTTAATAAGTTTCAGGTCAGCCGACTGATTCAGAAGATCGCTCCAACGCAGTTAGAGTGGGGCGAGTGGCCTCGCGTGGGTCGAGCCGCTGAGGTCGGGCCATGTAGTGGTCGGGTGGTCGGGCTCGGCAGCACTGGCTAGCGAAGCAAAGCGTTGGGGCGAGGGTTCGGTAGCGATGCTCATTTGTCTTGCTGGAGAACGGAAGCTTCGAGGAAAGTACCGAAGTCTCGCCCCGAACGCCTTTTGTTGCTGAGCCGGTCAGAGGTAGAGGTTCAGCCGTGACGGTCGCGTACTTTGTGAAAATGGGTAGGTCTAAGTATCACTGGAGTTTAAAAAATTCGTCTTTCACTTTCACGGCGCCCGGCTTTTTGATTCCTATGTTTGACATTTGTCATCGAATATCTATGCCCGCCGGTACGTTCTCATCTGGTTCCCGTTCACTGTAAAAAGTGATTAACCCCGATCAAGACATGAATTCCTTAACCACGATTACTGCTTGGCGTGGTCTTTTTTTAATTTATTTATTAATTCTTCCTGAGGCATGACATAACCTTACCTGCGAGGGCTGTATGGTGCACACATGCCGGCGCCATCTGACGCCCGCTCAGAGTCGCAATCATTTACTGCGTGCTAAACACCTTTTTTATGCTTCTCTGAGATATCTGTCAATTTCACAACGTCGCCAGCTGTTTATGTCGCTGGAGCAGAATTCTACTGCCCGCATTTGTTTTTGATGTGGCACCTACTTCACTTTGGCATTCCCTCCCTTAGTTGTTATGTATAAGTTTCCTGTGACACCTTTGGGATTAGGGGCACCGGGCAACTCAATCAGTAACTCCGCGTCCATTGTACTACTCATTTCAGATTCTGGAAATCCTTCAGACGCGCAGTGGGAGGCTCTTTTTGATTTTATTGATCATGATGAAGAAATGAAATCTGGTATTCTCATTCACCCAGGGGCGAAGGCCCAGTATCTGAAAAAATGGTCATCCTTAGCCATTATTGTTAACGCTGTTCCCGGTGTAACAGCTACTAAAGATTCGAAACAGTGGAAGTCTGTAAGTATGACCTGCACCCAGTAAGTTTTTGTATGTATGGGGTTTCAAAGATTATCAACACTGATATTTTGCAGGCCTGGACTGGAATGAAGGGCAGAGCAAGGGCTGCTTA
Organism: Frankliniella fusca; assembly: GCA_029379305.1. Taxonomy (NCBI): domain Eukaryota; kingdom Metazoa; phylum Arthropoda; class Insecta; order Thysanoptera; family Thripidae; genus Frankliniella; species Frankliniella fusca. The sequence continues at coordinate 149,394 of JAHWGI010000122.1, forward strand.
TCGAAAGGCAGTGAAACCAGTTTTAAAGGCAGGACTGCCCTTGCCAGACCTTAACAATGTAAAACTGCACAACAAGTTTCACAAACGAGTTTTGATGATGGTTGGAGTTGAAGGCGCTCTCGCCAGCATTCATTTGCCTAAAGCTGAGGTTCATTACTAAATCATTTGTAGTGCTTTGCTACATTACTGTTTTTCATGTCTATAATTATGTCTCATTTACAGTCGGACAACAATCAGCCGCAGGGTGAGGGTAACCCTGCTGACGCTCCAGGAGTTCCAGATGCCGATGAGCTCCTGGACCAGCTTGTGCAGGACAATGATTCAGGCCATGAGCAAGTGGCCAGTCCACAGGTACAGTGCTGTGTGTGTTTTGCAATGTTTTAGATGCTGTAAACATGCTGTGAGTCAATTGTTTTCTTTCAACTTTTGAAGATGTTCGCTGAGGCTGTAGGAAGAGTTGGACACAGTGTGGAGGCAGCCTTTTCAGTCAGTCCTCAGCAGGTATGGCGTGCTACGAAAGAGTATTGTCTACTGTGTATGGTGTATGTGTGCTTTGTAACTATTGTGATATTTTTGCTGAACTATTTCTTTTTGTAGAGTTACGAGACAGAGGGCAAGGGAAACCTCAGCATAATCGACTTGACAAGTATTGAGAAGGATGAATGGGCCCTGGCCCTGTCCCGTTGGTCTGGCCCCAGTAATATCAAGTCCGAAAAACTAGATGACAACATTAAGTCTGAACCAGATTTCAACTTCAACATCAAATCAGAAGAACCAGATGACTACGCTCTCTCAGCGAACGTAAGTGTGGCTCTTGGTAACAGTCAACAGCTCTATGTGCTCCAGTTATGATGATCCCACAATGTTACCTCAATTTCACTTAACTCATATTTATTAGTGTTATATCCACTAAAGTTAAAAGGTTAAGGGCATATATAGGGTCTTTTCAAATCACTTTACCATTTTAAACTTAGTCTGTGCATAGTTTTTGAGGCTGTAACCCCGTCCCAGTCATTTCAACACTTTTGTACAAACTGAGTTGAAAAAAAGGTGAAAAGTAGGATTACATAATACGAGGGGGAAAGCACTCGCGTAATCACTCGTACGAGGGTGTACGTACACCCTGGGCCGAAATGATTACGGAATCACCTGTAATCATCTGTAATCAGCTGTAATCTCATGTAATCATCTGTAATCATCTGAAATCACGCTGTAATCACCTGTAATCGCTGTGTTATCACCTGTAATCACCCTGTAATCACTCTGTAATCACCCATAATCACATGTAATCACAGGAAGTTATTCCCTCATTAAGTACATTTATTATGCCACAATAACACAGTAATTTTAGCGCACAAGGCCCTTCAAGACTTGGGGGACTCCCGCTCTGCTCAGTGAGAGATGAGACAGGGTGCCGGCGGCGGACGTAATGCGTAACAGGTGCAAGCTAAAACGCTCTTGCGTTGTATTCCGAATATACGATTGTTCACGCTAAATGTATTTGTATGTTTTTGTACAGACGTTTGTACAAAGTTGTGCATACGTTTCAATTCGCACAAATTTGTGCGCAAAAATGAACGAATTTGTGCATATGTTTGTACAAAAACATGCACTCCTTCGCACAAATTTGTGCAAATCGAAACGCATGCACAACTTTGTACAGACGTTTGCACAAAAACATACAAATACATTTATCGTGTTCATAGAAGCTTTGCAGAAACGAGGGCAAACGGTACGGAATCGCACTATCGTTCCACTTTTTTAACGTAGCAAGATGTCAAAATTATTTTTGTTTGTTGAAAAGTTGGTAATGTATTGTGGCATTCCACGTATATTCCCCTCGTTCCTCGTCAGCGGTTTGTTTCATTTGCGTAGGTTTTCCTTATCCACCTTATCTCTGAGAATTCGGTCTAGAAAACCAGCTAGGTACAAGACATTGTAGGAGTACCGTAAGGTTAGGTGTCTCCTATGAAAAGTTGGCAGATAATGCTCCTTACGAGAACCGAACAGTTCGAACTCACAATTATTTCTGCACAGTCAATTACGTTCCAGCTAGAGGACGATAACCAATATTTTATATGCGCACCATAACGAGAGTAAAATGTCTAGTACTCACTAAGCGACACTGTGAAAAAAACTCGTCGAAGTGATGGAAACATTTTACGTGACGCAGTTGTACTTTTACGGTTTACGTTTGTAATTTACAAAGCCGTAAATATTGAAAAATTGGATATTACTAAAAAGTCGTAAGATTATAAATTTTTTTACAGTTAGCACTCATAGTTTCACGAATGCATGTCATAAATTTACAACACTAAAATTTCAAATTCACCAGTCAAAGACTTATGACATTCCTCGTCAATTTACGACATTTCTCGTAACTTCATTGAAATTGTCGTATTCTTACGGAGGTAACTCTAAGATAAGTATGGTACTTTTCTGGGAAATGTCATAACTTTCGAACAAATTTCGTAAATGGTTTCTATTTATTCGATTCGTAATTTCATTACTTCTTTTGTTGAATTACGGAAAATGCTGTATTCTGACAACAAAAAATCACAAACAGATCTTACAAAATTTGTAGCAAATTTTACAAATCACTATTATAATCAAAAATTATTTAATTTGTCGTAAATTTAAGAGTATTTTTATCCACAGTGGACAATTGTTTACAAATGCTGCTGAAATTGTTAAGAGGCAAAACGACGACTTCAACTCAAAACTGCTCAAAACATAGACCCCTTGTAAACAACAACAGCAGGAGCGCTGACTCAAAATCGGACGCGGGTCACAGTCCGGCAGCCATCAGAGTACACCTCATTCGAAAGTGGTCTCCTTCGTCAGTTACCGGCAGAGGGCACTGCAGTTTAAAAGACATCGGGTTTGCTGTGTAATGACAGTGCAATCAATTGTAATCACGGCAAAAACAAGTGTAATCACGGCGTAATCACTTGTAATCATGGCGGAATCAAGCGTAATATGTCGTAATCACTGTTATCATAGCGTAATTGCCGTAATCACTGTGTAATCTTTGTAATCACTATGTAATCGCAGTAATCTTTGTGTAATTACTCGTACACCTATTTTGGGAGTGCTTTCCCCCTCGACATAATATGTATTGATACTAGAACAAAACCTCACTGTGGTGGGCATACCCCCCACCTTCATGCTCATTATTAGAATAAATTGTAATGCCTTTGACCACTCATTTGTCTCACAACCTCGTCCCAAAAGTTTCAAGGCATTAGTTCTGGGAGCACTCTTATTAATACACTGTTACTTTCCTTTTTCTATTTCAGGCTCATGATGAACTTAAAGTGACGCACACTCTCCCAAGGGATTCTGGCCTGACCCCGTCTTTCAAGAAAAACCACAGGAACATTGAGCAGCCATCAGTGGAACTTATCACCCTATCTGATGTGTTTTCCGAATTCAGTTTTGAACACCTCGGAGTGCAGTGAAATATTGGGATCATAAATCCGTCTTTCTAATTTCAGACTCCACAAATGTCAGAGGGCACAGTCCGTCCCAACAACCCTTCATGCAGGAGGAGGTTGGCTGAACCTGAGGACCTCGGGAATGATCATGACAATATTGGTATGACATTTTGTCTTCACCCCTTTTCCTTTACTGTGACCGTTTGCCTGAATGCATTTTTATGCCATATTACTTCCTGTTTTACAGGTGATTGCCCAAAGAATTTAGCGCTACAAAAGGTTCGAAAGGCCATTGAGGAAAACACATCTGTCCTTCTTCGACTCTTGGAATCACTGAAAAATTTAAATGTGTGATTTGGTGATGTTCCTCTCATGCTAGACTGTTTGTTGCTAATTGTTTCAAACATTATCATATTGCAAGCTTTATTTTTGGGTTTTGTTGTGAAAAATTTTAAGTACTTTTTGTTTGTTTCTGAACTATTTTATCTTGATCATGTCACATGGACAATGGTTCTTATTTTTCTATCTTATTACTTGCATATTAATTAATATAAGATATATATATATATATATATATATATATATATATATATATATATATATATATATATATATATATAAGGTATATGTTCAATTCTGTGTCTTTTGTTGTTCACTTAACTTTGAGCATTGCAACAAGACTTACCTACAACTTTTAATCATGTTTATACTCGTTGTTTCCTATTCATTAAGACTGAGGAGTTGTATCTTTGCTTTTGTCAAAATAGCATTTAAATGCTGCATTAACTCATAATAATACTTTTGTGCAGCAAGTAGAATATTTTTGTTTTCTGAGAAGTGTTTTAATTAATGTTTTAAGAATAACATTTGTAACTTTTGAACTGAGTGGCAACGCATTGAGTTTGTTTCAAATTGCAAGACTTGCTATGTAATTTTATTATTTTTGATGTTGTACTTATGTGCTTCTGAAGGAGTTAATAGATACTGCCGTGTCCGGCCCCCGCCCCCGTGGCGGTGCGCGGACCGGCCGCCTGAGGGCGTGCCGCCAGCTGCTCCAGGCGGTGCACCATCGCGCCGCTAGGGCGCCACGGTCGCGCCGGGGCGCCGAGCTCCGGCCCCGCCGCGAGCCGTCAGTCATTCATCTCGTCACTACTTCCGTCAACCATCACCAGCCACTGCCCCAGTGTGCTGCCTCGGTTGCCGGACCCTCCGTGATCCTCGTGTGTTTGCCGTGTGCGATTATTGTTCTGTTAGTTGTGTGTACGTCAGTTTACTGTACGTCGTCTACCTTCGGGTCATTATAGTGTATAAGTTGTGAATAAACTATCACCGGCAAGCGTTTCTCCATCCTTCTTCCTCCTCCTCCCGCCGGATCCAGCATTGGCGACGAGGATGAGTCAACTTTGGACTCAGCGACGGCGACCGGCTCCCACCGTAAGTGTTTGAGTGTCTCACACTGTTTTTAACGCCCCGTTTTATTTTGTTTACTGACCGGCCACGTGCGGGCGCGTGTGCCGTACTCAGCCCTGTGATATTGCCGGACCGACACGGTCGACCGGCGGGGTATTTTACTGTTTTTGACAACGGTGGGTTTGGGCCGTTCGCGCTGGACGACAGTAGGGTAGAGGATGGCGACTAAAAGGTTTCGCTTCGAACCTTTCCAGCCCGGAAAGGAACGTTGGGCCACCTATTTAGACCGGCTTGAACTCGCCCTGACCTCGCAGCAATTCGTGGATGCGAGTGAAAGGAAGTATGCGTTCTTGTCGATCTGCACTTCAGACCAATACGAGGGCATCGCGGGGAGTGTGCACCCACGCAAGGTGACCGACAACCAGGTCACGTACCGCATGGTACTCAGTGCGCTGGAGGAGCGCTATGGGGCACTCGATCCCTCACCCGCGATCTCCGAAATGTGGTTTGTTGATCGCAAGCAGCGACCAGGCGAACCAGTCACGGAATGGATCAGTGAGCTGCGCCGCCTGGCCGCACGGTGCGAGTTCAGAGACAGCTACAAGGGCCGTCTCAAAGCTCAGCTGATTCGCGGAGCCGCCGACCCGGAGGCCCGGTTCAAGTTGATGCGGAAAGACGATTGGTCGCTCGAACAGGTGATCGCGTTCCTAATGGCGTGGGACACGCGCAAACGCGATGCGTACGGCGAAGGCCCCCGTGCACCTGCCATGCAGGCAGACCCATGGAGCACGGGCGGCCCGGACCAAACGCCAGCAGGCAGTCAGTTTTGGACGCAGCCGGCCCAATCGGCGGCTAGCGGACAGTTTCGGACGCAGCCGGCCCGACCGGCGGCTAGCTGACAGTTTTGGACGCAGCCCGGCCCAAGCCACCCGGAGCCCAGCCCTTGGGTTGCAGGCGGCAGGGACGGGTTTCGTCCGACGGCATGGTGTGCCCCACCGGGCCCCTGCGACGACCCCCCCCGACCCGGCCAACACGGCCCCCGACTTGGACGTCGACGTGTTCGCGTTCCAGTGGCGGCAGGCCAGGATGCCCCACCGCGAGTGTCCTAATTGCAAAGGCAAGCATGAGCGGGCCGATTGCCCGTTCAAAAACACTACGTGCCACGCGTGCCAGCGCACCGGGCACATTGCACGGGCCTGCCGATCAAAGCCGCAGGGCCAACCGCGGCCGGGACCATCTCAACAAGGGGCATACGCACAGCGGCCCCGTAACCTGAACTACGTCAACCCGGGGGACTACCCCCCCCGCCCCCCCCACCCCTCGGGCCCGATTACCCCTTTGAAATGTCAGCACTGTATACGGGAGTCGACAACGTGCCGACCCACGGGGTGTGTGAGATAGCGGGCCCCTCAGCTGCGTGGCGCGCAGAGCCCGCCCAGGTGCCTGATAGGCCCTGGCAGGGCACAAGCGAGGACATGTACCACACGCAGGAGGGAGGGGGTCAACAGCACGACACGGACTGGGACTGCCTGTTCCAGTTCCAGGCCGTCCCCCAGGGACAAGTCCAGGGCGGCCCGACCGGGCCGCAGCCGCAGCCGCGGCCGCAGCCGCGGCCGCGCCGGCCCATCAAAGTGCCGGTGCACATCAACGGGGACGTGGTCGAGATGGAGATCGACACGGGGGCGGGTGTGTCAATCATAGACGAACACACGTTGCGCCAACATTGGCCCAACATTCCCTTGCAGCCGAGCCCTCTCCGGCTGCGGGCATGGAATGGCACAGCCGTCCCAGTCGTGGGCCAGGTCATGGTCACGGCCGCGTTCGGGGGCGTGACGGCCCAGGTCTCCATTCACGTAGGACGCGGTAAAGGGCCCACACTCCTGGGCCGGAATTGGTTTTGGCTGTTAGGTTTCCGAGTTGTGCACGGAGCCGTACCCGACTGGGTCACAGAGCTGAATTGGGCCCAAGTCCCGGCTAGCCGGCCGGACCAGCTGCAGCACCGGACGAGCCCCGGCGGGGCCGCGGGTGCGGGCGTGGTAAACGCGCAGCAATATTTGCAGCGTTTTGCGTGCTTCAAGAGCGGGTTGGGACGATACAACGGCCCCCCTGTGCACCTGTCAGTCGACCCAGAGTGTCCCCCGATCCGGTTCCGGGCACGGCCGGTGCCGTACGCGCGCCGGGAAGGGGTTGAGAAAGAGATAGACCGCCTCGTCCAGGAGGGGACATTCACCCCCGTCACGGCAAGCCACTGGCAGACACCCCTCGTCATAGTGACAAAACAAGACGGGTCACCACGCCTGTGCGGGGACTACCGGCTCACGGTCAACAAGGCCCTGCAGCCGGACCCGTACCCCGTCACAACACTTGAAGAGGCGTTCGCCCAGCTGGCAGGCGGCTCGTGTTTCACGAAGCTCGACTTGGCCATGGCTTACGCACAACTGCCCGTGACGCCAGAGATAGCCGACCTGTTGACGGTCACCACGTCGAAGGGGTTGTTCAGGGTGAACAGACTTGCGTTCGGGGTGTCAACGGCGCCGGCGATTTTCCAGCGCCTGATTGACGACCTACTCAAGGGCATACCGAGAGTCGTCGTCCTGCTGGACGACATCCTGATCGCCGGCCCTAACCCCGAGGCACTTAACACCTCGGTGGAGATGGTGCTGACGCGACTGAGTGAGGCCGGCCTCAGACTAAAATTCGCGAAGTGCGAATTCGGCCTGACGGCCGTCACTTACCTGGGGCACAAAATTTCGGCCGCGGGGCTGAGCCCTTTGCCAGCCCGCGTCCAGGACCTGATGGACGCGCCGAGCCCCCAGTGTCAGCTCCAGCTCCTCTCCTTCCTGGGAAAAATGGCGTTTTACGATCGTTTCATCCCCAACCGTGCCGCGGTGTGCGCCCCGCTGTACGCCCTACTGGCTAAGGATGCACCCTGGACGTGGACCCCAGAGCATGAGGCCGCGTTCCAGACGGCGAAAAGCCTCCTGTGCAGCAACCAACTTTTATGTCATTATTCATTACACCTGCCAGTAGTGCTTGCGGTCGACGCCTCGCCGTACGGGTTTGGAGCCGTCCTGGCCCACCGTTTCCCGGACGGGGCCGAGCGGCCCGTCGGTTACGCATCCTGCACCCTGACACCAGCGCAACGAAATTACAGTCAACTCGACAAAGAATTTCAGGCGGTGCTGTTCGGGGTGAGGAAGTTTCACCAATACGTGAGCGGAAGGAAGTTTGAGATCGTCACAGATCACAAGCCCCTCCTGGGCTTGGTCGCGAACGCAGCCGCCCAGGTACTCAGTCCCCGAGTCCTGCGCGGCCTGCTCACGCTAGGCGGCTATCACTTCACGCTCACGTACAGGGCCGGGAAAGACAATGCGAACGCAGACGGACTGTCTCGCCTTCCCTGCGGACGAATGAACGCAGAGGCCGGTCCTGACGTGCAAATAGCATATCGCGCACAAGTGAAGCGCACAGGGTCGCGAAAATTTTCCGTGGCCGCGGTCGCGGAAGCCACGGAGCGCGACCCCATACTGGCCAAAGTGTGGCAGTACACAACTCAGGGCTGGCCAGCAGAAGGCGTAGACGGCCAGCTGCGGGAATATTACGCCCGCCGTGACACGCTCTCCACTCATAGCGGGTGCTTGCTTTTTGGCGACCGGGTGGTGGTGCCGAGCGAGCTCCGCCAGGGGGTGCTAGGCAGCCTGCACGGCGCCGGGCACAACGGCATCGTGCGCGCCAAACGGTTGGCACGCACCATAGTGTGGTGGCCAGGCCTGAGCAGTGACATTGACCGTTACGTGGCTTTGTGCACGGACTGCCAAACTCAGCGACCGGACCCCCCGGCCCCGCAGCCGGCGCCCTGGCCGACGGCGCGGCCATGGGGTAGAGTACACGTCGATTTCGCAGAGCCCACAAACAAGCACTTCCTCTTTGTCTTGGTGGACTCCGCGACGAACTATATCGAAGCGTACTGGACATCAGGCCCGTCGGCGCAGGCCGTCGTGCGGTGCCTTGCTCGCGCGTTTTCCACTCACGGGCTGTGTGACACGATTGTGAGCGACAACGCCACCTGCTTCCACAGTGAGCGTTACTGTCGGTTCCTAGACGATTTGGGGGTGGCTCGTGTGTACGCGGCGCCATATCACCCACAAGCCAATGGGGTGGCCGAGAAGGCCGTGCAAACCATGAAGGACATGCTGGGAAGGCTGCGCGGCGATGACGAGGAGCGGCTCACGGCCGCCCTCGCCGCGCACCGCACCACGCCGGGGGCGGACGGGCTGTCGCCGGCGCAGCGCTTGCTCGGCCGCGAGCCGCGCACCCTCTTGCACCAGCTCAACCCCCGGTCGGCGCGGCCGCCCTCCGCGCCAACATGCGCTCCCCCACCCCCAAAGTTCCACCCCAATCAGCCCGTCTGGTTTAGGACCTACGGACCTGACAACAAAGTTCGTTGGGCCCCCGGGCAAGTACAGGCGACGCTGGGCCAGCGTGATTTTTTAGTAACACCTGCTGCGGGCATGTTTCAGGACCGTGCCCCCCAGGGAACGCTTCCTGCGGGTGCAAATCCTCCGCACCCCACCGCCCAGCCCGGACCGCGCCGCCGGGCCGTCAAGGCCCAGACACGCCCCAGCAGCACGCCGACGCAGCGTCTCACCAGCTGGTTGGCGCCGGCCACCCCACCGCGGCGGTGGCGCCGTGGTGCCCGACCGGGCCCCGACGCCGCCGTCCCCAGGACCCGAGCCGCGCGCCGCCAGCGCGCCGCTGCCGGGGGTCAGCCGGTTTCCAGGCCATTTCACCCGCCGGATGAAGAAGCGCTACACCAAGCAGCGCCGGGAGTTCCTCTTCTTCGGCGGGCCGCCCCCGACGCGGTGGGAAGAGGTGGACGACGAGGAGGTCCGCGCGCGCCTTGAACACCACTCTGCGCCACCAACGGTCGCGCCCTCCCCGGCCGCGGCCTCCAAGAGCGCAACCATTCCCCCTGCCCCGGCAGACCTCCCCTACACCATTTTCCGCTGGGACGACGAGCAGCAAAAATATGTCGTCGTCAGCGAGGGGAACCAACCGGCCCGCAGCCCCCCTCCAACCAGCCCCTCGGCCGCGGACACCGCCCCCGACGGCGCCCTGGACGAGGACGTCTCAGTGTACAGCGCCGGCGGGGAGACGAGTGAGGACGGCGTCGAGCCCATGGCCGCCGCCACCTCCGGCTCCGAGGACGACCGCCGGGACCCCGACGCCCACGCCGCCGACATCGCCGGCGCGGACGGCGCGGACGGCGCGGACGGCGCGTACCCAGGACTGCGCCCCCGCTGCAACATCCGTCCCCCGGCTGCCCTCGCCGACTACGCCCTCGATGACGGTTCGGACGTGGAGGACCTCCAAATACACGTCGTCGAGGCCGTCTTCGACTGGGGGGACCTCTCCGACGCCGACCTCGCCAGCAGCCAGTAAGGGCCGCAGCTGGGGGGGGAGGGGTGCCGTGTCCGGCCCCCGCCCCCGTGGCGGTGCGCGGACCGGCCGCCTCACAGTGGGCTGAAACGCTAAAAAAGTGGACAAAAGTCCAATTTTTAGGCAACGGAGTTGCCTTCTAAAATCGCTGGAAAACGTGCGTGTTTTGTTTCATATGGCCCCTTACGACAGAAAAAAATCTGCTGAAGGGAATTCGATGATATTAAGCATACATTTAGAATGTAATCTAGTACATTCGATTCTGAAGTCTAGTTGAAATCTGTATTGCAGAAATTTTGTAAATTTGAATTGAAATTCGAGTTTCTATGGTAATGCTCGACTCGTCAGGCAAAATGAACAGGGGAAGGGGATATTTTTTCGTGGAGGGGGTAGGCCGAGGCGAGCCAACACGGAGCGAAAGAGAAACCTCTAAAGTCTGCGTTCAAACAAAGCCAGCCTTTAGTTTCGAGCGCAAGAATGAGATAACACCACTGAAATTCGCACGTGACCACCGTACTGCCTTCTTTAAAACTACTTCAGTTTTACTAAAACTTGCCCCGGTTCTGCCAACTAAATGTGTGCCTCAAAGAATGAGTTCCAATCGTAACGTTATGAGAGCAGTGATTTTTTTCATTTTATTTGGTTGGCATGTTGTGTCAACAACGCGAAAGCAGGCCAAGCATGTCCGCCATTGCCGGTGGCTGATGTGCCCACCTCGCGACTTTAAAGCATTTTTTAAAGTTATCGAAACGTTGACAAGGCGAACTGAATGCGTAAATAGTAGTTTTATACCTGCGGAAAACGGTTTGGTAAGTTTGACTTCGATCTGGTGAGCAGAATTCTTGAAATGATGTACATTTACGTGTACCATTTTGTGTAAACAACGCCTTAACTCCGCGTTTTCCCAATAGAGCGCGCACCCCCGTCGCGGCCGCGGCGCGCTTGCCCGCTGGTCCTTCGCGTACCAGCGGTATTAGGTAGGGCCCCGGTTCGCGCCTTCCGTGCGCCCGGTGGAGGGGAGGTTATTGTTGACGTTCTCCTCCGACCGTGACCTCGCCGCCCATTTTTTTGCCGTCAGAAGGAGAGCTTCCTTTTCTCCTGCTCCTGTCGATGAAATGTCGGCCGAACTGACGGAGAGTATTCATTACTTGAAACCCGCCTTATCAGTTCAAACTTCGAATTATTCAGCCACTATCTTGACTATCGTAAACTAAACAAAACCAGTCGGTCTTCTTACAGTCTTATTCAACACTCACAATATTTTATTTTAGTTATAGAAACTCCGTTGTCTACCAGGATTTCGTGAAATCGTATTTTTTTTTCTACGTTGGACCCGAAATCGGAGGTTTTCACCTTCTTCTACAATGTGTAAGAACCCCCAAAACATATTCTACCCATTTTTATCGGCAAATATTCAATGCCAAAGCTCCCCGCAAAACAGGTTGTCTCTGAAAGGCAATTTTGCTCTTTGCTAACATCAACCCTCAATATATTTGTTTCCCACCAATTATCTTTTGTCGGAAGTGAATGCACCTCTCATATATCTTCAACTAGACATAAAGCATCGATTTCTGTCGCGCTACGCTCAGTACCATGCCTCTGCCCCGCTGAATAATCCCCCAAACATAGTCTTTCCGGGTAACGATTTATCATAACTTTAGTGGTCTATATCTCACAAAATGAAACGTTGTGAAAAAAGTCCCGCACAGGGTTGTGAAGCCAGATATGTCCACTACCCGATTCTATAGTCGGTTTTTGCGAGAAATTGCGAATTTACGAGAAAATACAGCGTTTTTAAGGTCCGTAGTCTGGAACCAGATGAACTTGCCATCACTCGATCTCTACCAAAATTGTTATGTAGAGGTTTCTTGGTGCGCTGATTTCGTTTCTAGGCATATCGGTGGGTTTGAGGGTGCGCTGATTTCATTTCCAGGCTAATTTTAGTTCTGAAAGGGGCGGAACTCGGTCAAAAAAGGGGGTTAAAAGTACAATTTCACTCGATCTCTACCAAAATTGGTAATCCGGGGTTTCTGGGTGCGCTGACTTCATTTTCAGGCTTATTTTTGGTTCTAGAAGGGACGGACGACGGTAAAAAGGGGGGTAAAAGTACACTTTCACTCGATTTCTACCAAAATTTGTATGCAGATCTAGTTTAAAAAAAAACGAACGGCACACTAGCGATTTTTTGATGAACAGCCATGCCTTTGGTATACTTTTCGTATTATTTTTAACCTTTCCTGAAGCCTTTTCTGACCTACACATTCAAAACGTGTTCAGCACAACCGCAAACCCACGGGTACGAATGATGGCAGTGATCGAGCAAAATTGTAGTTTTACGCCCCTTTTATACCTGGTTCTGCCTCTTGGACATTAAAAACAAGCACAAAAATGAAATCAGCGCACCAAAAAACCCCCGGTTACCAATTTTAGTAAAATTCAAGTAAAATTGTAGTGTCCTCCCTTTTTTTTTACTGGTTCCGCCCCTTAGACATCGAAAATTTTGTCAAAAATGAAATCTACGGTGCTCAAAACATAGGAAACCAATATACGGTGGTCTTCATTGGATAAAATGTGATAGTTATTAGTTTTGTCCACTTTTTTAGCGTTTCAGCCCACTGTGCGCCTGAGGGCGTGCCGCCAGCTGCTCCAGGCGGTGCACCATCGCGCCGCTAGGGCGAGCCACGGTCACGCCGGGGCGCCGAGCTCCGGCCCCGCCGCGAGCCGTCAGTCATTCATCTTGTCACTTCTTCCGTCAACCATCACCAGCCACTGCCCCAGTGTGCTGACTCGGTTGCCGGACCCTCCGTGATATTCGTGTGTTTGCCGTGTGCGATTATTGTTCTGTTAGTTGTGTGTGTACGTCAGTTTACTGTGCGTCGTCTACCTTCGGGTCATTATAGTGTATAAGTTGTGAATAAACTATCACCGGCAAGCGTTTCTCCATCCTTCTTCCTCCTCCTCCCGCCGGATCCAGCAGAGATAATGAATCTATCCTTTCCCAATACCATCCGAACTACTTTAAGGAAACTGACAACGTCACTAACTTTGAAAATGTAAGGATGAAGTGGGATTATTTGTCACAAAAACTTACCAGAAGTGCAGTTAGTTCTATTTGTGAAAAACTTCAAACTGATGTGAGTTCTCAAGTACATCAGAAACTGGACTATGGTTTATTAAACAAATACCAAAAGAAAGTATTTGATCATATAAAGTCTTTAACTGAAAAAGTTGAAAAAGGCAAAGTTGTAAATTCTACTTTTACTATAGTACAGGGAATGGCTGGTTCTGGTAAGACTTATCTTATAAAGTGTTGCACACAGTTCATCAAATCTGTGTTAGGAGATAAGGCAGTAAAAGTTGCTGCTCCAACTGGTGTTGCTGCAAAACTCATTAATGGTAGTACAATTCATTCCTTATTGTCACTGGGCCGATACACTTATAAAGTGCAGCGTTTAACTGGCATAGAATTATTTCATTTCAAGTAGAAACATTTTGGTTTGAAATTCTTATTCATTGATGAATATTCTATGGTAGGGTTGAGAATGCTTGCTTGTATAGAGTATCGGTGCAGAGATCTAAGTAATAATGAAGACCTCTTTGGTAATTTGCACATTGTCTTGTTTCGTGATGCTAATCAGCTTTTGCCAGTTGGTGATCAGCCACTGTTTGCTGATACCAATTGCTTAGCTGCAAACAATTCTTTACTTGAAAGAGGAAAAATTATTATGAGTGAACTTACACATGCTTATATTTTGAAAGGCTGCCATAGGTTTGCCAATTCTTCTTATGTGTCCTTTTTTAAAAAGGGTAGCAGCCGGCAAATGTATTGAGACATTTTGATGCCATGAAGAATCGCTTTGTTAACTCAATTTCAAAATCTGAAAAAAGGAAAGTTTCACAATACTATTAGGATTTGTTCAACCAATGATAATGCTCATGAGTACAACATGCACAAGTTGAAACTCTTAAAAAATGCAGTTGCTGTCATAAAGGCACAAAACAATAACAAGACTGCATTTTCGTCAAGTGATGATTTGGCTGATGGACTAACAAATGTATTATATATCATTAAAGAATCCAAAGTGATGTTAAGACGTAATTAAAATATCAGTCGCGGCCTTGTTTATTGAGCCATTGGTGTTGTAAAACACATTTTTTATGAAAATGGGAAAAAGCCACCAAGTTTACCAGTTTGTATTTTAGTCCTCTTCGAAAACGTCAATCTTTCAGACATTGGTATTAATTTGGTTCCAATTGTACCTGTTCAATGTCAATGGTACAAAAATGGTATATTGTGTTCAAGGTTTCAATTACCACTTAATCTTTGTTGGGCATGTACAATTCATAAAGCACAAGGACTAAGTTTACCTCAAATTCTTTTAGATGCTGGCTCACATAAGTTTGCACTGGGTCTTTTGTATGTAGCACTTTCTCGGGTTCCTGATGTTGAGTCCCTGTGTTTAGTAACTTTCCTTACATTAGAAAGGCTAAATTCTTGTTCCTCTTCATCTCGATTTACTATGAGGAAAAATTTTCTTAAAAAGTTGAAAAACATGTGCAAACTGTAAATTAATAAATAAAGTTAAATTAAAAAGCTGACAAAAACATAATGTGTACTTACTTTTGATTTCTATTTGCAGGTGTCTCACCATTGTAGTCATTCTGTCTTTAAAATTGTGGACAGAAAGGAAAGGAACAGAATGTATGTTTCAAAGTTTAGAAAAAATTTAAGTGAGGAGAAGAAACGTAAAATTAGGGAGTGTGATAAAAATTATAGACGAAAAAACGCGAGGCTGAAAAAAAAATCTGAGATTTTTTAAAGCTATATTCCATTAGGAGAGCAAATCCTGAGAGCAATACAGGAGAGCTCTAGTCAGTTGCGCCCCAAGTAGGCAGTGGCACTGATGTTTACTTTAAAATAAAGTCATGTCAGTTTCGTGCACCCCAAGAGGGTTGTGCTATTGTTATTCATTTTCAAATTTAACACTAACAAACCCGATGTAGGTTGTATTACTTATCTGTATTTTCAAATTCCATGTCAAGCCTGCTCAACTAATCCTCTTGCACTCCGGAGTGGTCTGTGCTTATGTTGTTTATTTTCAAATTACAAAACATGCTAATCTACAACACTTTTGAAAAGCTTAAATTTTAAAGATAAATCTGTGATAGTATCGCACTTGGTCACTGTACCATTCGGACTTCAAAACTAATTTTGTTCAGCAAGGTTTACTTACTCATAACCTACGTGCTGCACTTAAATCTTTCGTTTAGCAGGCCATATGTCGACTGGCTCCACAAGACAACATAACCACACATTCTTGTGTGTATCACGTATATTTTCTCCATTGAAAAATATCGATGTAAACTATCTTATTTCGCAAAAGCTAATCGAAAAGTTCTTCCAAAATAGCATTGCTGGCTGGAACCCCACGAAAACGCTCGCAGGTACGCCGCACTTCGCCGGCGGCCAGAGCAGTACCAACACGCGTACGCTGGACTTCTTTCTTTCAGAACAAAAATAATTGCTTTCAAAAGTATCCCGGGACATAATTTACTTATCACAGCACCTAGTTTGTGATTTACACCTGTAAAAGTGTCAGTATATTTACGGGTTCGAGGTTTAGTCTGGAAGATAGATTACACGGAATTTATCAATAGGGTATTCCGGACAAGGCGAGCACCGGAAACGATAGGCGAGTTCTCGCTGGTCG
Source organism: Frankliniella fusca (assembly GCA_029379305.1). NCBI lineage: Eukaryota > Metazoa > Arthropoda > Insecta > Thysanoptera > Thripidae > Frankliniella > Frankliniella fusca. The sequence continues at coordinate 165,391 of JAHWGI010000122.1, forward strand.
GATCTCAGCCTTGAGGCACATCCACGTTTGTCAACTGTCTTCCGCCGCCACCGCCACCCTAGGGTATATCCAGCGACATACAACCTACAACCTATCCGAGGTCCCTGATTGGTCGATTCGCCCCGCGAGTCATTTGTTTTGGGCGAATCGACCAATCAGGGACCTCGGATAGGTTGTAGGTTGTATGTCGCTGGATATACCCTAGGGTGGCGGTGGTCGATTCGCCCCGCGAGTCATTTGTTTTGGGCGAATCGACCAATCAGGGACCTCGAATAGGTTGTAGGTTGTATGTCGCTGGATATACCCTAGGGTGGCGGTGGCGGCGGAAGACAGTTGACAAACGTGGATGTGCCTCAAGGCTGAGATCCGACCAGCGAGAACTCGCCTATCGTTTCCGGTGCTCGCCTTGTCCGGAATACCCTATTTTCTGTTGGCCCGACGACAACTGGTAGAGCTGACGTCAGAGCCGTCAGAGTTCCTTGCAGACAGGCAACCGGGATCACACATCGCCGCCTGGATCTCTCATAAGAGTTCCGACCCGTTCTGTGTTTACGAATTGTTGGAATATGATTACAAGTAATGTTTACGTGTATAGGCGCAAATAGTTACAATAAATTGTTTCAGATATCATCATCCAGTTTCACACTGTATAACTACCATGTCTGTATTTATTCTTTGATCTGAGACAATAAAGGATCACATTTTAAAACATGAAAAGCTTACACTTATCATACATCAACGATTATGTCAGAAAACCAGATAGTCTCTTCCTATTTGGTGGAGGGTTGTAAAGAGCGAGCTCCCTATTTACCACAAAAGTAATTTTGTGTTTCCTTCTTCCTTGTTTTAATAAGTTGTGAAATTTGAATGGCAATGAAATATAAAGTGTCTTTTGCACTAACTTATGTTATGAAAGTTTCACTTTCAGTGAAACATCGAATTCATAACCCATTACTTCATGTATTGTTATTACTGATGCACTGTCAGTTTATTAAAGGAATCTTTGCTGCTGAACAGTGTAAATGTACTTTCTCAAGTTCTGTACATCTATGAGTGTTCCTATACAGGCTCTTTAATTAATGACGAATATTGATTGGTCCTCATAAAGGTGCAAAAACGCCAGCAAAATTTGTTGAAATGTATTTATTTTTGCTACTTAAGTTTTAATTATCATGTAGCAAACCTACTCCGTTTGATTAAGAACAAAGTCTGAAATGATGAGTGATGGAATGTATGTTTCATTGGTGACCATTTTACATTGTTATCTGTGCAACAATACGACAGAACTAAATATTCTTGGGCGGTTGAATACCAAAGAAAACATGGGAGTCATATTTAATAATGGATATAATATTCCATTTGCTTGCTGCATTGACAAATCTTATCAAATCTGTATGTTTAAAAATGGAAGAGTAAGTAAAGTCTGTGACAACTGTGAGTCAGATGAAGATGTCCTGTGTGACATATCTATTTTTCGGAAGAAAGTAACTGCCCATCATCTCTTTGAAACTCTCAAAAATCAATTTCTAAAATGTGACATTCGCTTGAAAAATAATTTAATTCGTATAGTTGAATGTCAATGTGATGAAAGCATTTTTTGGAACGAGATTATATTCTTGATGGATCGCAGTAAGTTATGAAACAGTTAATTTGGCTGTGTGTGTTAGACACATGTCAGTAGCACAAAAATTGTGTATTTTTAACATTGTTGCAGCTATTTCTCAGAGTCAGACTGACAGCTGAGTCCATCCAGTGTTTCCCCTGAATACGCTCAAAAAGTTAAAACATAATGATAAATTACAGTAATCAATTTCACTCAAGATATAAAACATGTAGCGAATACTTTAATGCACTTAGTAATGTCGTTAAGCTTGAACATTTATCTGCATTGGAAGATTTTGCTGTTCGTAAAGTAAAGTAAAGATAAAAGTTAAATTTAAATTGACCGTCATTAAAAATTATTTTGTATTAAAAAGAAAAGTAAACCAACCTGCACTTCTTAGTAGAAATTTTAAAATTTTGAAGGGGAACAATTTTATTTAACTGTATACTATAACAAATTCTCATTCACATTACTTATGTTTTGCAAGCACTAAAACAACTGTTAATGTCATCAACACTTGTGCAGTTAATTGCAATATCAAAATGTTTTGCACTGAATGTGTTTCAACTCAGATTGACAAGAACTTGGGCGGTTGGCCCCGAGTCAGGGACCTGGTCATTCGCAAGTCTGCGTGACGCGGCGCCGTTAAGGAGTAGTTGTACAGCCAAGGACTCGCGAGGACTGTGGGGATGGGGGGTGGGGGGGTAGGGCCTATAGAGGGTGTTGCATGCAGGGACACCAGTCACACCTAGGGGCTATCAAAAATGGCTCGCCAGTTACGTATGTCAGTGTGTACGTGCGATCGTACGTGTGTACGTAAGTACGTCAGTTTCTTTAAAATGCTGTTCATGAGCCGAAACAACACAAAAAAGAGTGCAACCTGCGGTCTGGTCTAAGCCAGTCTCAGCGCCATCGCGACGGCATCTTACCGACAGGATCTTACCGACAGGATCTTACCGACAGGATCTTACCGACAGGATCTTACCGACAGTATCTTACCGACAGCATCTTCCCGACAGCATCTTCCCGACAGGATCTTCCCGACAGCATCTTCCCGACAGCATCTTCCCGACAGGGTCTTCCCGACAGCATCTTCCCGACAGCATCTTCCCGACAGCATTTTCCCGACAGCATCTTCCCGACAGGATCTTCCCGACAGGATCTTCCCGACAGGATCTTCCCGACAGGATCTTTCCGACAGGATCTTACCGACAGGATCTTCCCGACAGGATCTTCCCGACAGGATCTTACCGACAGGATCTTACCGACAGGATCTTACCGACAGGATCTTCCCGACAGGATCTTTCCGACAGGATCTTACCGACAGGATCTTCCCGACAGGATCTTACCGACAGCATCTTACCGACAGCATCTTCCCGACAGGATCTTCCCGACAGGATCTTCCCGACAGGATCTTCCCGACAGGATCTTCCCGACAGGATCTTCCCGACAGCATCTTACCGACAGGATCTTACCGACAGCATCTTACCGACAGCATCTTCCCGACAGCATCTTCCCGACAGCATCTTCCCGACAGCATCTTCCCGACAGGATCTTCCCGACAGGATCTTCCCGACAGGATCTTTCCGACAGGATCTTACCGACAGGATCTTACCGACAGGATCTTCCCGACAGGATCTTACCGACAGGATCTTACCGACAGCATCTTACCGACAGCATCTTACCGACAGGATCTTCCCGACAGGATCTTACCGACAGGATCTTACCGACAGGATCTTACCGACAGCATCTTACCGACAGCATCTTACCGACAGCATCTTACCGACAGGATCTTACCGACAGCATCTTACCGACGGCATCTTACCGACGGGATCTTACCGACAGCATCTTACCGACAGCATCTTACCGACAGGATCTTACCGACAGGATCTTACCGACAGGATCTTACCGACAGGATCTTACCGACAGGATCTTACCGACAGGATCTTACCGACAGGATCTTATCGACAGGATCTTTCCAACAGGATCTATCTTTGACGTCAGTTATTGTGACGAACGGACAAAAAAAAATTCGTCCACTGAGTGGCGCTACGCGTCGCGAACGAGCCGTCTCGCTGGCGCTCGACGGCTCGTTCGCTCGCTCCGCGAAAAAGGTAATTGAATAGCATGAAGACTCTCTAATGAAATAAATTCACAATTTCATTTAACGTCTATGAAAATTTTCTGAAGCTCCAAACTCTTACCACTATAATTTTAAAATTGAAGGAGCTATAAAATGAAGAAGATAACTATTTACTGAATATATAGCATAAACTTACTGCACGGAGCATGTTCCACCCTGCTAAGCTTGTCATTAACATTACACTGATAATCCAAGTGTTCAACACTTCAACTCTTAAAAGTGTTCAAATACCATTTAAACATATAAATGTGTTCAACAGAGTTGTTGTACACTTAAAAGTGTTCAACTCAGAAGTTGTGCACCAAAAAGTGTTCAACTCCCCGATATAGTGCGTCTAAGCTAAGGAAGTGTGTAACTGGGGAGTTGAACACTTACAAGTGCACAACTTCTGAGTTCAACACTTACAAGTGCACAACTTCTGAGTTCAACACTTTTAAGTGCACAAGAACTCTGTTGAACACTTTTATTTGCTTATATGGTATTTAAACACTTAAAAGTGTTGAAGGGTTGAACACTTGGTTTATGAGTGTAATTTTGGTATCTAGGTCTGTTTCTAGGCCTGATAAGACCCACTAACAGTTGCTTTAAAAAATGAATTCATTGTAGGAGCACTCTCACAGTTTCACTGCTTATGCATACACACCTTTTCCATCCTTTGAAGCTAATTGCAAACGCAACTGTTCTATTTCTTCCTGCATCTTTTTTTTAGGCCCCCGTTAGGGGTGCCTATTGCTTTCGCCAGAAAGTTTTTTATTATTCTGGACTATGGCCCCTTATGGGCGCAGCCGATCGTGTCGAAGCGATTCGTACAAAATTATAATGAAAAATACTACGAAAAATTAGAAAATTTTTGAGATAGGTATGATGTCAAGCTGTCTATACGTTTTGGCATAAAATTAATTTGCATCCTCCGTTTCTATGGTAATTGCGAGCCGAGCACCCTGTGCCGAGCCAAAATTGACACCCTCCAAAATGCTCTGGCCAATAGAAATGTTTCGCGCGAAAATACAACCAATAAAAACGGCCGCGTGTTGCTCTGTACCTCGATATCCAAAAGTTTCACCGCACGGAGTGGTCACGTCAGAATCGTTGCAGATTCACGCCATGTAAAAGGGTTCACTACCAGAAGACTTTCAAACGTGACCACTAGCTAGCCGCCCCGGCTCCTGATTGTTGGCTGGGACTGTAATTTCGCCGTGGGCGGGGCTTGTGACAATACCGCCAACCTCAGAGTAAATCCTCAATTCATGTTTTCACTGAAAGATACAAATAGGACAACCCTTGAGTTCCGTGTTAATGCGGGGAGGCTTGCACCGTTGTTTACTAAAGGCCTGCAACATCATTTTACCTAGTTACTTAATCTAAAACTAGCAAAATATATTTTGTGTTGGTTTGAGTGGACACCAAGCCGGCGTTGTTTATAGCTGGCCTGCTCGGCGCCATGTTTGTGTCTTAAATATGAGGCGGATAAAATTCACGATTTGGGCTCTCACAGAGCGTTTTGACCAAATATTTTAAATTTCTATTTCATTTAATGGTAAGTGTGTGGCAAATGTGAAACTAGAACCCTTTAATTCTAGGCTGGCGGTTCGATTTAGTGGTTGTCAAGGCGCGTTGTTGACAGCTGGCCGGCTCGGCGCCATGTTCGTGTTAGAAATGCGAGGCGCATAAAATTCACGATTTGCCTCTGTGTCTGCCTCTGTAATCCTTGTGACTGTGTAGTGGCTCCCATAACAGTGTGCTAAAGGCCTGCAACATATCGTCGTCATTAAATTCAATACTTGCCCGCGCAGGGGAGGAAGGAGGACCGTGGTATATTCAGTTACTTAACCAAAAATCTTGGTTTGCATCTTTGTTTTTTTTATGGTGATTGTTTCCGGCAGCGTTTGAAATCTGTCACGCCGGGCAACATTATGAGTGGCAAATGTGGGGCGGAGGAAATTTATGGTTTCGTTTTCAAACAGCGTTCTTAATTAATATTATCAAAGTCTTTCTCATTCTTAAATAACTGTTAAAACCTAGGGGGCCGTTTAACGCGTTAGCGTTAGAATTTTTTCTTGGTGTAATGTCTGAGTTTTCCTGCCAAGAAGAACAGCTTGGCCCACTTCCTGGGGATGTTGGCCCACCTGAAGTTGCCTTATTTGAAACAGGCTAGTAGTATAGGTCCCCCCTAGTCCCGGGCCGCCATCTTGGTCCCCCCTAGTCCCGGATGCCCCCGAGTCCCGGCTCCTAGTCCCGGGCAGCCATCTTGGTCCCCCTCCGCGTAGTCCCGGGTCCCCCCTAGTCCCGGGTGACGCCGAGTAGCGGGTGACACGTCAGAACGTGTAACCCAACCTAAGTCGTCATCTTTGGGATGGCTAACCTAAACCTAAGTTTGGAGGGGGGTAACCTAAACCTTAGTTGGGAGGGGGTAACCTAAACCTAAGTAAAGGGTGAAAGGGTTCTAACCTCAACCTAAGTTAGATAGGTCTGAACATGTTGTCCTGGACCCGCCCCTGTTGAGGGGCGCAGCCCTGGACCCGCCCCTGCTGACGACAGGACTGAACACGTTGTCCTGGACCCGCCCCTGTTGAGGGGCGCAGCCCTGGACCCGCCCCTGCCTTTGGGGGTGGTCGTCGAGGAGGGTGGCCATGGCCTCGGGGGTGGCCGACGACGAGGGTCGTCTTGGCCTCGGACCCCGAGGTGCCCGTCGTGGAGGACAGGCATGGCCTCGGGGTGGCCGATGACGGGTGTGGCCGTGGTCTCGGAGACGCATGTGTCCACCTGTTCGACAGTCAGCGTGTGACTGGACCTGCCCCTGCAGAGGGGGCCCAGCCCTGGATCCGCCCCTGCCGTGGGGTGGCTCCCGCCCGAGACCGTACACATACATTTATTGCCATTAGGACGTATGCAAACCGCCAGCGCGAGAGATAACGACCCCAACGCAAAATGGACCCTCCCCCCACACCAACACGCATCTCCAGAGATTTTGAATTATCGCGCGCGGCGAACGCGCACCTAGTGGCGGCGGCACTAATTAGCCTCCGCCAATCAATTCAAACCTTTCTCGGTAACCGTGACCTGAGGGGAGGGGGGTGGACCCGGCGACGAAGCGTGGGAACCGCTGCCGGCCGGCCCGGCCCGGCCGGCCCGCGCAGCGTCCTGGAGCGTCACTCTGTCTCGAGCATTCTCCGTCTCCGCAGCCATGGAGTTCATCCGAGAATACGCTGATTCTGATTCCTCGGCGTCCTCCACGGGGGACACGATATCTATCTACCTGAACTCCTCCTTAGAGGAGGAGCTGAATGGGGTAAGTAGAGTGTCTAAAGTGTCAGTGCAACATGTCATAACTTGCCCGCGTCCTACCGTTGTGAATTTCAATCGGTGAGTCCATTTTACTTTTGAGCACGATTGCTGCACCTTGCATGAGCTCAGCGTTTTCACTGAGCCCGAGCTCTACAGTAAAATTTCTTCACTTTTCTGTGCTAATGCCTGCTGCACTTAATATGAGCCTAGCGTCGGCTCAGCCCGCGTTCACGTGTTTTAACCTCTGTGAGGTTAAGGTACTTGAACACGGCCACTCTGGCGTTAGTCTGATGAGTTTGCGTGTGTGACTTACAATGTATGACTTATTCAAATGTGTGATCTTTGCATGGTTTGTGCTGTAAATATTGCTTCGTCCGACATGGTGTGGGGCGGGGCGGGCAGGGTCTGTTGTCGTAGGTCGTGTGGGGCTGCGCCCCGTAGGGGCGAGCGCTCGAGTCGCGGGGCGGTTCTCAATTTGTGAATATCGATTAATTGTAACGTAGCGCAGCTGCGCCTGTGGTCGGGGAGTAAGATTTTATTTTATATTTTCATAAAAAGTGATTTTCCCTAGTCTCTGTGGGAGGAGGGGTGGGGGGGGGGAGGGGCACGTTGCCTGTGTATGTGCACGGCTTGCGCCGCGCGCCCTGCGCTGCTTTGGGCGCGCATCTCTGTCGGACACATGTAAACTAATAGATGTTTATGACCGTCATTTACAGTCCTTCGGAAGCTGCGAGGAGCGGGCCGAGGATGCTGAGGTGGAGGACGCCCTCGATGGGGTAAGTTCACCCTCAGGTGACCAAGGATTTTGTGTGGATGTCACTCGGTACTGACTTCTTGCATTTCGTTTTCAGTTCCCAGCATCCCCACCGCCCCCGCCACCCCCGCCCTCGCCTGAGACTCCCCCCGCAGCCCCTGCCCCGGCCGACCCTGCGGCAGAGCCGGCGGTGGAGGTAAGTTGTGAGGGTGTGTGTGTGAGTGTGTGTGCGCGCGCGTAAGAGTGCAATGTTACATGTGTTTGTGTGTATGTTCCAGGCATGCATCAGGGTGCCCACCAGGCCGGTGCCGGTTGGCGTGGCCTCCCGCCCCCGCGCTGCTTCAGCCGAGCAGCAGGCACCCGCCCCCCAGCCCCAGCCCGTGGCGGGCATTTACGCCTTTTTACCATCAGAGGCGCCACACCCCATCCCGGTTGTGAGTATGAAGGTCATCAAAGGTATCGCCCATGAAAGAAAATTAGTAGTGACTCATGAACATGTACAAATGTTCACAGATCCCCGCTCAACCCAGGGGTCGTGGGCGACGGGGGCGAGGCGGCCGTGTCTCAATTTGGGGGCGTCTGGGGCAATGCCCCTGGTAATATGGTTTTTTACCCTTTCGGGTTTTTTTTTTATTTTTTTTAAACCAATCAGTTTTTTTAAAAAAACAATCAGGTTTTAAAAAAACAAAACAATCAGGTTTTTTTTTAAAAAAAAATAAACATCTAGATTTGTATACAGTTGTTTCAATTATAATCCCCTTAACCTTGTTCAAACTTGGGTCGACGGAGCTTGTGACATTCTATCTTGAGCATGGTGTTGACTGACACCAAACAGATCGAAAGGATTCTCACTCCTAAATCCTTTTTAAAATCAAAGACTATGTTAAAGTGAATCTATTCCAGCAAGAAATTTTACTTAAGTGGAAAAAGTTGGGTTTTAAAGAGGAACCAAACTTGAATTATTTTACAAGTTAATTTAGCATGGAATTCAAAGTAAATATCATTTCTCATGGCTATATCCTGTAAAATCACAAAGGGAAAGTGAGTCTCCATGATTTAAAGCAAGAATATGGAGTCTAGGACTTGTATTTTTATTCAAAAGTAAGTTTCTCGCAACTGAGGCGACGGAAAATGTGACATTCTATCTTAAGCATGGTGTTGACAGACACCAAACAGATCTAAAGGATTCTCACTCCTAAATCCTTTTTGAAATCCAAGAATATGTTAAACTGAATCTATTCCAGCAAAAAAAAATTTGATTTAAGTGGAAAAAGTTGGGTTTTATAGAGAAACCAAACTTGAATTATTTTTTTTTCTAAAAAGAAATTTCACCAATTCCATGCGCGCCCAGGAGGCTTGGTGATACGCTCGTAAGAATTTTTAATGGAAAATCCTATTCATAGAGGGAGGCCTATTCAAACCAATATACCAGATCTAAGTATCCTGAAGAAGAGTGTCTCTCAGGAACTCAAGATGGTAAGCTAGCATTTCTTGTTTGATATGCTCAGGAAAGAAAATACTTTGCACATCAAATGCATTGCTAAGAGTTGTGAACAGCTCACATTCTGGTATTTAGCTAGTTTTTTAGCAAGGGGTAGGCAGAAAGTCTTTGCATGGGTCATTAGTGGTACAATATTTGAGGTACCACAGAAACATTGAGTTTCACAATCAGCTAGATAAGTCTTCATCAGCTGTTTAACCCTTGAATGGCCACACCACGTCCAATCGTCGGAAAAAAAGAATTATCATTATTTTTTCTTTAATTGGTCCCAAAGAACTCGGAAACATCGACCCCAATGACGATGACCCATTTTATCATAAAAAACTGAGTTGTGTCCATTTGGCTACATCGGCCACCCCCGGTTTGGACCCTCTTTTCACAAATATTGATCCCACATGCAAACCATGGGCATCATTGGATTCGTCTCGAAGAGGACTATCAGAATTCATAAAGAAAACCACAGATCGGAGTCTGCATGGAGTGGCAAAAGCCAAAAATCTTCATATAATGTTACCAAATGGTGATTTTGGTGCATAATTCTCGAAATAATGCTAAAATGTAAGCAAAGTCCGTCTTTTTTGTAAGACTAGACCTAAGAGAAGATATTTCAAGAAACTCCGACAAAAGTTTCGCACACCGTCGCCTAGAAAACAGTTGTAGCCATTTGGCCACATTGGCCATTCCGATATTTCGACTTATTTCGACTTTGTGGAAATCACCTAAACTGTTCTAGACAACAGCAACAACAACAACAAAAAGTTAGTATTGTCTAAAAAAAAAGCCCCCCCCCCTACCCCCCCCCCCCCTCTCCCGGATCCGCACCTGGGTAACTAGGGCGAGTCTTTGCCACCGGCGCACAGTGGGCTGAAACGCTAAAAAAGTGGACAAAACTAATAACTATCACATTTTATCCAATGAAGACCACCGTATATTGGTTTCCTATGTTTTGAGCACCGTAGATTTCATTTTTGACAAAATTTTCGATGTCTAAGGGGCGGAACCAGTAAAAAAAAAGGGAGGACACTACAATTTTACTTGAATTTTACTAAAATTGGTAACCGGGGGTTTTTTGGTGCGCTGATTTCATTTTTGTGCTTGTTTTTAATGTCCAAGAGGCAGAACCAGGTATAAAAGGGGCGTAAAACTACAATTTTGCTCGATCACTGCCATCATTCGTACCCGTGGGTTTGCGGTTGTGCTGAACACGTTTTGAATGTGTAGGTCAGAAAAGGCTTCAGGAAAGGTTAAAAATAATACGAAAAGTATACCAAAGGCATGGCTGTTCATCAAAAAATCGCTAGTGTGCCGTTCGTTTTTTTTTAAACTAGATCTGCATACAAATTTTGGTAGAAATCGAGTGAAAGTGTACTTTTACCCCCCTTTTTACCGTCGTCCGTCCCTTCTAGAACCAAAAATAAGCCTGAAAATGAAGTCAGCGCACCCAGAAACCCCGGATTACCAATTTTGGTAGAGATCGAGTGAAATTGTACTTTTAACCCCCTTTTTTGACCGAGTTCCGCCCCTTTCAGAACTAAAATTAGCCTGGAAATGAAATCAGCGCACCCTCAAACCCACCGATATGCCTAGAAACGAAATCAGCGCACCAAGAAACCTCTACATAACAATTTTGGTAGAGATCGAGTGATGGCAAGTTCATCTGGTTCCAGACTACGGACCTTAAAAACGCTGTATTTTCTCGTAAATTCGCAATTTCTCGCAAAAACCGACTATAGAATCGGGTAGTGGACATATCTGGCTTCACAACCCTGTGCGGGACTTTTTTCACAACGTTTCATTTTGTGAGATATAGACCACTAAAGTTATGATAAATCGTTACCCGGAAAGACTATGTTTGGGGGATTATTCAGCGGGGCAGAGGCATGGTACTGAGCGTAGCGCGACAGAAATCGATGCTTTATGTCTAGTTGAAGATATATGAGAGGTGCATTCACTTCCGACAAAAGATAATTGGTGGGAAACAAATATATTGAGGGTTGATGTTAGCAAAGAGCAAAATTGCCTTTCAGAGACAACCTGTTTTGCGGGGAGCTTTGGCATTGAATATTTGCCGATAAAAATGGGTAGAATATGTTTTGGGGGTTCTTACACATTGTAGAAGAAGGTGAAAACCTCCGATTTCGGGTCCAACGTAGAAAAAAAATTGGACTTTTGTCCACTTTTTTAGCGTTTCAGCCCACTGTGCGGCGCCCACACCTGCCTTCATCACGACTACACTGGAAATCCAAGTGTTTGAATGTCGCACACCTGCAGGTGAGCGAATGTATATCGTTCACTTGCAGGTGAGCGAACGACCATTCGAACGATTGTAGGTGTGCGAATGATCATTCACACACTTGTAGGTGTGTGAATGACAATTCGTACACTTGCAGGTGAGCGAATATACATTCTTACACCTAGAAAGCCCGGCCTTCCCATGTGTTTCAACAAGTGTACGAATGGCCATTCGCTCACCTGCAAGTGTACGAATTGTCATTCACACACCTACAAGTGTGTGAATGATCATTCGCACACCTACAATCGTACGAATGGTCGTTCGCTCACCTGCAAGTGAACGATATACATTCGCTCACCTGCAGGTGTGCGACATTCAAACACTTGGATTTCCAGTGTAGTCGTGATGAAGGCAGGTGTGGGCGCCGGTGGCAAAGACTCGCACTAGTTACCCAGGTGCGGATCCGGGAGAGGGGGGGGGGGGGGGTAGGGGGGGATTTTTTTAGACAATACTAACTTTTTGTTGTTGTTGCTGTTGTCTAGAACAGTTTAGGTGATTTCCACAAAGTCGAAATAAGTCGAAATATCGGAATGGCCAATGTGGCCAAATGGCTACAACTGTTTTCTAGGCGACGGTGTGCGAAACTTTCGTCGGAGTTTCTTGAAATATCTTCTCTTAGGTCTAGTCTTACAAAAAAAGACGGACTTTGCTTACATTTTAGCATTATTTCGAGAATTATGCACCAAAATCACCATTTGGTAACATTATATGAAGATTTTTGGCTTTTGCCACTCCATGCAGACTCCGATCTGTGGTTTTCTTTATGAATTCTGATAGTCCTCTTCGAGACGAATCCAATGATGCCCATGGTTTGCATGTGGGATCAATATTTGTGAAAAGAGGGTCCAAACCGGGGGTGGCCGATGTAGCCAAATGGACACAACTGTTTTCTCGCCTGTCTAGCACTGCTCTGATTCAATATATCACCAAACTGACTTTGGGGATCTTATACCTCACCTTTTAATGGAACACAACTTCCCTTGTTTGCAGTCAAAAATTATTTTTCCAGCCGCTACGGCTAATGTTGTTCTGGCCTACAGCGCCGCCATCTTGCATGTGTCGGAATGAAGTTTTTTCTTCTTCACCCTTCGTTACTGATCGATCCCGACATCGAGATATGTCGATTTCCCGACGCGGGAAGGTTTGAACAATCGACTGAGCCCCAGATGTGAAGCGTCAGATGCTTATCAACGTATCAGGGTCGTTGTCTTTCAGTTGTAGCCAAATGGCTACATACGCCATTCAAGGGTTAATTCTCTGGATGAATTTCCACGATGACATAGCAAAATAAACTTTAATATTCTTTTTTTCAACACAGACATTATTCGTAGTTGAATAAGCTTTAATGCTAACTAGTATATCACCAAGTTGAACTGGTTTTGTCGTTTTGGACTCAAAATTTTCAAGAACCATGTGATATGTCTCTTCAGAAACAAGGTCCTTGAACTCAGTGATGGTAAGTCCAATGCACTTGTTTGTGGTCTCTGACACCAATGACACAAATGGTGTGAAGGTATTGAGATCTACACCAATTTTAAAATATTTCAGCCCATTTTTGATGATGGGGAAATTCTTGGCATAGACCTCTCTGGGGAGTACAATAGAGTCTGGCCTGGCCTGACTACTACTTGAAGATTCAGTCAACCCCTTCGAATAAAACAAATCAGGTACAGTTGTTTGCACAGGAAACAAGAGACGGCGCTTTGCAACTGGCTCGTCAAGACTGTCACTAGCAGGGCGCTTGGCTTCCATGGCTTACGAAGTGAACAGGACTGTCACACACGCTGGAATGATAATCTGTCCGCTTGTGCCACAGAATTTATACGCGTCAAACAGCGACACTAACGCTGCCTATAGTTAAATAAGTGTACTAAAATATCATGACGAAATAATTTAGTGCTATGCGCCCCGCACCCACGCCCCGCGCCCACGCCCCGCACCACGCCCCGCACCCACGCCCCGCACCACGCCCCGCACCCCGCACCGCCCGCACCTGAATAAAGGTAACGTGAAATATTTAGAACTCATCTACCAGAAGTAGGATGTCAGGATAGCCAAGGGGTCTACGGCAGCGGACTTAAGATCCGCGATTCGCGGGTTCGAATCCCGCTCCTGACATTTTACAGCATTTCCATGCGCGCCCAGGAGGCATGCTATTACGCTCGTTAGAATTTTTAACGGAAAGTCCTATCCTAGTGGGAGGCCTATACGAAACCGACATCGAACACCCCATCTTAAAAACTTTGGCATGTTTTTTTTGTAACGTAAATTTTTTTTTGGTAACGTAAATTTTTTTTGTAACAAAATTTTTTTTGTAACGTAAATTTTTTTTTGGTAACGTTAATTTTTTTTTGAAACGTAAAATATTTTTTTGGAACAAAATTTTTTTTGGAAGGTTTAATTTTTTTTTTTATTACGAAATTTTTTTTGGTAACAAATTTTTTTTTGGTGCAAACTTTTTTGGTAAACTTTTTTAATCTTTTTAATTATTTTTTTTGAAACTTTTTTAATTTTTGTTAACTTTTTTTTTTATTTTTGTAAACTTTTTTATCTTTTTCTTTCACAGCATGTTTGTGTTTTTCTTTTGTCAATAACACATGCTCGTATTTTTCCAAACATACGTTTGAAAAGGGTGCGTGTACTATTTCATCATTCTTCAATGGATTAGAAGTGAAGAGTTTATGTACAAAGGAGTGGAGAGTGTAGTCATGCGCTCTGTGAATCAAATAGAGCAGACAGTATTCACCACACACTTTAGAGTCAATGGCTTGTAGACTTGTATGATTGTAAGTCCATTTTTTACAGAGTCTCTTAAGAAAATTTCTATGGTGAGAGACAATCGGGGGCCCAGGAGTCCCAGTATTCACCCACGCCGTGCTTATCAATGAAGAAAGCTACCCAGTGTGTGCCAGGTTTTGAAATGGGGTCTGTATTGCATATGAGCAGAGCGGGACACTTGTGCAGTCTGCGGGGGAGGGTGTTCGCAGCAAACACGCCCTCAAACAATGGGGCGACATGTTTATCACGCCTCATGAGTGTATCTAGCGTGAAGCCGTCCACTATACACTGTAGTCAACGATAACGTTCCTATCCTTATCGATTTCAATAAGTATTCTGAAATTCGGCGTACACAACGCAATTTATAGGTTGTGGGAGAGGAGCTGCAAATCGAAGATCAAGACGCATTGTGCCTTTTCTCTGCAGGTTCCAATGGGGCTCACTGGCCGACAGATCAGGGGAGAGATCGAACACAAACAGGGTGTTACCTTTTGGGTAATCACTCCAGCTAATGCCGTTGCCTTCGTCCTTCCAGTGGATACCCGTGCCGCTAAAGAGCGTGTTGTAACACTCCATGTACAAATCTTTAGAAAAGTCTGGGGTCAGTGGGTGTGATGGAACAGCCTGACCATCGACATGTAGTTGTAGGTAGTTCAGATTAAAGTGTTGGAAATTATAAGGGTTACGAGCGTAATCTCCATTATAGGCGTGATTATCCACAAAACCAATGATAACACGCTGTGGCAACTGATTCATGAATAGATTGTCAATGGTTTTAGAGTGCATGCCCTGGGCTATCGTGACCGTTTTTATGTCTACTCTATTAACAGGATATTTTGCAGGTGATTTTTCTAGAGCTTGGGGATGAGCAAGCAGAACAGAGGGGGAAATGTTTACTCGCCGTACATAGAGTTTGACGTCCAAAAATTTAATTTTTTCAGTGCCTTTCGTACTTATGAGGGCAAATGCCTCTCGCGATCGTGTCAGTTTTACACGTAGAGTGCAATTATTGAGTAGGAGCCGATCCGTATTGCAAATATCAAGGTGGAGTGGGCCCATCATTTCAAACTCGCGACTCAGCTTGGTGCGTGAACGACGCCACGCGAGCCCCAGGTTCTGGTTGCTATCCAAGGAGTCGTGGTGTCCGGGCGTGTCCTCATGCCACATCCGCTGTTGGAGATGTGTATCTTTTGCAGCCTTATCATAATTAAGAAATGCCTCAATGTAAGCTCGCCATGGGTAAGTCATACTCGATTGAGAGATGACGGTCCCGTTTATACTAGCGTCCACCTGAGACCATTGGGCGTGCATGCCATAATTTACGAGTGTGGCGTCACTGTTGTCAGCATCAGTGATGTCTGAGCCATCAGCATTCACGACTTTTTCTTTAGTGTAGAGCAGCATGTGTGCGGGGTCTGCATAGGCACAACCCACCCCAGCTACTTCTAGCTCTATGGTGGTCGCCGAATCAAAATTAGCCAAGGGACTGACCATAATCCATTGAGATCGCTCCTCTCCCATTTGAGTTGCGCTAGAGAGCCATAGACTCAGCTCTGTGGGGAGAGCTTCAACGGAGGCACTATGCATGAAAGCCATTACTTCACGAAAAAGTCAGGAGAGTAGCTCCTACTTGCTCGAGGTTTAGCTACGGTATGGCGCTTAGGTGCAGGCTTTGGCCTTTTTATAGCTCTACCGGTCCCGCTCATGGCTGATGCCGCCTTGCGTTTTAGATTCTGAACTGCTTCCCCCGTGTGTCGCTTAGCGCTATCTGCAAAAGTGTCGCCACTGGCTACATCGGCAAGGACGTGTGCTCCGGCCCGGGCCGCCTCCCTCCCCACAGCGGTCGCGCCGCTCTTGAGAAGGGGAAGGACCGCCCGGAAAAGCCCGCCGAGCCACGAACAAATACCGTGTCCTTTCTGATAACTAGAACCCGCATAATATTGCCCGCCACCTGCCTGATGCAGGTAAAACTCCGTAATATGATCTTGACGCGTCATGGTACTTGTTTAAAATGAACCAGCAAGGTTGACGTTCCAAAATCGAATGGTACATTACGTCCTGCGTGGTCTTTTATATAGATTTCCAGAGTGTCGAATGATTTCGTCCGAAGATCGAAATAAATAGGATGATCGAAGTGCACGACGGTCATGGAGCCGTACTGTGCCTTAGTGTCCACGGGGACCGTACGGAGCAGCGGTGCACGTGTATGGCCAATGATCTGTTCCTCCAGTACATCCATGTAAATAAACATTTGTGAGGGACTCCCAGACTTATATCGACAGGTTTTACGCCCAAAATTTCCTCATTAGCAGGGTACGGACCGGCGTGGGCGAGCCCCAGTTGAAGGGCAAGGCGGGGAGAGAAATGAACTTTAGTTTTTTAATCTACATCAAATGGCATAAATTTAATACGCTGATCAGGGAGCAGCGTGAAGGGCTGTGTGACTACTACATTATTGTTATTTCCAAAGCTTTTCAGAGCATCTCCTATGCCTATGAGGAAATCTTTTGTTGAACTAAATGAGCCAGGACGTGCCGAGACCGTATCGATATAGGAGTCTGATACGAGAGTAATGTCATTGTCCCCTTGGACTATGTGTGCTATTGTGTTAGGGCAGTGCAGCTCAATGAGGGCGGTTGTTTGGGTTTTGTCAGACGTTTGATTTTAGTCACGCGATTTCTCACGCGTTTTGGCTTAGTGATCGGAACGACAGTCCCCCGACCACCCTGGTTTCGCGCTTGAATAATAGCGACTCTACGTTTCTCGTTAGGAATAAGTTCCAACGGAATGTTGAGTGTAGACAGTGTTTTAATGAAGTTTGATACACCCACAGGTTCAAAGTTTTTGCGTGAGCGAGTGAGATCCGAAATTAGATCAATGATGTTGGAGTTTGTGACAGGAGTACCCTCCAGAGATACAAGACCTGAGGAGTCCCACGTGACTCGTGAGCCAGTCGTACTCAAATAATCGTAAAGTTTCAGTGCAGCCGCTTTATATGTCTTTGGCATGGCGGCAGCGAGCTCTGCGTGATTTTTTGTGATAAGTTCTGGCAGTATAATAAATTCGGTTGTAATAAGTACATTTTTGTGTAATGAAATTTCAAATGCAACTACGACAAAACTATCAAAGCGACAGATTCAGGGTTGGCAAGTAAACATAACCACTACTAGAGTCAGTCAATGTACCCAATACAATATTACATTCGAACATATTTTTACCGTTTCGCCGTGAATATTGCAATCACATGACTTGCTGATTTCCATTAAAAAATCAAGGCGCCGGAGAATACTTTTACATGGTTAAGAAGTCGTAACTACTTCTCTTTAGGCGTGATGCTGAATAGCGTCACCGCAGTACTTCCTACGCTGCGGCCAGTAGTATGAAAAAAGTTTGTCTCTGCTGCTTGTAAACATCGTTTGAGAAATATTATTTATTTGGTCAAACGATATTTGCTACGAAGTGTTTTGTCCGTACTTGCTGTTGATCCTCGTAATATAAGGTAATACGTTCCCTCCGGATTTCATGTCACTAGTGTGTAGGAAATATGACCCTTGTAAACTGACTTGATATTATGTGCCGCAGGATAACCTCCCTTTATAACATGGAGGACGACTCAGGCTCTGCCAATTCTTCAAGTGACGAAGAACAGGAACGCCCCGCTAAACAGCCTAGAAAGGAGTGGTTGAAGCATGGACAGGTGTTTTCTTTTCTTTTTTAATATTTAATTGGAAAAGATATGACTACTAACAGTCACAATTAAATGCTTTGTCTTTCTTTTCCCTGAAGGTACCGAGATCTACATTGCAGAGATGGGAAAAAGAGGCCAGACATGAAGCTAGCGACTCTACTTCTTCTGAAGCAGTAGTAGTGAAAGTAATGAAAATAGTACTTGTGAATTTGATAACAATTTTGAACATTGTACTGATGGTTAATGATGACTGTTCATGACAGGTGAGGAATGTTACCTTGATGATGGTGGAAGAGGAGGTGATGATGACGGTGATGACAATAGAGGAGATGATGATGGTGATGACAATGGAGGAGATGATGGTGATGACGATGGAGGAAATGATGACAGTGATGGCGATGGAGGAGATGATGATGGTGATGACGATGGTGGTGGTGATGATGGTGATGGTGACAACAACGGGGATGATATCAATGACAACATTGAAAACAACGGGAGCTTGGAATTCATGCCGGTATTGTTGTTCAGACAATCTTCACATACTGCAGGACAGGCTGTGCTGCAACTTCTGCAACTGTATTCGAAGCACGCCATGACAAAGAGATGTCTTCAAGATTTGGTCAAACTTATTCATAATTTGCTACCACTAGGAAACACATTCCCCAGTACATATTACTTTCTACTAAACAATATAGCTCCTTTTATTCCCCCTGCATCTTCTGTAGAGCATGTGGCATGCGAATTCTGTGGCTTTTATCTAGGGAAATTCCGCACAACGCCACCTGGAGCCTGTGAAGTTTGTGGTGAGCTGGAAAGGGTGAAGTTTCATGAATTTTCTCTTGAAGTTCTTATTAGATATTTGTTTTAAAAAAGAGGATTAGCTGATGCGATAGATAACAATGAAGGTGGGCCTCAATCTGATGTGAGCAAAAGTTAAGAATACTTAAGACTGAAGGAAGAATAT
This sequence comes from Frankliniella fusca, assembly GCA_029379305.1. NCBI lineage: Eukaryota > Metazoa > Arthropoda > Insecta > Thysanoptera > Thripidae > Frankliniella > Frankliniella fusca. The sequence continues at coordinate 184,400 of JAHWGI010000122.1, forward strand.
AATGGACAGTATGACTTAATTCTTATGTGGAATGCAGACGGTCTGAAAGTGCGGGAAAGTGGTCCAGCATCACTTTGGGAACTGTCTATAACTATCTGTGATGTACCCCCTCAAGTTAGGAGTAAATGTACACTTGTTGTAGGACTATGGTATGCTGCAAAGAAACCTAAATTAAAAACATTTCTCACTACTTTCTTAGAAAGTCTCTCACAACTTGAAGAAAATGGTGTCAGATGGACACACCCAAGAACTGGAGAGGCTCATACCAGTAAAGTTGTTGCTCCAGCTGCTTCTGTTGATGCTCCTGTGAGAGCAGAGCTCCAGAACATTATGCAACACGAAGGAGAATTTTCTTGTCACAATTGCAAAATCGAAGGAGAAGAACTGATACTAGGTCCTAGATCTCGCAAAAGAATATATCCTGTACCTGATGAACCTTGCCCACCACGAACAATGGAATCAATGAGGCTTCATGCTAACAGGGCAGAGGCTGAAAATTTAATAGTTAAAGGAGTGAAAGGATCCTCTATATTAGAGTCCATTCCTGCTTGTGATACAGTAAAAGCAATTATTTTAGACTATCTTCACTTAGTGCTCATTGGTGTGGTCCGCCAATTTTTCAAACTCTGGTTCACAAACGCTGGCACAGACTGGTACATCGGGTGCAGAAAGAGAGTAGTTACATTATTTTTGAAAGGTATTAGAAGAACGTATGAGTTGTGTCGCTGTCCATCTGATGTCAGTCAATGGAAGTTGTTCAAAGGCTCAACATGGAGGACTTGGCTGCTCTTTGTGTCTCTTCCAGCTCTTCAGCCAGTGTTACGGGACAAGTATTTTCAACACTGGCTGCTTCTAGTGAAAGGAATGTCTATTTTCCTGCAAGAGTCAATATCAGACGATGAACTAGCTCTAGCTGACCGTTTGTTATCATTGTTTGTTCGTGATACACAAGAACTTTATGGTTACGCTGCCATGACTTATAATCTCCATTGCCTATCACATCTTGCTCTGATTACTAAGAGGTGGGGTGCACCTTGGTCTGTTTCTGCATTTAAATTTGAAACCCTGAATGGTGTCCTCAGTCGACTTACCCATGGAACGATCCGTATCACCACAGAGCTTACTAATACTCTCAACATAATTACTGCAACAAACAGTATAGACTACCTTATGAATGAAGCTGGGCACATTCAAAGGGACCTAAGGATTAGTATGCTTTCACCAGCCCATGGCCTAATTTTATCAGAAGCTGAGAGAAATGCACTTGTTCAAACTTTAAATGACATTGATGATGTAAGATACTTTGGTCGTGTATTGATAGAAAGATTTTTACCTCTGCAATGTATTCAGCAGAGAGAGCAACTCACAATAAGCACATATGCTATGAGATTAGGGGAGAAGACCTTTTCGGTATTGTTCAGTGTTATGTTAAGAAAGGGCCACGATTGTATGCGCTCATAAAGAAGTTGTTAGTTGATCCCAATCGAAATTTTCAACACACAGAGACTCAATTAATTGTGCAACATATCATTCCTGTACAAACAACTGATCTAGTCACTCTCATTCCTGTTGAGAGCATTTGTTGTAAAGTTTTTAGAGTACATGAATATGTTTGTAAGGAATTAAATCGGTATGAACATGCTGTGTAAAATTTTGATTTTGATTGTGCCTCATGTGACTATTTAGTATTTTGTAGGAAACATTGACTTTGTACATGTTGATCATTAAATTTTGGCAACTTCCCTACCACTTTGTAGAAATTTGTTTGCGCACTTTCACAATGTCTTACCTACAGCAAGTTTCCAGTTTAAAAATCTGAACGAAAATGATAATTTGCCCTAAGAGCTACAGTTACAAAGAGAATGTTTCATACTAACGAACTGAACTGCGAAAATCTGATCATTTTCATTGGCTGGGGAGGCAAGATGTGGTTTTCACTGATAACCTTAATACATGACTCTAATTAATCTGAAATATTTAAATTTTGGCGCTGAGCCATGAGGAGCGTCGAGGGCCGGGGGGTGGGGGTGGGGGGGGGGCACTACGCAGATGTTGATATCTGGCGGACTCTGGTCTTATCTGAAATGTTCCGACCAGACCTGCATTAATCTGACCCAGATCTGTTCACATCTGCTTTCATCTGGGTGACATGGGGAAATCTGGTCTTATCTGAAATGTTCCGACCAGACCTGAATTTATCCGTCCCGGATCTGGTCAGGTAAAACCAGATCTGAAAGGAGGGGCTCCACCACCCAACGATTCCAGATCTGGCACCATCCGGCTTAACCTGGCCAGATTTGGCCAGTTCTGACCTTTTTTACTTGGGCAGTTGCCTCATCCTTGTGGAACCTCAGTCTCTCCCTCCTTTTCCTTGACCTTTCACGGATTCTTTTCTTTGAGATAATTGAAGCTTTACAGCTCTGAATTTCATGAGCTGATGATGTTCTTGGAATTTCCAGCTTCTGAATATCTCTTAAGATTTTTGTAGGTGAGACTCCCCAAGAAATTCTATGGTTAATGTACAAGTCAGTTCTCTCAGAGAGAGGATGGTGAACAAAATCAGCAGAAGAACACATGTGACTGTGAGTGGGAAAGTAGACGACATTAATTTTACCTTCTTCGTCCTTTGTGACTTTCATCTTCGCAATGCAATGATGCCCCACCTTTACTCTTCCTTTTGAATTCAGACGGGATGTTTTCCTAGAAGAATGAGATACACCATCATGCTGACAGTAAAAATATTTTACTTTACTAGCAAGCTGACCACTTTTCTGGCTGAAGTAAGAGAATGTTTTCTCTTGTTCATCATCCTTCCATGTGTGGAATTCAGTAAGAGAATTAAACTGTTAGCAAAAAGAGTCTTGAATAACAACATCATTGTGAGAATATTTGAGATGTTCAATAAGCGAGGTCTTGTGAAAAAATTCTTGGTGACAATCTTGAAAGAGACAAGGAGCTTTGGATCTTGAATAGATTTTGTCTTGATTTTGTTTGCTTAAATCATTTGCCTTATTTTGTCCAGCTTGTTCTTCCTTTTGTTTGTTGTGCCTGTCTTTACACGTCTGCACATGGGTTTTGAAATTATCTTCTCTCTTTGAAGTAGAGCCACATAGCTCACAAGTGTATACTGAAGAAACTGATCCATTCTTTTTACAAGTACGCTCATGTCTGGTACAATTTTTCCTCGGGGTAAAAGGTTTTGCACAATATTTACAGCTGATTTTGTTGTTATCCAATAAAGAAGATGAGGAAGCAGATGCTGTAGCAGATGCTGTTGCAGATGCTGTACTAGATGCAGAGGAGCCACGAGGTATGACAATGAACTTATCACAAGATTTTTGATGATCTAAAGATGCTTCCTCTGTATCACATCTTCTACCACAAAACTAACACTTATATTCAGAATCATTAATATCAGACATTATGATTAGACTTATTTTACAAAAAGGACAGGAGAAGAAGAGAAAATAAAACTATACTTGAAATCATATTTTACAAAAGGATAGAGGCAGAAGAGTTTCTAATATAAAATTAACTTACACTGTCACATTGTTACGCAGCAACTAAACTTCCGCCCTATGAAAGTACAAGAGAAACAAAAGGAAGTTTCGATTAATAAACTTACTTAGCTAACAGTGCCAATTTTGTAGTAGTGGCACATTAATAAGCAAAATTATAAATTTAGTTTAACAATGAAAAAGCCACTCTGAGTGGGTTGACCCTTAATATCACAATAATGTTTCATGAGGAAATCAAGAGATAATCCCGCAAAATTTAAAGCTTTAGCCTTTTGATAAGTATCAAACATATTAACAATATGTAGAAACTCAAGTCTCCTTGTAACCAATGTATTTATTTGTCAGCTCCATGAAATACCTGAAAGAATTGAAAATTACTACTGGATTACTTGAAATAAATAATATATTATCATTGACAAAATCATGAGAACACACATGCCCATCTTCAAAATTTTAGTGTTGAAACTAACAATACATTCTTATCTGAACACAAGGAGAGTGTGTCTACGAAGTAATCTTTTTCTTCTGTTGGTATTTGCATGAGACAAGTAAATCTGGGAAATTTACCATGTGAATAATGCTGTGAAAATTTTAAAGGAGAGCATAGTTAATTTGTTGGAGGTCACAGCTTACTATTCTGTACTCAAATTGTATGGTTCAACAGGAGGTTCATCGAACCTATCGGATTTCGTCGTTGACTTGCGCAAATGCCAAGTGTTACGCCTGAGAGTACGCCCATTCAGCTGACGTATCACGTATGACCTCGGAGCACTTAGCTTCTCCACGACAGTCCCTTTATACCATTTCCTGTTTCTCCAATATACTATGGAGTCGCCAACAGTAAAGTGCACAGGTTTCCTCCTGGCTCTTTTATCATGCTGACTTTTTACTCTGGCTTGCAGGTTGTGCTGCATCGCCCCGAGTTTAACTACCTTTGGCACAAGAATCTGACGCCTAGAGGGCACAACAGTGCGACACATGCGGCTCATCAGAATTTGTGATGGGGAATGTGACATTCCTGACAGAGGCGTATTATTATACTCACGCAGAAGGTCAAGGTAATGAGTGTGGGTGTCACAGCTTTTACGCAAAATCTGCTTAGCAATGTGCACACCTTTCTCAGCCAAGCCATTACTGCGAGGATACTCTGGAGAACTAGTTAAAACTGAGCTGCCTATGCTTTCAGCATACTGCCTGCATTCAAAGGAGTTAAACGGATTATTATCTCCAAAGATAATGTCAGGAATGCCATGAGTGGAAAATACCTCTCTCAATGCCTGTATTACTGCACTACTAGATTTGTCACCTAATGGTTTAATCTCCAGCCACTTCGAGAAGTTATCAACTACTGCAAGGTATGGGCGAGAATTGAAATCTAGTATGTCCACACTAATCTTTTGATAAGGTAATTCTGGGATTGTGTGAGGAATCAAAGGTTCCTTGTGATTTGCAGCACTGTATCTTTCACAGACCCTGCAACTTGCAACTAATGTTTGTATGTCATTAGTTATGCCTGGCCAGTAGACAACCTGTCTAGCTCGGGCCTTTGTTTTCTCTACACCCTGGTGGGCTGCATGTAGAGAGGTTAGAACTTTGGCTCTAATTGCAGGAGGCACAACAACTTTGTCCTCTAAAATAACGAGACCATCTTCTACAAAGAGATCATTTCGAAGGTTCCAATAAGGCATTGAGTCAGGTACAATATTTTTCTTACTTAGAGGCCACCCCCTCTGATAATATTTTGTAACTGCCATTAATCCTGCATCTTTCTCTGTCTCCGCTTTCAGCTGGGACATCATGCCAGGAGAAATTGAGAGGTTAGAGACTACTTCATGTACCACCTCAACCATTTCTGGATCATCCTCCACTGGCGTCTCAATGAAGTTTCGTGACAAGAGATCAGCAAGATACATATATTTCCCAGGCAAATACTCTACCTCCGGATTGAACAGCATCAACTTGAGCCTCATCTTTTTAAGCCTGTTATTTGTTATTTTATGAATCGGCTTTTTGAAAATTGAGACTAGAGGTTGATGATCTGTTTGGAATGTAACATCAGGCATCCCATAAATAAAAGATTTCATCTTTTCTGCTGCAAACGTAAGTGCCAGCATTTCTTTCTCAATCTGAGCATAATTGCACTCAGAGTCAGTCAACTTTCTAGATGCACTAGAGACAAGTTTATTGTCCTGGAGCAGCACAGCTCCCAGGCCAAACTGACTGGCGTCTGCCTGAACTACTAGGGGTTTCGTGTGATCAAATGGCACCAACACTGGAGCATTTTTCACACAGTCTTTGAGTTTTTGGAACGCTTCCTCATGCACAGGCAGCCACTGAAAGGTTGTTGCGCTTGACAGCAACTCACACAAAGGTGCTGAGATGGTACCCATTTGAGGAATGAACTTCCTCAGGTGATTAAACACTCCACACACCTTTTGTAACATGAGCCGTGTCTGAGGAGGTTTCAAAGCTTGAATTGCCTCAATTCTACCTGGATCTATCTTTATTTTGTTCTTTGACCATAGAAGTCCCAAGAACCGCACTTCTCCTTGCTTATATTGGATTTTGGTTGGATTAAACTTCACATTTTCTGTCCTGGCCTTCCCGAGCACCTGTTCCATAATTCTGTCATGTTCTACAGGTCCGTTTCCAGCCACTAGGACGTCATCAAAGTACACTATAGCCCCGGTTCCACCAAACACTTGATCAGTCAAGTATTGGAATATCTCCGGTGCACTACTGATTCCAAAAGGTAATTTCTTAAATTTGTAAATGCCTTGCGGCGTGGCAAAAGAACAAAGGAGACTGGATTCTTCATCCAATGAAGCATGCCAGAATCCATCCTTGAGATCCAGTACTGTAAACAGCGTTTTATCTCTAACCTTACACGAGATTTCCTCCAGTGTAGGAATAGGATATTTCTGTTTTCTAAGAGCTTTGTTTAGTATTTCTGGATCCAGGCACAGCCTCAGGTCTCCATTAGGTTTTTCTCTGATGACAAGGTTACTGATAAATTTTGGCATCGCCCCTGTGACTCTATCAATTATCCCTTGTTCAACCAGTGAGCCTAACTTCGTTTTTAATCTTTCAGCTATCGAGATTCCATACCTCCTTGGTGGACACATGCCAGCAGGCTTGTTATCGTCTACCTCCAGGTGAATGGTTTGTTTGAATTGTCCAAGACCTTCAAACACATCTCGATTAGCTTTTACAAATTCATCCCTGGCCTCTGTGTTTGTTACCACAGATACCTCCACTGGATGATGCACTCTGACAACAAGGTTAAAGTCATGACATGCCTCACGCCCAAGGAGAGGTCTTTTTGCCATGCTTGTAACCTCATACTCGAGGTCAAGTACTGCACCCCAGCGGGTCTCAGTCCTAGCCATGAAACAACCCTCAGAGCTTGAAGTTGTTTGATTGAAAGCTTAATGTGCTAGGGTGAAGCTCATAGTCACCCTCAGCATTTATGCAGGTAAACACATTGTATGGTATGATATTCACATCAGCACCAGGGTCAAGTTTAAAGTTTACACAGTGCTTACCTTTTAGCTTCAGGATCTCCGTGTACTCCCGGATTTTCTTGACGCTTGGGTCTTCCTTTGTTTGAAGTACCGCAACTTCCATGTCTTCATGAAGGAGATCGAGATCAACCTCGTCTTCAAAGTTAAAGTCATCAAGTACGTACAGGTTTTCTTCCTTCTTTTCTGGCTCTTTAGGCTTGATTGCTTCAGGTTTCAGCACTTCTGCTACCTTTGTGACTGTTTCAATCTTCCTTTTCTTATTGAACCTGCAGACTTTCTCATAGTGGCCAACTTCTCCACATTTGTTGCAGGTTTTGTCAAATGCGGGGCACCTTCTGGCTCTGTGGCGAGTCTGACACTTCTTGCAGTTGTAGGCCTCCTCCACATAGTGTGACGACCAGTATCCACCACGTGGTGGCGCGTGGTGACCACGGGTACCACGACCTCTCACAGATAAGTAGTGGCTTCGAGGAGCACCCCTACCCCTGTTCATGCCCCTGGTACCACCACGGGACATTTCACTGTAATTTCTTTTCACAGCTTTCTTCGTGTCCAAAGAGTCAACTGATCGGCCTTCCTCCTCTGCCTCCAGCTTTTTCTCCTCTGCAGCTTTGCAGCAGAGGATGGCCTGATCGAGTGTCCACTGAGGATTTTCCCTGATGGTCTCCCTGACCTTCTGGTCAATGGAGCCCCACTCCAGGCGATCTTTTAGCATAGAATCTGTGACGTTTTCGTATTCACAGTCTTTAACAAGATTCTTAATTTCAGTGAACCAAGTGCCAAATGGCTCCCCTGGTTTCTGATTCCTGTGATTGAATTGTTTCCGAATACTACTGACAGATTTCTTTACCTCTGCATAGGCCCTGAATTCTTTGATCACCGCTTCGTAGTCCTCTGACTTGTCATCCTTCTGGACGACGCCTTCAGGCGTTAAGGTGACAGTGGTTAGCTTGACACGGAAGCTGTTGTAAACCTCCAGAGCCTCACGCCCAGCCTCCTGCATGAGCATTGCCCATTTGTTTGCAGGTGGCTCTGCACGTTTGGGGTCTGCTTTGAGAAAGATCTCAAAGCGCTGTTCAAACTTCTTCCAGTTTTGACTGGTGTTGCCACTTGTCAATTTGACAGGACCTGGCCTCGTCTCGTCCCCCATCACAGAGTTGACAGAGCCCAAGCGCCAGCAAAGGTCAGTGTATTTTCACAGAATCAGTTAATAAATTATCGTAAGCAACTAAAGACGTTTGTAGTGCTTCACGAAATCCTCCTTCCAAGCAGTTCACTGTCTCACACGAGGTGTCAAAAGGGCCGACGGCCACACCGACACGCGACACTAAACACTAACACCTCGCCTCCACCGACTGCGCCATGTTGTGATCGGGGTTCAGGAAATAATGCACTACACAGGTCCAGTAAGAGTGAGAGCTTTATTAGAGCAGCAGCCAATATTTGTAGGAGTGTAAGGAGTAGTGGTGGGGATGTTGGTGCCAATAGGCACAGACTTATTTGCAGGTCAAGGCAGCGCCTTGTCACCTAGAACAGACAATGCGAGGAGCTGTTAATGAAGGTTTGCCACTACAACGGAACAAACCAGGGTAAGAAGGGTTGTCTACTTTTGAGTTTCAACGATAAACACAGTTTTAAATAAATAAATTTAAACTTCAGAGCAAGGAAAAGAAAAAGAAGGACGCTTTTAGGGTTATAGTTCCGTATGGCTCACGTTGGTATGCGTTGTGGACAGAGTAATTGCGTCACCGCCGGCTAACTAGCCACAGGTGTTCTGTCTCGGTCTGATTTTAGGAGGACTTAAGATCATAAAAGCAATGTTCGTTCTTAGTTCTGATAGTAAATGGTGGATCTTCAAGGGTGAAGGTTACCCTCCTGACTCACTCCATCATTTGGATTTGATAATACAGGTGAGTGCGTAAATCAACGGTCAACTTGCACATTGCCTGCCATCGTACCCACTAGTACCCACCAATTTCAGCTCATAATGGATTTCTCGCTATATATTGGTTTGAGTTATTCTTTGACTTCGATTAGATTTCTGTTCACTTTCCTTTCATCCCTTGTATCATGTTATATCTTCTTAAGTTTTACTGAGTTTGACGTGTCACCTTGAGGGTCACCTAACCTATGATTAGTGCGCATGGCGCATTCTACTCCGCTACCTAGAATGATACTTTTAACTGTTTCGCGTTGCCGTTAAACAATCTAGTGTGCTTCGTGTAGGTAGATTGTGTATCTTTTATTGACTTAGTTCGGAGTGCCGAAGTTGATCACCTGTTAATTTTTATTTGATGTAAAGTTACATGTCTGTGAACCTTAGCCAAGTCTGTGAACCTTAGCCTAGGCCTTCACCACCCTTCACAATCTGTTCATTTGCCTAGTGATGAGCACTGTGTTCTAACCACAACTGATTCTTCTTATTCTGTTACATCAAGTATCATTTGCAGCTTATTTAAGATAATATTTGTTTTCAGGACGACGTCTTCTGACATGGATAAATTCATAGTCCGTGTTTTCTCTACAGACCGAAAGGTGAAAGTATTTGTCAAAGTGTCAAGCCTTCAGGAGACCATTTTTGAAGGAAGCATTAAGCTCAAGCTTGATGGCAATGACTTCCAGGTAAGACCTACATTTTAAGCTTTTACTTTGATTGAACTTTTAATACCATCGTCCTATTTTTCACAGGTACTACAAGAATCAGATGGTACCCTCATTGACGATGAAGATATATTTATCAGTCTGTGTCAGGAAGCCAAGATGATGCATTCGCAGCTCAGCGTAATGCTCATGCCCATCGGACGTTCATGGTCATCATCAAGTTCGTCAAGCGAAACCACAAATGAACCTGAGAGCAGTGACAGCAGTGAAGATGTAATGGGTAAGCTAATCTAATCTATTGCATTGTTAGCTTGCTTTCTGTCATCTGGATCAACATTTCAACATGCTACATTAAATATCTAAATTGATTGCTGCATTAATGTGGTATTCCTCTTTCATTTGCAGATAAATCTTTCAGATCTTTCCGACTCAGCTTTTGAGAGTGGTGATACCACTACACCAAGAAGATCGAGAAGTGTCTGCTTTGCAATGCACGAAGTGACAAGTTTTCTAGATCCTCTTACTGCAAAGCTGAACGATAAGCAGCTTCCCAAAAACTTCTATGTACTAAAGAAGAAAGCTGTGGAGGAAGCTTTTCATCTCGCTGGAAAGTATATGATCAAGATACAGGACTATAAGAATGCAACCGCTCGGAAGCTGGCTGAATTCATCATTAACCACGACAATGGAAAGTACAGGAAGATATTTGAAATCCAAATTGGGTCTTCAATGGTGATCCAGGATACAAATATTTTTCTCAAAAAATATATGCGTTTGTCTGCAACAACAAAGGAGAGGAAAACACCAAGAAACGGTTAACACCTACAAGACCCAGACAGCGTGTTGAAAGTGATTGTGATGATGAAGGCTTGCTTCCTCCACCTCCGTCTAAGCAGGATATGTATGGTTGTGTTGCCTTCTCTGTGCCGCTCCCAGACGGGGAAGATGATGAGACTCAAGAAGAGAAGAGGAAACGACTGTTGGTGCTTGGTGAGGATGATGATGAATCCATTGCACTTATGGCAGCTACCTTCCCCTCTCAGCGGTCTGATATCAATGGAGCAAAACCCCTCATCTCCCGTCTAGGGGCAGTCATGGAAAAGTGGCCGCTTTTGACTAAACAAGGTCACTTTCTTTCCCATTCGAAAACTCTAATGGGGAAAGATGTGAAACGTGTGTGGGACAAAAATATTGGGGAGAAGGCTGAAAATATATTTAAATTTATGGAACAGCACTTTGAAAACGAGGCTTCTAAGAAAGAACCTGCACCACAAACTTTGAACATGTTGGATTTGATACGCAAAGCCAAAGAGCTAGACATGGGCAGGAGATCAGTGGCTGCTTCTTGTGTTGCTGTGTTTTCCCTGATCATAGGGTATATGAATGAAAGTCAAAATTCTGTCTTCATCATTCTCCCAGTAAGTTTTCAGTATTTGCTGTGATTTTATCTATACTTCTAGCTACAATTGGACACAAAGTTTAATAATTCTGTCTGTTTACTTATAGGAGTCAGCTTCTGATGAAGATATTTTTGAGGAAGCTAGGATAGCAAAAGATTTTCCCCTCCTTGTTATTAGAGGTATCTGTCCAATCCACTTATCCAATTTATCTGTCTACATTGTACAATATTATGACTTATTCTTTGGTCTTTTCAGGAGTTTCAATGTTGGATTATGTTGATAGCTGTATCATTCTTCCGGGGCCGACTAAAATAGGAGCAACAAATGTTACTGATGGCTTTCTTATTACTGTGTTAGCTTACTTTGCGTTTCTTACCGTGTTCAACCCTGCTGCTCACAGCTCACTTGAATTTTATCAGAGGTTGGTGGAACTTTCTATCTAACGTAAATGCAGAGTCTAAAACTTAACTGATAATTATTAACTGCTTATTAATTCTTATTTTTTTTACAGATTCTTCCTACAAGTGAACCCACCTGAGGGAAGTAAGCGAGCCGTGAGGAGGAGGACAGTGGACAGTATTGATAGCAAAGTAAGGTGTCTGGCTGAGAAACTAATGGCTGCGAGCAGTCAATGGAGTCTGTGAATCGATTGCAACTTTTACTTAGAATAAATATTTAGTAACTAAATGGTTTTTCATTTTATATTTCCTTGATGTAAACTCTTATATGCGGATAAGGTATAGAGAATTTTGAAGACAGATATTTGAATACTTTTGGGAATATTATTTATTATCATTCCTACAAAAGTTAATTTCTTGTAACAATATATTATAACAGATACTATAGAATTTTGCATGACATTTGATTCAATGTAATTGGACCGGAATCCTAAATTTTGCTTCTAAATTACAGAAAACAATATTTAACTGATACAAATTTTTGCAACAATATGTTTTATATTTGTTTCCACATTATTAAATCTGTAACCGAGGGAATACATATTTTTATATCCACAGTTTATGAAATTTAGTAACGAGATTACAGTTTTAAAATTGAATTCATTTGGATTCCATTTTTGGTAACAGTGATGCTGAAAAAACTGCGTAACAAAATTACAAAAATTTGTACTGATTTTTTTAGAGTGTATCCACACCAATTCTAAGTCGATAATTTATTTAAAGTCGTCACGGTATGAAACACGAAGATTTTTCGGTTGAAAAATATATTCTTTAGGAAGATTCTTACCTGAGCCTCCTTCCTTTGAGGTCTAACAACAACATTCAACCCGATTCAACCCCGCCTCCGTCGCGCAAACAAAAAACGGTCGAAATCCATGACGTCACATGGCTCCTAATTTCTTTCAGGTGCCCTACCGATCAGTGCGGGTCAGGCGCTACTTTGAGGAACTCCTACCGTGGCGACGAAACGTCGGGTTTGGCGACGAAAGTGGCGATGAGTGCCGAGTGGCGAAGAAGGTGGCGATCTGACCTGCCGAGTGGCGACCAAAGTGGCGATCTGGCGCTGGCGGCGGCCGGCCGGGCCGGGACCCGACTCGGGCCGGTTCTCGGAACCGCTCCAGCCGGCCGCCGGAAGGATTAGGGTTTTTAAGCGGTCTCAGCACCGCTTCTAGCGCTATGTCAGCTGGGGCGGGGAGCGTGTCGTCGTCATCGTCGACGGTCGTCGCTTCGGGATGGTCGTCGCTTCGGGATGGTCGTCACTGTGACGTCACGCCTCCCCCCTCCACGCTCTGTCCCCACTCGTCTACTCTGTTCGTGTGTCGTGTTCGTTGCTCGGCCCGACCCGGCTCCCCCCGGCCCGGCTTGGCTCCGGTTCGACCCGGTTCGCCTCGGCTCGGCTCGGCTCGGCTGAGTTTGGGTGGGCTCGACTTCGACTTGCTGCTGGCTGCTGCTCTGACCTCCGTTGGCCTAAAACGAAAAATGTCAGGAACTACAAAATATCAGGTCTGATATGTAGGTTTTGAAGTTGTATTGAGATTATGTGAAGCATAAACTAATGTGGTCTGTCCGATGTCAGCTAGTTTTTGTACAATACTGGGCCCATCACTATCACTCATTTGTAGTAATTTTATTTCATCTCCCTACCTCTTAAATAATAAAGAACCTTGTTTAGAATACACAAGTTTGGGTGCAGCCAGCAGAATTAGTGAAACTGATATCATTTGATAGGTATCATTTATTATACACTTGGTGACGGCAAACCGCGGATTTAATATATATCATATACTCTTACCGAAACTATTGATGCTGCTGTACTCAGATGTTTTATAAATCTTGAGGGTAATATAGAGAACCATTTTAATTTCTTCTCCGTATTCTAAATAAAAAAGTACCCTTGTTTTGAACACACAAGTTTGGGTGCAAGCTGCAAATTGATATCATTTGATAGGTATTACTTATTATACACTTGGTGACGGCAAACCGTGGATTAAACTTCTTAACATTTGTATACATGGTCAATGTAAATTATTATCAGGCTTGTAAAGGAAAAAATCATTTAAAGAAAAATGTTCTAATTTTCAATGGAACGTTTACTATTACACTGCATAATTTAGTTTCAACTAGGAGTGAGAGATGACTAAGAGATGACTCCAGCTGTATTTATTCTTACAGGGAAAGCCGTCAAAAAGACACTACGCAGCTCAAGTAACTTTAATTTTTATTTACAGAAATCCAGATTACTCAAAAGTCACACTCGAAACGGACAATTTTCAAAAAAAAATTACGTCTGCTAAATGGGGAAAACTTTTTACATAATTAGAATTTGTAACGTTGTACAACCTACTTTGACTGACGTTAGTTTAACTGTTTAACTAAACTTTGGCAGTCTCAAGTATCGAACCACAATTTACACCCACTAGAATAACGTATGTGAATATATTTGTCGTAAACCTTTTCGTTGGTTCATTTTAAGGATTCTGAGACCGCTTCGATACATTTTGATGTATTGGAATGTTTTTTTCCCCCGTTCCTTACCCTTGGTCTATCGTGGTCCCACCGGAAGAATTGACTAACTCTCTCTCGCACTCATGGGCCAGCCTATCCTTCCTTGTCATTTGGTGTGCTAAACTCTCGGTGGTCGGACGATAGCACCACTACTGTACTCGCGTACTTTATAGTAGCTTATAAGACCTTATAATACTGGCTATAATACCATAATATTTATAATATCCTGTAATATTCTATAATACTTATAATATTCTATAATAACTATAATATTCTATAATACTTTTATAATACCTATAATATATAGTACTGGGCACACGGCTCAGGCTAGGCGAGCAGGGCCGTCGGAAGTGGGGTGCAGGGGGGGCGCGGCGCCCCCCCCCCAGAATAATCTGGGGGGGCGAAGCCCCCCCCAGAATTTTAGACAGGGAACGCAGCGCGGCGTCGGGGGCAGACCTGAGCCTCAGGCCTAAGGCGCGTGTGAGATCATTGAGTGTGTTGAGGAGCATCAAAACGTGGTCCGGTCAACCATGTCACAGAAACGTCGTACACACTTTATGCTCCTTCATGTACACAAAAAACGTGCTCTGAAACTGTCAAGAAAGTCTGTTTTGAAAGAATTTGTTTCTAAAACAAGCAAACGACGAAGGGTTTTTGGATGTGTTAACTAGTTAATTAACTGATACACTTTTGTGAGAACTAAACTATAAAAGTATCTCTAAATTATGTAATTTGATGTCTGTGCCAAAGAGTGCCAAAGAAATTTTTTTTTACTAATAAAAAAAAATTGAAGGTTTGAACATCGAGAAAAAAAATCCCCCCCCCCCCTCCAAGCCTGAGTTTCGCCCCCCCCAGCCAAAACCACTTCCGACGGCCCTGTAGGCGAGTCGTTCACCCCTCGCGATGTAGAGAACATACTCTCTGCGGTGGGTCGTTCGGGTGCTCCTCGGCGGCCCGCTTCACACCGCGCATCACCTTCCTGGCCTCAATGGCCCGGTGGTCGGCCTCGTGGTTGATGTGCCCGTCGGCGCCGTCCTTCAGCATACGCAAGCTGCTCAGGTCCGCATTTGTGTGGCACCGCGCATTGCACACTTTGCGCCAGTACCGAGGGGGCCTCAACTCCTGAAATCATGTGTACACAATCGCTTATATCTTCGAAATCATTGTCAAAAATTGTGGATCTTTTGCCGAAAAAAATTGATTTGAGTGTGTATTTCGGGCTCATAAAGCTCAAAATACGCTTGTATTTACTTTACGAATTATTTCTTCCAATTATAAGAGGTGTAATCATGTGAAATCAGGTGAAATCTTGAAATCATGTGTACAAATTTTGGATGAGTTGAGGCCCCCTCGGCCAGTACAGCTTCTCTCCCTTTGTTGAGTGCTGTGAGTACTGGAAGCCCCGGAAGTAAAAGAGCTGCTTCCCCTTGTTGGATTCTACCAGCTCCATTAAGTCCAGTGGCATGTTACACAGAATCGTTCGAATACTGCACGAAATGACTCATCTACGAAATTTTGCACACTTGTTCTAGGGTCAATTTTAAGCGATTTGATCTGACGGGGCAATCGATCGGACCGTGCAAACAGTTTTTATGGCCTATTTTAGTTCGAAATTTTAGAAATTTGCATTAGTATCAAAAATTTTACAAACTGGCTTACAGTTATCCGATTGCGTTCATTTTAGTGTTGTTTCCGATAAAGTTGGATGTGCCGAACACGCTGGTGTTCTCGGATTTATGATATCTCTATTGGTTTGACAAAATTTGAATTGTGAAAAGGTACAAAATACTTGAAATGCATTTACGGCCTTTTCTGATCAAAATATCGTTATTCGTCCTTTTCTGTTCGTTATAGCACTGAGTGTGAGGAACACAACGCAAAAAAGCCGACCTGTCTACCTCTTATAGTTTCCGAGCTACGCGAGTTTAAAGGAGGCGCGGCGCGCCCCGGCGCGAAGGGGCAGATAGGCAACCCGCCACCACACGCCACAAAATTCGTTTGAAGCGGCCTGTTTTTGATAGATTTTTTTTTTTCTTAACTTTTAATGGCACCTTTTGTCATCGGCGACCGCCTACGAGTCGGAATCGGTAGACAATTCCTCGGGATCGTCTACGTCTTCCTCCTCTGACTCTGGGCTACCTGCAGCCTGCGCAACCGCTGATTGGCCTGAGATGGGCCTGACATTTAAACAAAAGAATGTCATATTGACCCTATACAACGGAAATGTGCATTATTAAATGCCAATAACATACATTTTGTTCGTGCAAGCCAAGCCATCCCCTGACAATTTTGGCAGAGCGGGAAACAGGACAAGTTGGCCTTCCTGCAACCGCACTGGTTGCCGCAGGCCGTCTTGCAGCTGCAGCCTCGCATTTCTGGACACACCTCCCACATAGGTGGCTGTGTAGTCCAGGTGGGCGCCCATTTCCCCTCCTCCATAGGCCACCCCCACTTGGATGGAGAGGTAGTGTTTCCAATCGGTCGGACTCTGGCTGTACCCGACTGTCTTCCGTCTCTCTCACTCTCATGCGTGTCAAGTGAGAGGGAGAGGGACGGAAGACAGTCGGGTACAGCCAGAATCCGACCAATTGGAAACACTATGGAGAGGGCATTGTGGGTAATGTGAGAAGAGCTTGGCCCCATATGAAACCAGCCTGGAACACAGCTCGGAAAATGTGCTGCTTGAGAGAATCCATAGTTGGTGGCAGATTGGCCGCATTGACCTTCCTTTTTGGAAACAGTAATTTTCTGTTCTCTTCTAAGAACATTGTCACGTCTCCCTTGTACAGCCGGACAGAGAACAGGGCAAAGAGGTGTAAGGAATAAGCGGCTGATAATGAGCTTACGGGAGACGAAATTTCCAAAAATGCGGCCGTTGTGAGAGGAGTAGCCGCCCAGGTGCTCCAGCACGACTTCTTACCCTTCCCCACGAATGCGGACACGGTGTCGCAGCCTGTGAATGCGTGGAATCCCCGGAGTGCCGTAGCGTAGCCTTCTCGTTGACTAACTTCAAGGCAATCTTATGGGCAGCAATATATCGCGGCGCCTTACACTGTGAGAAAAAGCTACAATTTAACTATAATTTTTGACATACCTCTTCATTTGCAGTGGATGCAGGGCGATTAATTGCAACACATTAATTCTGAACGTCCATCTTGTTAGTCAATCTTTATTCAACCAACGGAAACAGGAAACACAAAGAACAAAAAAGAATCACAGGCATTGCTGCCAACAACATTAAATTTTAGTATACAATCAGGGATACCACATTACTCCCCCCTTGAAAAAAAATGTTTGATGCTTTATTGAACACAATTTTTTTTCTTACATTGTATTCAAAACAATTTGTTTAGCAATTACAAAACAGGTATTGAGAAGAACAAAATTCTTATTAATAAACGTAATCATTGTTACGAAAACGTTCAGGCTTCTGCAGGTTTGCTCGATTGCGGAGTTGACGTGAAGGTTGTGGTGACGTGTCCACAGGGATTTTTCTAACTTCTTTTGGGAGCGGAGCCTCTTGAACGACAGGATTTCTTCTCACAGGTGTACTGGCCGGGGATGTCACAGGTTGAGGGGTTGCAGCTGCCACTGGTTGAGGAACAGGTGCAGGCGTCACAGGTTCGGGATGAATGTCCAATTTGGGAAAGGGAAAGCCAGGAACATTTGCAGGTTCAGGGTTTTCTTGCTTAGATGACTTTGGTTGGACCTGGTTCGTACTAACTTGTATCACTTTGTGATTGTCACATCGTTCAATATGTAACAAAGTGGGACCAACAACCTTAACAACTCTTGCATCAAAGGTTTCATGATGTGCAGAAAGCTTGACCTTGACTAGATCATTTAGTTGAACCTGACGTTTAGACGGTACATACACTCTCAAATTTGGCTTAATAGCATTGACTAGTGTTTTAGGTTCATCTCCTAACATAAAATCACAGGGACATTTTTTGGTGACAGTTGAAGGAGTTGTTCTTAAAGCTAACAAATAGTTGGACAATTTTATGGATACATCACTATTATCACATTTTGTAAGCACTTTCTTTAAACCACTCTTCACAGTTTGAACATATCGTTCAGCTTGTCCATTTCCAGCAGGATGATACGGCGCACTCTTAGATATTACTATAAGATTTTGAGTGCAGAAATCAATGAATTCAATAGAATTGAAAGGAGGTCCGTTGTCACTCATTACCTCTACAGGCAAACCCCATGTTGAAAAACACAAACTTAGC
Source organism: Frankliniella fusca (assembly GCA_029379305.1). Taxonomy (NCBI): domain Eukaryota; kingdom Metazoa; phylum Arthropoda; class Insecta; order Thysanoptera; family Thripidae; genus Frankliniella; species Frankliniella fusca. The sequence continues at coordinate 202,641 of JAHWGI010000122.1, forward strand.
TTATCTATTACAGCGCTTGCATTTCTTTTGGTCATTTTCCAGACCAGAGCAGCGATTTGGGTGGGTTCGTGTGGGCCCAGCCAGAGGTGTGGCGGGGCGTGGCGCTGCACTGTGACGAAAGCACTCCCACGAGCAGTCCCGCGCGGCAGCCGAACGAGAGCCGAACGCTTGCCGAAGGAAGCGGGCCTCCGAGCCCAGCCTAGCGCGTGGGCTCGCTGTGGGTCAGCAGCCTTATCGGGCCCGTAACGGGTTAGGAGGCCCACTGGGCCTGGCCGCGCCGAGCGCTGCGCTGAGCCGAGTAGCCCGTAGCTCGTACGAGCTCGGGCTCGGGCCCGGCGGCGCGGCGGATGTTCGACTCGACCTGGCCTGGCAGGGCAGGCGGGTTGGGTGGGGGAACGGGGAACGGGACGGGACGGCAGGCTAGAGATGAGCAGGAGGTGGAAGAGGGGAGAACGCATCAGAGTTAGGTGTAGGTAGGCACGGGGAACGGGCGCGACCACGATTTGCGACGCTCTCGCTCGCGGTCAGTAGTTTAAAAAGTTTCAAACCAATTTTAAAACTGGAAAAATAAATTAACAAACACCAACAATGTTTACCCGTTGACACTCTCCCGTTCGCACTAACTTCTACCTCGCTTTGTATCGTACAATAACACGAAATGCAATGGACACTGCGCTCAGCTGCCGCCAGCAGCCCAAAACAGCTGTGCGCTGCCGGCGTGTGCCGGCGCCGGCCGGCACGCGCTGCGACCTGCGCTCTGCGCTCCAGAGCGGAGCGCGCATGCGCAGTGGCAGCACAGCTGAGCCTGAGCCTGAGCTCGCCCAGTCGGCCCGGCCCAGTCCAGTCAGTCCTGTCTGCACCTGTCTGTCGTCGAGCCGAGCGTCCAATTGCGTCCAGTACCAGACAACTCAGTGCATGTTTACGTTCGAGCGTTGATCTGTTTTCTTGAACTACGCGTGTCGTTTCCGCAATATGTCGCAGTCGAAGGGACCACGACCACCAGCGACAGCTTCCAGCTCAATGACATCGTCGTCCTCATCTGACGAGGTAAGTCAAGCCGCCCTTTCCTCGCCGCTAAAACAGGCCGACCTCGTATCGGAAAGCCCCGCCCCCGCCCCCTCCTTTATTTGTTGCTACATAACTGTGTTTGCCTGGTCTTCGTGCCCCAATGAAATCACCGTCAACAAATATCACGTCGTCCGTCGTCTCCGTACGACGGGCAGCCCATGTTTGAGCGTCTCTCCCTCCCCCCCCATCCACCCAGACAACGCCGAACGACACGGGTCCAGGCACGGACTGGGGGGTCAGGGGCCTACGCGGGAATACTGGTAGAGGCCCCCGGGTTGCCTACCTTACAGGGGCGAATGAACGTTCTTTTACTCATTTTACGTGTCCGGTTCGGTGCGGGGTTCGGGCCCCCTGCCCTCGCGCCTACCCCTTCTGCCCCTACCCCGTCTGCTCTGGACGACACGGGCCGTGCCGTCGGCAAACGCACAGGGCTGTTGGGCCCCTCTCCCGCATTGGTGCACTTTTCTTCTCTTTCGAATACCAGCTAAACTTTTTAGGCCCCCGTTAGGGTAGCCTATTGCTTTCGCCAGAAAGTTTTTTATTTATTTTTTTTCTTGACGATGGCCCCTTAAGGCCCTTATGTGCGCAGCCGATCCTGTCGTACCGATTCACTCCAAATTTCAATGAAAAATACTTCGAAAAATTAGAATTTTTTTTGAGATATGTCTGATGCCAAACTGTGTATACGGTTTTTCATAAAATTAGTTTGCATCCACCGTTTCTATGGTAATGACGAGCCGAGCAGCCAGGCCGAGCCGGGTCGGGGAAAGCCGGAAGGCTCTGACCAATAAAATTATTTCGCGGTTTATTCTAACCAATGCAAACGATCGCCTGTTGCTTTGTACCTCGATGTCCAAAAGTTTCGAGCAAGGGAGTAGTCACGTCAGAATCGTGGCAGCATCGCGCCGTGCAGAAGGATGCACCAGCAGGATAGATTTGAACGCGACCAGTAGCTGGCGGCCGTGGCTCCTGATTGTTGGCCGAGACTGTAATTCCGCCTTCCAATAATTTTTTTTAAATCCGTAAGTCGTCCAAAAGTCGAGCAGCCCCTCTCCTGGGTTTCCTGTCACGTTTTATATTTTAAGCCGGACTTTTCTTTATGTTGGCACTCCTACATCTCGCTCAGTCCCAAGTACGGATAGTGATAGCTTATATTAGTTTGAAGTTTGTATAATTTTCGTCCTTTACAGGTCAGTGAAAGAGCTCTTGTGCGTAGAGAAAACCAGCGCATCAGAGATGAATTGAATAATGGTACTTTGGAACTGGTGCGGAAGGACGTTACCCGCAAAGCTAGAAAAGGCCCTTTGCTTTTGAAAAATGGCGAGAAAGTTAATCTTTGGGACGTGATGTACCTAGTAAGAGATCGTGCCACAAAAAAGTTTGTGGACAAAGTTCAATGCACCTGGTGCAAGTCCATTTTTAGCTTCAAAGATATTCCTGGTGGAACCGGCACATCCACGATGTCTCGTCACCTGGACCAAGGAAAGTGTACCCAAATAGTAAGTTTCACGAATTCACGGTTTTTTTTAAGTGTACAGAAAGTATTTAGTGAAATCGTGTTAATCGTCCAGTTGTTTACGCCAAAAATACGTGGGAGCGTGACGCGAGCGTTATAACGTAACGGAATATAGCTCGCAGTCAAGTCAAGGGAGCCACCACTACTTACGGGCACACACAGGATTACAAAATTTCGTGGATTACACATGATTACATTAAAATTTTCAGGCGCTAAAATTGTCATATTTTTTGTTTCTTTTATTCTTTTGGATATTTCAACGAAATTCAGGCACATATTATAGAGGAATTTCAAGAGGATTACAGAGTGGTGGCCCCCTTGGGTTGAGTTCGACATCTCCTATCTACAATCTCACTGCCCTTACTAAAACGCTTCCCTTTTTTGCAGCCAAACCAGGGTAATAAATTTACGTACTCCAATGCTGATCAGTCTGCCAAGGAAAAGTTTACTACTGCTGCGGCGCAATTCTGTGCATTTAACATGGTGTCTCCTAATCTCTGAAGGGTAGTGGGGCTGAGACCCTTGTTCAGACCTGTGTCGACATCGGGGTGGCACATGGGCCGGTTCTAGCTTCCACCCTGACAAGAGACCCGGAGACAGTAATGGGCAGTATGCACAGGCAGGCCGAGGCTGCCAGGGCTGAGATTGCAGTCGAGATAAGGGCTTATGTGCAAGATCATCGGGTGGCGATGACCACTGACCTGTGGACACAGGATTTTTCCCACATTAAGTTCCTTGGCATCACCTCCCACTACATCAACGACAAGTGGCAGCTTGTGTGTAGATTCATGCTCTGCCTACCGCTCATAGACAAAGCATCTGGGGAGGCGATCCGATCTGCTCTGGCATCTCTTCTCCAGGAACAGTATGGCATATATCCAGCAGACCTGCAGGAGGTAACATGGGTGAGTGTTCGCCGAGGTGGAAACGGCGACCAAAGTCTGCTCTGGAAAACCAAATGTGTACAAGTATGCATTATTTCCTGCATACCATCAAGTATTCAGTAAATAGTGTGTACATGAACATGTATGCAGTAAATAGTGTGTACATGCCCATGTACACACTATTTGCTGAATACCTTGGTATGTACACACGTAGTTTCTGTGTGATTTTTCGTGTGTACTCGTCAAGGTATTCAGCAAATAGTGTATACATGGGCATGTACATGTACACATTATTTACTGCATACGTCTTCAAGTACACACTATTTACTGAACACTTGAAGGTATGCAGTAAATAATGCATATTTGTATACACACTTGGTTTTCCAGAATGTCAGCCAGATTACTGATGATTACCTGGATTATCTCGGATTACCTCGAATTTCCTCGGATAACCCATATATTACCCGCATTACCTCGATTTTCCTCAGATTACCCCTGGATTACCCCGGATTACCTCTTTTGACGGAATTTTTTCCTCCTTTACTCACTCTCCTATCCTATTTTGCTAATGCTTACTCTAAAATCGATACAAGGTACCGGGTACATAAAAGGTACCTTTACACCGACTATAATGGAAAGCACATGACGGTGTTGCGGTTTGCCTACTCACTCCTGCCGTAAGGCGCAATGGCTCCTATAGTAGGGAGACTCGCAGCACTGTTATGTGCTATTGTCGCGGTAACTTACCCTATAATACTTGTATAATACGCAGTAATTCATAACGTCACTATATTCACATTACGAGCATAATCTAAAATATATAAAAGCCTTAACCCTCTAAGGCATGACGTTGTTTTAAAACAACGTTCACTAAATTTGGCTCTAGAGCAGCTAACATTTATATCCTTTGCGATTTTATGGCCGAAACATGTTGTACTAGTACCCGTCGATGTTGCAGGCCAGCCGACAGACCTCTGCGACGCACACAGTGGGTCCTATTATGATCGAAAAATGACTAATTTCAATTTTTCGTGCGCCGGCTTGGAAATTTTCCTATTCTGACGAGATAGGGGTTAAATTGGTTGACAATTAGACAGAAACCTGGTCCAGAAGGTTGACTGAACGTAATCCGATGCCTACCTCTCCGGTCCGATGCGTCAGGCTGCTCTGACAGTGCAAAATAGTCGAATGTTGTTTTAAAACAACGTCATGCCTTTGGGGTCAACCGACCTCCTCGCAAATCAAAAATTTATAACTGAACTGTTTTTTTCGTCTCTCGTGTTCCAAAACTACACATTGAATCTGTATCAAATGTCCAAGTTAAGAATAACGACACACCTGGTACTGATTTCAAGTAATATAGCTTCGGAGCACAGGGCGCATCATCACGCAAGTTCCCCTTTTTGAGCACAGAAGTATCTGTGATGCATACGTTACACACTCACCCCAGTTTACCAGCTGATAATATGTGCTTCTAAGGTACTCTCAAGCATGCATACGTAACTTTAGCGCACAGCGGCTGTGAGCAAAGGGCGCTCAAAACAGCCTATCCGTACAACCAATGTTGTTCTGAAACAACATATGTTGTTTGAGTACAACAAGCGTTGTGCAAATGCGCGGTTTTGCACGTCTTTATATCCATCGCCCTTAGTTACACACTACCCCCAGTTTACCGGCTGGTAGTAAATGTTTCTGATGTACTATTCAGCACAAAAACGTAACTTTAGTGCTCAGCGTCTGTAAGCAAAGAGCGCTGAAAATAGCCCACCCGTACACACCCCTCGTTGTTCTCAAACAACATATGTTGTTTGAGTACAACAAACGTTGTGCTAAGGCGCATTTTTGCACGTCTTTATCTCCTTCGACCGCAGAGCTGGAAGTGCACCACTTTGTGGAATGACGCCTGTACACAGCCAGGGTAGGCCACCCCGCATCGCGCGGGTGTGTTGCGGGCCGGTCACCCTCCCAGGCGCTCTAAAGTGGCCGCTTGGCGTCAGTGTATAACTTCTTAGAAAGGAGCTTGCAAATGCGATTTTCGAAAAGAAACGTGTCCGGGCAAGGTGGGGTGGGCGAGCGCCACATGTAAGCGCGGACCGCGGGGGTGAGCGCCGCGAGCCTGAGCGAGGCCCGCGAGGGCGAGCGCCACGTGTAAGCGCGAACCGCGGGGGTTAGCGCCGCGAGCCTGAGCCTCGCGGGCCCCGCTCGAGCTCGCGGCGCTAACCCCCGCGGTTCGCGCTTACACGTGGCGCTCGCGGGCGCGGGCCTCGTTCGAGCTCGCGGCCCTAACCCCCGCGGTCCGCGCTCACCCTCGTGGCGCTCGCCCACCCCACCTTGCCCGGACACGTTTCTTTTCGAAAATCGCATTTGCAAGCTCCTTTCTAAGAAGTTATACACTGACGCCAAGCGGCCACTTTAGAGCGCCTGGGAGGGTGACCGGCCCGCAACACACCCGCGCGATGCGGGGTGGCCTACCCTGGCTGTGTACAGGCGTCATTCCACAAAGTGGTGCACTTCCAGCTCTGCGGTCGAAGGAGATAAAGACGTGCAAAAACGCGCCTTAGCACAACGTTTGTTGTACTCAAACAACATATGTTGTTTGAGAACAACAATGGTTGTACGAATGGGCTGTTTTGATCGCTCTTTGCTTACAGACGCTGAGCACTAAAGTTACGGCAAACTGGGGATAGTGTGCGACAACGCTCAAAGGACATAAAGACGTGCAAAACCACGCATTTTCACAACGCTTGTTGTACTCAAACAACATATGTTGTTTTAGAACAACAAAGTCAAATATTCAACATGCAAAGGGCATTTGGCACTGATTTTAGGGATAAGATTCTTGAATTTTTCCCAAAATGCCCTCTACACAAGATGCTGATACTGATAGAAACCTTCACGGTACGTTTTATTGAGAAAATCGCATTTTCATGTACACTTTGTAGGGGGAGGCATGGTGTTGTTTTAAAACAACGCTCACTTTCCGCAGCCGTAGGGCCGTCGTCTTTGAGAAATTTGATGCTTCGAGCTCAGGATGTCATTCCTTGCACTTTTTTGCATAGGAAACGAGAGATTTACCTATGTTTTTCTTAAAGACCAGCCGTCTACACAGCGTCATTTACAAGCACCCCTCAAAAATGACCCAAAAATACGTGTTTTGGGGGAAAAATGGCCACTTGATTTTTGAAATATGATCATTTTTTTAAAGAAATGTGAACATCCCTACCACCCAGAAGTGTCATAAAAATTTCATTCACTTTGGAAAAAAAAATAAGAAATCATGTCGGTTGACCCCAAAGGCATGATGTTGTTGGTGTACAACATTCAGATATCCTAGACCGTACATGCTAGAACACCCCACGTGGGCTCAAAATGCTTCTTAGACATAACCTAGGTCGGCACAAGTCCCATATTCAACTTTTGTTCATTTGGACCAGCTCATGCCTTAGAGGGTTAACTGCAAACCCAACACTGTACTAAGTACACACATAAAAGTGTGTACTTGCAAGTACACACAGATAGGTGTGTACTCGCCATAGTACACACTTATATTGTGTACGTTACTTAAGGTAAAGCACGCATATATAAAGGTGTACTATGTGTGTGTACTATGGCAAGTACACACTTTTATGTGTTTACAAAGTACACTGTTGGGTTTGCAGTGCTCTTATGACCCATGCTCTTTTCTTAGGTGACTGACAATGGATCGGACGTCGTGAAGGCGCTCGAAAACCACCGCCGTCTGTATTGCGCTGACCACAACATAAACATCATTGTTAATGATATTTTAAGTGTGAAATATCACAGACTCATTGAAAAATGCATTGATCAGACCGCGATGGCAAAGAAAATCGTTAATGTCCTTAATGAGTGGGTGCGGGATGTCCGCAAGCTTTTGCCAGAGGAGGATGGCAGAAGGCAAAAACTAAAGGCATCAAATGCTTCATCCCAAAGCCATGTGCCACTATTAACTTGCTACATTGAACAACACCAGTCGGTAAGTTGTAATTTTCCTATCAGGCCCTAGCCTCACAGAACCGCCGAAGCTGTACACAGAGAAATTTTATGTACTATTTTGTACATAGGTTACCTAAGTCAATGCGCGTGCATAGCTTACGTAAAATTTCTTGCATATTTATGTACAGATTCGTACATATATTCGTACATATATTCGTACATATATGTAAAAAGAATTCCGTACGTAAGTTATGCACTGCATAGTGACATAGTTATGTATAAAGTAGCACATAAGAATTTAGTGGTCCGCGGGGGCGGCCGCCGATCTACGGGGAACAAACACGGGGGTAAAGCGACCCCATTGGCCGAGTCCCCTCTCCCGCCCCACTACTTCTGACATACGGGTTGCCGACCAACCAACGCAATTTTCCAAAATTCAAGTTAGGCGCTAGCGCCGCCAATTTTTATTTCCGACCCCTCTAGTGTACTTCATCAAAACACTTCTCCGGCACACATAATATACTCTTAAATTTTGTGCACTTAATTATCTGACACTCTGTATAAGTACACACTCCCTGCTAATGTACTTTTTTGTACGTAGCTATGTAAATCTATGTGCATGCGTAGCTTACGTAAAATTTCTTACATAATTATGCAGAAATTCTTACGTAATTACGTAAAACATAAGCCTTTTTATGCGTAACTGTGTAAGAATTTTTTACGTAAGTTACGCATGCACATTGCACATTGATTTATAGCTACGCACAAAAAAGTACATAGCCGGGAGTGTGTACATCTGGCTCTGGCATACTAATACTAATATGTTCTTAACTAACATAATAGATTCAAGAAAGCTTCGGAGAGAGAGCCCCTTTGGTGGATATAACACTTGAAGATGTTAATATTTTGAAAGAGTTCCTCTCTCCCTTTGATTTGGCCAGTGGGCGAGAGAAGGCGGCGGAAATGTCGACAGCAAAATATACTTCCACCATTAAAAGACATATTGCGCTTTGTCCAGGCGATACTGAAATGTTGTGCTTGCTGAAATGCGTGGCACAGCAGGAAACGCAGGTCAGTTAAGATTGTTCATTAATCATAATCTACTACAGCTGTACGACCGTAACTTTTATTTTAATATTCTTGCAGTGTATGGAGGCAATTAAGACAATTGAACTTTGCAAGGCGCTGGTAACCTACACAAACCAAGCGGGGATTAACTCACTTAAATACTTAAGCTCAACCCTAAAGCAAGAGGTCTGCACGAGGTGGAATTCTCGGTTGAGGATGTTGCGGTCCATTTTGAAAGTGTGGGACGAGGTATGTTCTTTTCTTCTCGGATTCAAGTAAATTCACAATATACGAATTATTTCTAATGCAAGATAATATTTTCCGTGATTTTTCAGTATTTTATGTGCTGTGGTGTATAAACGCACATATTGCTATATATATGTATATATATATACTCTTAAAAAAATTCCAAAATTCTGTATCATTTTTATGCAGTAATTAGCGTATCACTTGTGATACAGGAAAGTGACATTTTTTTTGTATTTTGTGTTAAAATTATGTACGAATCATCCAAAATTCAGTAAAATTGATAAAGTATTTTCTGTATCAGATCCAAAAATTTGTACAACACGTGATACGTTAATTACTGCGTAACAATATACAGAATTTTGCACTGATTATTTTTAGAGTGTATATGTGTATATATATATATATATATATATATATATATATATATATAGAGAGAGAGAGAGAGAGAGAGAGAGAGAGAGAGAGAGAGAGAGAGAGAGAGAGAGAGAGAGAGAGAGAGTTATATATATATATATATATATATATATATATATATATATATATATATATATATATATATATATAACTATATATTATAAAGAATAAATATACATATTTTTGAGAAAATACATAAAATATTACTTCATACTTTGTCTTTATTTCATCAATTTTTTATCCTACACTGGAAACTCAAGTGTGTGAATGTCGCACACTTGTAGGTGTGCGAGTATTCATTTGTATACTACTTGGCTATGCAAACGAAATTCACACTATTTAGTGGCCAAGTATACGAATGAATCCTCGCCCACCTACAAGAGCACGACATTCACACATTTGGATTACCAATGCGTTGCACTTCTCAACGCTCTTCGAGTATTCACGTCTAGTAGAGGTGAAAGGGGGAGGAAGTGGAGCAGGGAGACAGAGAGGGGGTAGAAAATGAGAACATAAGGAGGTAGGAGGGAGTGAAAGGTGTACGGAAAGAGGTATAGCAATAGGAGGCAGGGTAGAGCTAGAAGGGGAGAGAGAGTGGAAGGAAGAGAAATAGAGGTAGGGTTTCGGGGTCGGAAATATTTCCCGGAAAAATAGGAAATATTTCCGAAATATTTCGGAAATATTTCCGAGGGGTCAGGAATATTGGAAATATTGGAAATATTGAAATTAATGCAACAGAGGCATTTGCATTGACCTGTAACTAGTTCCGAAAGGATATGGGCCGAACCGAACTCCTTCATGGTCTAAAAGGCGGTTTCAGACATGTCTGTGGTCCTATTTTGCGCCTGGGTGACGTAAAGCCTTTTTTCTTAGAACAACATTTTTTCATCTTTAAAACGTCCCATGCGGGGTAATTTTGAAGGTATCGCTCTGACATTTAAACCATGTGCTCCTTTATGATCTGGCAACATATTTTGGCATTGGTTTTGGAATCAAGAAAATATTTCTGAAGAGACTACATGAGGAGTCTTAAATTTTGGTGAATTTTTAACAATTTGAAATTTATGATTATGGTTGCATTGTAAATGTTGTAAGGGCTAAAAAAAATATTTTCCATCCCAACTTTTGCCAATTAATGTCTCAAGACTCAGAAAAACTTCGCGTAGATGTTTTGCAACCAAAATTATAAATTATCCCGCCTGGAGCGTTTCCCCCAAACACTGTTTTTAAACAAAACCTTTGCTTTACCTTCTCCCAAAACTCAAAATGGACATGTTCACCATGTGAATAATAGTTATCATCTTCTTCAGCACAGGACAAACAAAAAAGTTCATGAATTATTTTTTGGAGCTAAGATAGGAATTTCAGTAGAGTCTCCCCTTAAGCTCCTAACTAGCTGTACCTGTACCCTGTACTCTTTCTTTAACTCTTCTTATGACATGTGACATGGCTTCGGACTCCGGACGGAATTTGTTTGTAGATTTTATTTTTAAGAATTTTTGTAGAGCAACATTGAAATTAAAATAATGTCATTCTGCATCATTATAACTGTCGAAACCTCTTCTACGTGATTTCCCTACCCTATCCATAGTAAAAATGGCGATTCTTTTCAAAAATCCTATTAAAACTACTTCTTTTTCAATATTTCCAATATTTCCGAAATATTTCCGAAACATTTCAAATTTTTATATTTCCGGAAAAATAGAAACCCTAAATAGAGGAGGGGAGGAAGGGGGAGAGAGACGGATCAAACAGCAGCAGAAAAGTACGCTACACTTTCAACCCGGAGAGCGCAACGTAAATGTAGCGACAACCCAGTTCAAACCGGTCGTTCGGTTCCCGCTGCCGCCCCCACCCCGCTTGCAGCGGCTACCCGTTCATTCAAACTGCGCGCGCACCTGCCTTGCCTGCCTGTGCCTCTGCTGCCGCCTGCCGCCCAGCGCAGCGCCCAGCGCCCAGCCCAGCCCAGCCCAGCGGGCGGCGGCGGCGGGGCGAGCGGACGGCAGCATGCGCGGCAGGCAGACAGACTCTCGGGCTCACGAGCCCGCTAAGCTGATGTGGGCCTCTCTCGGGCTTGGCTTCGGAGCGGGCCCAGCGCCGGTGGGCTTTCTTTGGGTGGGCCCGTGTCGGGTGGGTTTGTCGTCGGCCCAGCCGTCCGAGCGCTGGTCCCGCATTAACCCACCCAAATCGCTGGTCTGTTCCAGACCTCAACCCACTTGGAAAAACTATCAACACACAAAAGATAAGTGACACTATTCAGGAAGTAAAAGTCTATGTGAATCCTCTCCCATGGTTGAGTGGTGGGAGTCCAGGAAATGTGTTCCGTGGAAACAGCTTTAAAGTTAGACTTGCTGCAGGGATCACACTTGATTACAAAATCCTCGATGTCCTTGGTGATGCTGGGCCACCACATGACGGATCTGGCTCTTAATTTCATGCGAATCATGCCGGGATGACCTTCATGTAGATTCTGGAGAATTTTCTTCTGCAGGGAAGGTGGCACTACAACTCTGTCTCCGAGAAGAATGCAATTATTTTCAAGGGACAGTGCATACCGTACATCGAAATATGTCTTCAGGTCTGGAGCAGGGCACGATTCAGGCCATCCTTTCAGGATGTAGGACTTCACGGCTGACAGTTGGGGATCAGCTTCTGTCTCTTGGAAGACGGTCTCACGGGATACTGGTAATTCTGGTATTTCTACAACAATTTTACAGGTCTCATCAAAAGCATACTCTTTAACAGGCAATCTGGAGAGCATGTCAGCTGGACCCATTTGTGAAGATTTCCTGTATTCTAGCTCGTAATCATAGTTGCCCAATATGACAGACCATCTTTGCAGTCTCTGGGCGGACACTTTTGGGGTAGTCTTATTCGGGGAAAACATAGATTTTAAGGGCATGTTATCAGTCACAATCTTGAACTTTCTGCCCCACAAATATTTATGGAACTTTTGCAAGGCAATGATGATACCTGGTGCCTCTCTCTCCAGTTGAGAGTATTTCTGCTGAGTGACTGTTAACATTTTTGACATGAATTCAATAGGCTTCTCTTCATTCCCTTCTTTGATAGCTAACACAGCACCAACTCCTACAGGTGAGGCATCAGAAATCAAAACAAGATCCTTTTGTCGGATCATAGACAGCCAAAACTCTACTCTTTAACAACATCTGTTTACTTAACTCCAATGCCTCTTCACAACGCTCACTCCAGTCCCACACAGCATCCTTGGTAAGCAGGTCATACAGTGGTTTGAATCGGGTACTAGCTTGAGGTAGAAATTTACCGTAAAAATTTATCATACCAACATAAGAATGAACTTCCGCAGCATTCTTGGGCACAGCACAGTTCACAATTGCATTAACTTTCTTCTGTGACGGTTTGTAAACATTGTGTCCCAATTCATAACCTAAAATTTCTATTTCAGTTTTGTACAACTTTATCTTCTCAGATTTGACCCTTACATTATGCTTTTCTAACCTAGCTAGAGCTGCATTCAAATTTTGCCTACAGTCTTCAACACTTTCACCACCAATAATGATGTCATCAATGTATGCTCTTGTCTTCTTCAAACCTGCCAAAATTTGGTCAATCACAGACTGAAAACAGGCACTGGCACTTGCTAGGCCATAAGGCAATCTTGTTGGCTTGAGTAGACCAATACATGTATTTAACACTAATATTTCTTGAGATTTCTCTTCCAGTTTTAATTGCATGAAGGCATCAGTACAATCCAATAAACAATAGTATTTGCATCCTCTCATAGCATTAAAAATGTCGACAGGTACTGGTAAAGGGTAATGGTCCACAACAATACAAGGGTTCACTGTTCTCTTATAGTCATGAACCACTCTTATTTCAGAACTGTGTGGCTTAGGTACAGGCCACATTGGTGACGCCCATTCTGACCTTTCAACTCTCACGTATCTTCCTTCTTAAAGTTTCTTTCTAAGCACAGTAGTAACTCTCTCTCTCTCTCACTATATGGAACCATATATTCCTTATGAAAAACTGGTCTACAATTTGATTTTAAAACAACTGATGCTGTAAAGCCAACAATGGATGAGCTGTCATCATCACTAAATACCGCAGGGTATTTCTTCTTTAGCTTCTCAATTTCTTCTTTGACTCCATCATTCTTCACTAATTTCACTTGAGATTCATCTTCAATTTGACGAAAACCTAGCATAAGTCTCCACTCAGGTATTATGGCATCAAGCCATTCTCTTCCTAATAGCGGCACAAAATCATCTTGAGTTTCACAGACAATAAATCTCAGAGAGTATTCTCTCCCTCTCTCATAAACTTGTACTTCACATTCACCACTAGCATACAAGGAGTGCCCAATCAGTGAAGCAAGCCTCACTGAAGTGCTTTTCATCGCCACATTAGGGAATAGTTTATTTAAATTTTGTCATGGTAATGAGAGAATGTCTTGACCCATTGTCCACTTCCATAGCAATGTTTTTATCATTTACTTTTACTCGTACAAGCAGGCTTTGACCTACTCCTCCTCGTTTCATGTTCACCATATTCCCTACACACTTGACTACATCACAGTCTTCATCACAATTTCTTTCCATCACATTATTATTATTTCCATCACTCACTATGTTATTGTTCTCATCACTATCACAATTAAAGTTCACTTCTGGTACATAACCACACATTTCACTTTCAATTTCTTCACATAATTTTCTTGCTTCAAATTCAGCATCCACATCTTCAGGGCTTGCATTCTCCCAGTAACACTTGTTAACACTCAGTTCAATTTCATTAGACATCACTCTTTTAGAAATGTAAACATTTTCTTCTAACAAATTACTCATGTCTTCAACATACTCTTCTTCTCCACCCTCTTCTTGGTCGAACACCATCTTCGTTCTTGAGCTTGGGCAGGCGCGTTGAATATGGCCTTGCTTTTTGCATAAGTTGCAAGTATACAATTTAAAGCGACAATCATAGGACTTGTGACCATCTGTACCACCACAAGCATAACACCTGTTGTTATTGTGGTTGCCTCCTCCCCTCAGCTGATTCGGTCCTTGGCCTCCACGGCCTCTTGGGTTGCTGATGCTTGGTCCTTGACCTCCTCGTCCACGGCTGATGAATCCACCACGGTTTCCTCCCCGGTGTTGGAACTGTTGTTGCACACCGCGGCCTCTTTGAAATGATCCTCTTCCACGCGAGGACACCTTGCAGACAACATCTTGAGTTCTGCTTTGCTTAGCTTCTTCGTAGCTCTCATACAACCTTGCTATCTCCACACACTTGGCTAATGTAGCAACATCAGAGTTTTTAGCCTTGTCAAATTTAGCTTTCAACTCAGGGCTCCTAACATTTCTAGTAAAGGTATCAACCAACACAATTTCCACATGAGCAGCCTCATAATCACACTTACTAGCTAACACTCTCAATGCATTGGCAAAAGCCGTTATAGTCTCACTGGGTTCTTGCACTCTAATAGCTAATTTTCTTCGATAAGATCTTGATAGCTGCTTCGACTCAAAATTTATCTTGAATAATTCACACAATTCTTCATAAGTCTTCTCCTTAGGTTTTGCAGGCAAGCATGTCTGACGTAGGACAGTGTAGACCTTAGGGTCACTATAATGGAGAAGGGCATTAACCATATCTTCTTCATCGGTCACTCCCATTAATTCGAGGAACAATTCGAATCTTTCCAGCCACTCATCCACTGTTTGTTCATCATCAGGATTGAACTTTTCCAGTTCATCAGAACGGATAGATTGGAACACCATGTTTCTCACACTGAATTTTCACACTTGACGTTTTCACTTAAAAGTTTCACAAATCACTTCACTAATAATGTCACTAACACTTTTGCTCACGTGGATTCTACTCTTCTCGTCGCCATTGACATATCTCTTCATTTGCAGTGGATGCAGGGCGATTAATTGCAACACATTAATTCTGAACGTCCATCTTGTTAGTCAATCTTTATTCAACCAACGGAAACAGGAAACACAAAGAACAAAAAAGAATCACAGGCATTGCTGCCAACAACATTAAATTTTAGTATAAATCAGGGATACCACAATTTTTTACCATTATTTCGAAGTACAATAAAATATTGTACTAAAATTGTACCCGGTATAAGGTAAATTAGTAATGTACGGCAACGAAAACCGTAAACCGTTAATTCAAAACCGCTGTTTAATTGTATGAGGTACGGTTTTTCTCACAGTGTACGCCACCGAAATCTACCCACAGCTCGGGGAGCCCGGCTTCCTGCAGCTGCCAGAAGAATGAAACAGCGAGCACCACCACGTCACTGTCTACGGTGCGAACTTTGACTGTCTTTGCTCCGTGCTGGACCATATCCAGGACGTGGAGGAACAGCCGGCCGTCTGCCTCTGCCTCGTCCTGCAGAGCGCAGGATACGCCAGCGAGGTGAGAGGGTACGTCCGTGGAGGCCATCATGGTGTCCCCCATGTTCACCACACAAGGCAGGCCGGGGCTAGCAAGCGCACTTTAAGCTAGAAAGCGAAAAAGCTCCGTCTTATTTTGAGAGTTTTTCATGAACTCCTGGCAGTGGTGCCCATCATATGGTTACGGTGGGGCAAATGCCCCACCGTCTTTTTGATAAGGTAGGTAGGTAGGGCATGATAGGTAGGTAGGTAGGGTGGGAAGAGGGAGGAAAGGGGAAAGGAAAAGGAGAGGAGAAAAGAAGAGAAGAGAGAAGGGAAAGAAAGAAGAGAAGGAGAGAACGAAAGAAAGAGAGAAGGAAGAAGGAAGACAATCGAACAGCAGAAAATCAGTAAATTGGAGAACGGAGAATGCGGCGGAGTGCTCGCGCGCTCGCGCCGGCGTCAGGCGTGCTGCCGTTTCGGGTCAGTGTTTTCCACTAGCGCCCAGCGCCTCCCTGTCGCACCGTCCAGCCGTCCCTGCGCCGCGCGCGAACTGCCGCCGCCCGCTGCCACCCTCCGCCACCCGCTGTCGCCTGACGCGCCTCGCTGCAACAATCGACCACGGCAGGTTGGAACACGTCGCGTCGTCGGTTTAGTTCGCGTTCACGTACCGTGTTTATTAGCATAACAGTTAGTGAATTATCGGACAGCGGTGCTGTGTGGGGCCCAACATCTATTCGGTTCGCTACACGAAAGTAGACAATGGGTCCCAATCATCGCAAAAAGCAAGTGTGCGAGTATTGTAAGCGTTTGCGAGGAAACTTGGGAAATCCTGACTGGAAGGCCCACCTTGCGAGATGTGAGCAGCAGGCAAATCAGTCACGAAAAACGCCATCGGTGAGGGGATTCTTGGTGCCTCTTGCTGTTGCTGCCACTGTTTCTCAGCCTACTGGTGAGTATTGCCACTTCCAACATAACACGTATAATCTCATATTTAGTTAAGAAAAGTCTACCGACACCGACCCAGGCCATCCGGTGCTATATCCAATTAAGAAATGTTCGTTTCCACGCTCAGCGCAGCGTGCGCTCACGCGGGCGTGAGGCGGGCGAGGGACAGGGAGCGGGGAGGGGAAGCTGAGCGTCGCGCCGCTCCCCGCCCTGCTCCCCGCTCCCCCGCTTGCCCGCCTCACGCCCGCGTGAGCGCGCGCTGCGCTGAGCGTGGAAACGAACATTTCTTAATTGGATATAGCATGGGCCGACCTAGGGCGTAGACTGGGGACTGGCGGCGTGGCGTGGATTTGGGGGGCGGGAATCTGAGTAAAGGCTCGTCAACATATTATGTAAAGCGATTTTGGGCACTTTTTGGCTGACTCACTGACTCCCCCCTCCCCCCATGTCACGCGCCGTCACGATAGGTGCCTCCCTCCCCTCTTGTGACGGTCTGTCCGTCCGTCCGAGTTGAGATATCGAGTGGATTTTTTTTACTGTAGGTCTTTGGCCTCAAGTTTTACCCTATTCCGCATCAGCGTTGACATTGACTCTCTTAAAAATTAATTGACACTTTAATTTTTTTTTGAGAAATAAAAAAATATGTTTATTGCGAAGTCTGTTTAGCATTCATAAAGAAAACAAAATGAAAATAGACAAAATTATTTTTCATCAACATTTGTAACGGAAGCGACCTGCCCTCATTACCTTCGTTCCTTTCTTTCTTTTTTCTCCGTAGAAATTGTATCACCTCAAGCTTAAGCCTGCGGTGGCGGTGATGGTGATGGTGGCACTAAGAGGAGGAGAACCCTTAGCCCTAGCCCTCCTGCTCTTGGTTCCTCTGATGGTGATGGTGGTAGCGTGAACACTGACTGCGATGCTGACGTGGAATGCTCAAGCTCAGGTATCCCGATGTCAGAGTAGGACATGAAAAAGTAAACGAGAATTTGTGTTTACGTTTCTTATTTTAAAATATTTTTTTTCAGTTTTTGATGAGACGGAGGTGGCGGGAGAAGATGATCTAGTGGTGGGCGTGGGCGGTAGTGGTGAAGGAAGGGTGGAGGCTGGTCCGGCTGGTGATGGTGTTCTTCACTTTTCAATTGAACCTTCAGTATCATAGTTTCTGGACGTGCAGCTGCACGAAGATGACGTTGTCCCAGTTGTCTCTCCACCACCACCATCACCCTCTTCCTCTTCGTTGGGCATCTCTGATAGTTTTGGATCACACGCTCCCACTCTTCGCTCTCCTCTTTCGTCTCCGTCCTCGCCCCTGTCGGCCCAGGAGCAGGTCAACGACGATTGTCCTCCTGGTTCTGCTGCTGCTGGTGATCCAGATATTCAGGTTCCGGTTCCCGACGGCTCTGCATCAGTTCTGGAAGAAGAAAACAAAAGTTTATTAGACCCAACAGACCCTGCAACTTTTTGTCGCTTATTAACATTTTCAGAGAACGTCGTGGGCAAGATATTGACTGTGGGTGTTGATCAGCCTAATGCTAGTGATGAAAAAGGGGGATGTTTCCCGTCTACCTCGAACAATAGAAAGTTTAACCCAGACTGGTACTTTCGTAAGCTTCTCGATGGGACGCTCCAAAGAAGAACGTGGTTGTCACATTCAGAAACAACGGACCGTGTTTACTGTATAGACTGCATTTTATTTGGAAAGTCTTCTCAAAAAAATTGCCACCCGACGTTTACTAGAAATGGTTTTCAGCATTGGAAAAGGGGGAACGGAGCTCTCATTGAGCACGAGACTTCAGAGGCCCATGTGGAAGCATCAATCAAACACGGACTTAGGCAGCTCTCCCTTCCCCTCGACGCCTCTGCAAAGCAAGAGCGGTTATCTAAATGGTACCAAAATCGTGAAATTGTCCGCCAACTTCCTGATGTGATACTGCATCTTGCTCAACACTGCCTTGCATTCCGAGGCCATCGAGAGAGTAGATCTGAAAGTTTCAGAGGCAACTTTCATGATCTCGTCACTCTTTTGGCAAAGTACTCACCAGTACTTGCCACCTACCTTGACAAGCTCAACTCTTCCGAGAAGAAAGTCTGGAATTTCGTCTCCTGGAAAAGACAAAATCAATTAATACAAGCAATTTCTGAATTTATCCAGAAAAAAATTGTTTCAGAAATTGGAGAAGCCCTGTTTTTTAGTGTGTCATTTGATGAATCCGTAGATTCATCTCGAACCGAGCAGTGCATTTGTATCATACGATACGTAAGAACTGATACTGGAACTGTTCCTGAGAGGTTAGTTGCCGTAAGGGACAGCGCTACAACAACTGGCGAAAAGCTTTTTGAGGTTATACAAGACATATTCAAGGAACTAGGACTAGACTGGACAACTTACCTGGTTGGGCAATCATATGATGGCGCATGAAACATGCGCGGTGCTTACCAGGGGCTCCAAGCTCTCGTGCGAGAAAAGGCGAACAGTGCATTGTACGTCTGGTGTTGGGCCCACCGACTCAGCTTAGCTGTTAAAGAAGCTGCGGGCAGCTGCCTTGACTCAGCAGAACTGTTCTCAAACCTAAAAGCAGTGTAAAATATTACTAGTAAAAGTCCCGACTTTGGGGCTGAGCTCCGGCCCTACGGGCTATTCTTCACGACACAATAAGTTATTAGAAAACATCCAATTTTTCGTCTTCCGGTTCTGATTCGTTACAAAATATTTACAAAAATGTAAACGAGAATCTTGAAAGCTTCAACACAAAATCCGAAACAAAACCGGATAATAAAATCATTAGAGAGCTCCCAGCTTTTTAATTTCCGGTCGTGATCTCGGATTGTGTCCTAAAACTTTCAACATTTCTGTTTAAATTTTACAATCAGTGATATTCTAAAAATTCTTATTTTGGACCTCAGGTAAAGAGAACAGTTAACTGGAATAATAATAAAAAAACAACAGGGAATTGGGGCCCTTGCCGGCGGAACGCGCTGTAATCGCACAATTTTAATTTAACATAATTAACTCATAACAAATTCTTTATTTCAAACGAAAACGAGTTGCAATTCAGTCACACCTCTGCTGTTAGCGTCCGGCCAAATTCTACTATATAGGCCTCCTATTGTTTAAAGTTGACCAGGGAAACCAGCCTACGCACAATTAAGCAAACCAAACCTAACATAACTTTAGCCATTAATGCACTATCAACCTCTTATTTCGAACTTTTACCAAAAATCACAATTTCTTTTTAAGCTACCAGGGGGCGGCAGCCCCGGCTGGACCCTCGCTGAAGGGAGTTAGATACTACACTTCCGCGGAAGGGGTAAGGGGTCGTCCACATATTACGTCACGCGATTTTGGGCACTTTTTGACTCCCCCCCATGTCACGCACCGTCACGATAGACGAACGCTTGTGACGTCACATTTTCGATCATTTTGCACACACACATAATTTAAAAGAAAGCGCTACGCCGATATTAAAAGTTTATAGTGTTGAATGTTTACAGTGCTGCAAGTTAATAATTAGCACAAGGTATGTACACTTCTTTTAAGCAGTCGAAAATGTAATTGACTTTCGACGCCCGTCCGGCTCCCTGCACCCAGACAGCAGCTCGCTGGCCGAAATCGCGTGAAAAAATCGTGGAAACGAGTGAACTTTGTTGTTTAAAACTCTTTTCTTTTTTTTACTTAAATGTGACGTCACATAGCTCGACACCCCCCCCCCCCTAAGCGCGTGACGTAATATGTGGACGACCCCTAAACCATGGGAAAAAATTTAAGTAACAAGGTGGCAGTAAAGTGGATGTTGACATTTTAAGTGGCAACTTGCCACTCAAACCCTGGAAAAAATTTTAAGTGGCAAAGTAGCACTAGAAGGGATTTTGACATTTTAAATGGCAACTTGCCACTTAAAATGTCGAAATCCATTTTAATACCGACCACTTTGCCACCTAAAATACTTCCCAGGGAAATGTACTATCGACTGCCAATGAGGTATTTTCCGAATTAGAAGCAATTAGAAGAACAGGGAAAGTATCGTCTGCTCCCGGACCATCACAAAGCCTCGACCAAAATCAGAGGGGCTTCTCTCCTGGCCCGGTCCAGAGAGCACTTCTCTGATTGGTCGAGGCTTTATGATGGTCCGGGAACGGCAATATTCCTCCTGTTCTTCTAATTCGGAAAATACCTCATTTTCTAATTTTTACTAAAAATCCCATTTTTTTTATTATTTTTTTTAACTATACCAGGGGGCTGCCGCCCCCTGGACCCCGCTGAGGGGAGGTCGATAAGGAGGTCGATACTGCACTTCCGCGGATGGGGCAAAATGTACTATCGACCTCAAATTTTCTAATTTTCACCAAACAAAATTTGAAACATTACCAGGGGGCTGCCGCTTGTTGGACCCCCGCTAAAATCTGGCTTAATCACTCCTTTCGTCTTCATTAGTTTTCGCATAAACACATTATGCGTGAGGTAGATATTTCCAACAAGACTGTTGTCGACTGGTTCACTTTTCGCAGAGAGATATTTGAAAAAATCATGTTGTTTTTATGACTTGAGTGTCCCTTCAAGTTAATAATTATACCTCCCTCAAGGAAGGTGAAGTTTGCACTAATACTATTGAAGGAATGTGGGGTCTAAAGGCATACTTCTGCAACAACTATATATTTTATAATTTCCCCCAAAAAGCAAAAATTAATACGAGTACTAATCACAGAAATATCAGTACAAAGTAAACAAAACAAGAGTACAAAAATTACTAATCTGCTTCAGCAGTTTTAGTTTCTGAATCAACTACATCAGAACACTTCAGCTTATACACCTCCTTTATTTTCTCCAGAAATGTAACTCTTTGATCACCGTAACCTAACCACCTCCTCCTAATCATAAATTCAGCTAAGTATGAGTCGAACATGGCTTTCTGCCTATTATATCTTGAAAAACTTCACTTCACAAGAGCCCACATTCCTTCTATAGTATTTATGCAAACTTTGCCTTCCTTGAAAGTGACAGAATGATTAACTTGGAAATGCCTAAGCCCGTGCAGGCCAAGCGTGGCATAGGCTTTCGATGAGTCTAAGTAGATGGTAGTTCTGGGCAGCACATTCTTTTAAATGAGTGGAATCAAAGTACGGGCATCCCGTTTAACAACTTTTGCCAAAAAACACTTGTTTGAGGGTCATTCTCTGTCAGATCACCACAAGGTCCAAAATGATGGTTTTCAGATTGAGTTGGAAGTGGTTAAGTATCATTTGGGACCACCCCAAGGACCCATATGTCAAAGGAATTTTTTTTTAAAATTTTGGTTTGGGAGTTATAGGAGGTCAAAGTTTGGTGTTCGACCAATCCGTCTCAAGTTATGAATGATACCTAATATCCTATATGAAACACAATACCAACTCTAGTCATGGTGTTTTACATTCAGTTTTTTATACTGATTCAAATGATCCATGGTTGGATTGGATCGTGAAAAATTTTTCTTGGCTCTATTTAGTAAAATCCCGTTAAAATGTTGTATAATTTCACTGTTTCAACTCTAGCAGAAATACGTCATACGTACAAAAATTCCAAACCATGCTTTTTTTAAAAGCTAATGATGGGTCGAACATCCACACCAAGTGACATGTTGGCCCCGGAGAATTTAGTCCCTTCGCCTTAGACTTACAGGTTTGGAACTACTATGAAAAGACCGTAAAGAGTGACAATTAACTTCACTTGGTCTATATCTTACTAAAATCAGTAAAGTGACACATCTCCTAAATATTTAACTATTTTTCAACACATTAGTCATAAAATGATATTATGAATGAAATTAAAAGCATTTTATACAGACCTAAATTAACAGTGATGTCCCCAAACCTACCAAAGCAAGTGTCCAAGCAATATATCATAGCAATAAGAAAAGCTTCCCAAGAAAGGAGAGCTTGCTACTAACCTCCAGATTAAAACAACAGGTTGACAGATTTTCCTCTATCTTATAGTCATCAGTCTTTATTCGATCCCTTCACATTTTAGCCGTTTTCCAAAAAGTAATAAGAGGTAATCACGGCTCGGGGACATGGAAAATTAAAAATGTCAGAGAAATATGTACACGGGACAGGGACAATAATAAATGCATCCGTGATAAATGCATGTTTACAACAGCCTATAGCAGCAGAAAACAAAAGTCACAGCCCTCGCACCTATACGATGAATAAGCTAGCGCTTTTCTTCTCTTCCTGTCTCTCTCGCACTTATGGGCTACATCATATTGGTGCGAGGGCTGTGACTTTTGTTTTCTGCTGCTATAGGCTGTTGTAAACATGCATTTATTATTGTCTCTGTCCCGTGTACATATTTCTCTGACATTGTTAATTTTCCATGTCCCCGAGCCGTGATTACCTCTTATTACTTTTTGGAAAACGGCTAAAATGTGAAGGGATCGAATAAAGACTGATGACTATTAAGATAGAGGAAAATCTGTCAACCTGTTGTTTTAATCTGGAGGTTAGTAGCAAGCTCTCCTTTCTTGGGAAGCTTTTCTTATTGCTATGATATATTGCTTGGACACTTGCTTTGGTAGGTTTGGGGACATCACTGTTAATTTAGGTCTGTATAAAATGCTTTTAATTTCATTCATAATATCATTTTATGACTAATGTGTTGAAAAATAGTTAAATATTTAGGAGATGTGTCACTTTACTGATTTTAGTAAGTTATAGACCAAGTGAAGTTAATTGTCACTCTTTACGGTCTTTTCATAGTAGTTCCAAACCTGTAAGTCTAAGGCGAAGGGACTAAATTCTCCGGGGCCAACATGTCACTTGGTGTGGATGTTCGACCCATCATTAGCTTTTAAAAAAAGCATGGTTTGGAATTTTTGTACGTATGACGTATTTCTGCTAGAGTTGAAACAGTGAAATTATACAACATTTTAACGGGATTTTACTAAATAGAGCCAAGAAAAATTTTTCACGATCCAATCCAACCATGGATCATTTGAATCAGTATAAAAAACTGAATGTAAAACACCATGACTAGAGTTGGTATTGTGTTTCATAAAGGATATTAGGTATCATTCATAACTTGAGACGGATTGGTCGAACACCAAACTTTGACCTCCTATAACTCCCAAACCAAAATTTTTAAAAAAATTTCCTTTGACATATGGGTCCTTGGGGTGGTCCCAAATGATACTTAACCACTTCCAACTCAATCCGAAAACCATCATTTTGGACGTTGTGGTGATCTGACAGAGAATGACCCTTAAGCCCTGCTCAGCACCACTAAAAACCCACTGCTGGCATACACTCTTCTTCCCCTTATTATGCTTTCTCTTATTAACCTACACCAAATTATAAAACGTCACATAACAAATTTACAATCCAGCGATTAAACTAACCAAAACAATTTACTCATTCATCAGTACACTTACGAGAGTAAATGATTAACCTGTCCTTTTTCCTTCCGACACACAAAACACCGACGCGTCATATTTACTCAGATTCTTTTACAATTAATTCTTTTTTCTTTCTAATTCCAATTTCTAACCTTCCAAATCAGTTCACAGCAGCCGGCATCCATTAGCGTTTGCCCGCGTACGTTAACTCAAATTACATACGTAACCAACATTACAACGACAAAACACGAGATCATGATTCGATCGAATAAGTTTAAATTGACTGCTTAAATTCAACACGACTCGTTTAATTTGAAAAGAATAATCAAAAATAATATAAATGAACTTCAAATACAGTCTAAATTCATTAAGTCAAAATTTAGTTTCATTTCGTTGAGGTTGGCGGCAGTGTAGTGTCAACTCCAGAAAAGCTTGCCGTTCGGATCAGTACGGCACGCCTGTCAGTGTGGCTTCGCTAATTAAATTAAATTAGATTAAGTTTAAATTTAAATTAAATTAGATTGCTCAGCCAATTAATGGGAGCAAGAACAATGTAGAAATTTACGAGAATTTTTTTAAGCAAAATTACCCTGGACAACAAATGATGCGTTTGAAACGCGTCGAAACAACTCGCTGGATGTCACATAGTTTCGCCCTGAACACAGTCCTGAGAGCGTTTGACGCAATCATTGAGACATTGCAGAACATTAAAGATCACGCCGCGGGTGACTCAAAGGCCACTGCCAACGGCCTTCTCGTGTATTTTTTATCCGAGAAATTTGTTTTGACAGCTCTTACTTACGAATCAATTTATAAAGATGTGGAGCCTTTGAGCACTTCACTACAAGGTGTCGACATGGATCTTATGGCCGCCGTCAGTCACGTCGACATCGTTTTGAAGTCGCTGTCTTCTTTACGATCAGATGAGTCTTTTGCTGAGCTTCTTCGCCGGAAAGATGAATTCACGGGTGCCAGCCAGTTCACTTTCACGGCACTTCCCCCTCCTACAACAACTAGGAGCCGACGTAAGCGGACTCTCGATGGGCAGCGCGCTGCAAATGAGCCATTTGTAGACTTGCTCAGAAAATTCATGGTAGAGACGAACTTTACGTCCTTAGACAGTATCATTAATTTGATTTCCAGTAGATTTGATGACAGGGCGCAGGGTCTGTTCAAAGATCTCTCACTTCTTACAAAACGAAGAATAGCGGAGATATCAAGCCGCCAATCAGAACTGCCTCAAGACGCTTTTTCTGCATTCTGCTCTGTATACGGTAAATTTGTTGAAGCTGAAGATATTCGGCGAGAAATTTTGCAATTTTCCAAAGTATATCCTTCATACGAAAAAGCGTATAGTAGGTTACCCGAATTTCTTCACGGCGATGACAAAAGTTCCGAACTGGTAGTGCCTGACGAAGAGGAGCATCAGTATGAAGAGGTCTGGTATGGTTACGACGAAGACGTAGAGCACCAAGAGGATGAGCTCGCTGCTGAAGTCAGAGCCAACCGAGGTCAGAAACTGAAAAAAGGAGAAGAAATGAAAAATAGTGGAAGCCTTGCTTACCTTTTCAAATTAGTTCATAACACTTGCCTGAAAACAATTTTCCCATCTGTATACGTAGCTCTAAAAATTGCAGTAATTTGCAGGATTTGAAGATCATATCGTGTGAAAGAGATATACCTGTAGATGTGGACAAAGTAGTTAAGATCTTTGCTACTTATAGTAAATATCTCACTGAAAACCTGTAAACCCTGTCAACAAAAATAAGATTAGAGATAAGTAATTACACCCATTTTCGTAAACCATGGTACATTGTATGTAAAAAGTGTAAACTTTCACTGTTAAGATAATATCATTGAATAAAATTAGAAATACTTACCCTTTTCTATTTTTTTCTTGTTGTTTCATATGCACACTGTAAAGATCGTATTATTTAAAAATAAAATAGAAAATACTTACCCTTTTATAATTGTCCTTGTTGTTTAATTTCTTTGTCCTACCTTGCCTTCTTCATTCCTCATCGTTTACAACACCATCTTAAACCTTTTCCCATCGCTTACCATACACTTTCTAGGTATTAAGTAAATACGGTCCTGCGTGCTGCGTGATGGATACCGCACCACCAAATTACCAAATTGCAAAAAAATCGATTACAGTTTGTTAGGCACGAAGTAGCCTTATGGTTTTGTCGGCGGATCCGATTATTTATTTTTTTTTATCAGTGTGGCCCCTTACCTAAATCCTGATTTTTCTATACGATTTTCATAAGACTTGGCAGAGAGGTAGAACTCAATCTCCTTAGTTCACTGCTGGAATGCCAGTCCAAACTTAGTGGCCAATTTTGAGAAATTTCGATCTAAAATCTCTGTTTCTATGGTAATACTCGACTTGTCTCGGGAAAACAGCGTGGAAAGGGGAGCCGAGCCGAGTCGCCATTGTTGAGGCTGCTCGACCCCTCGGCGCGGCGCGCAGGGGATGAGGACCGGCGGGGCCGGGGACTTGTTGATTCTACTCATACACAGTAGTTCAAAAAATAAAATTTCGAACGACATGTTAGAATAAAAATGTAAAAGCAGTGTTCGAATGCCCATTGCACAACGAGCCTGCAGTTCAAAAATCAAGCTGATCGGACGATTTTTAATGAGAGACTAACTTCTAAATCGATTGAGCTAGAAAGCTAAAATTTGGAATGTGACCCGCTGAACTAATGACCTTGAAATAAAAGAAATTCAATAACATGACCCATAAGGCTAGAATTTTAAAAGTTCATTTATATATAAACCATCTTCTACCGAAGAATTTAGTGAAACAAAAACATTAATTAACTTCGTGCCTACCAGGATTTCCTGAAATCGTATTTTTTTTTTTTAGGCACGAAGTAGCCTTATGGTTTTGTGTCAGGATGCGATTTTTTTTATCAGCACGGCCCCTTACCTAAATCCTGATTTTTCTATACGATTTTCATAAGCCTGGGCACAGAGGTAGAACTCGATCTCCTTAGTTCACTGCTGAAGTGCCAGCCCAAAGTTAGCGACCAATTTTGAGAAATTTCGATCTAAAATCTCTGTTTCTATGGTAATACTCGACTTGTCTCGGGAAAACAGCGTGGAAAGGGGAGCCGAGCCGAGTCGCCATTGTCGCGGCTGCTCGACCCCTCGGCGCGGCGCGCAGGGGAGGAGGACCGGCGGGGCCGGGGACTTGTTGATTCTACTCATGCACAGTAGTTCAAAAAATAAAATTTTGAACGAGATGTTAGAATAAAAATGTTAAAGCAGCGTTCGAATGCCCATTGCACAACGAGCCTACAGTTCAAAAATCAAGCTGATCGGACGATTATTACTGAGAGACTAACTTCTAAATTGTTTCAGCTAGAAAGCTAAAATTTGGCAGGTGACCCGCTGAACTAGTGACCTTGAGATAAAAGAAATTTAGTAACATGACTCATGAGGCTAGAATTTTTAAAGTAAATTTATATATAGACCATCTTCTACCGAAGAATTTGAATTTAGTGAAACAAACACATTAATTAACTTCGTGCCTACCAGGATTTCCTGAAATCGTATTTTTTTTTATTATTTTTTTTTATTTTTTTTTGTTGGATGATAAGGTAGGTAGGTAGGATGAAAAGGTAGGTAGGTAGATGGTCTTGCCCCACCGTCTCCAAATGCGATGGGCGCCACTGACTCCTGGAAGTTTGACGGGAGCGTGTTGGAAGCCTGGACTCGACGGGGCGCCGAGGTCCCTCGTTTTCTCCTTGTCCCATCCTTAATGCTCATTTCGTTGTACGTGTCAAACACGAGGTCTGCACGGCGGGCGCTGACCTCCTGGACCTCGCCTACAATGTGCGGCAGCAGCTCATCAGCCCAGTACTGCTTAAACGTTTTAGGTCTTTTCGGCCTTTTCAAGTGCACGAGTGCTGCACCATCGTAAACAATCCCGTCAATGGTGTTAGGAGGGCAGGAAACTTCCAATTTATTTTCCAGGATTTCCAGGATATCTGATTTTGTTCCAGAAAACATTTCACAGTTCTTCGTCAAAGAAGGCGGAAAGGCGTGGTTCTCGTGAGAAAAAAAAATTCTAACGCTAACGCGTTAAACGGCCCCCTAGGTTTTAAAACTAGCCGCAGAATGAGAAAGAACTTAGGTCAGAACTATCTGTGGGAATCACATCACAAATTTTATCCGCTAAACAGAAGTCCCAAAAATTAAGCAATTATTTTTTTATCTTTTTTTCTTAATTTCTGGTTACGTAACTGAATATACCACGGTCCTCCTTCCTCCCCTGCGCGCCACGCGGAGGGGCAGAGGGGCCGAGCGCCCGAGCACCCAAGCCCCGAGAGCTGGCGACAATGCCGATGCGGCTTGGCTCGCTGGCACTCCTGGCCGCAGGGAAAACGTAGGCTAGACAATCCGCAGCCAGCTGGGGGAGGCGCCGCCGCCTTCGACAGGACGGAGCGCGTTTGAGGCGTGAGTGCCCAGTCCTGTCGTTTCTAGGTTCTAGGCTGGGACCTCCACTCAACAAAAGAAGGCCGGTGGCCCGGCTGGGGGAGGCGCCGCCGCCTCCGACAGAACGAGGCGCGTTTGAGATGTGAGTGCCCAGTCCTGTCGCTTTTATGGTTCTAGGCTGGGACCTCCACTAACGCCCCGGCGACAATTTATTTTAACTGAACAATATGTTAGACAGCCGAAATGAATGTGAAAGAGGCAGTTTCAGATATGCGGAAATCGTTTCCCAAAGTTTCAAGGAGGTTTAATCAGTAGGTAAAAAAATAGGATTCGTAAAATTATTTACGTAAATACACACCATTTCAACAGTTCTGTTCCCCAGATTGAAGTCAAACTTACCAAAACATCTGCAGGTGCAGAAACAATATTTACGCATTCAGTTCGACTTGTCAACGTTTTGATAACTTTATACAATGATTTAAAGTCGCGAGGTGGGAGCCTCAGCCCCCGGCCGTGGCGGCTATGGGTGGGGAAGGCCGGCGCGGGGCCGGCGACCCGACGCCTCACGCGTCCACCTCAAACCAACCTAGAATATATTTGGCAAGTTTTTAATTTAGGGACGACGTTAAGTGATGTTGCAGGCCTTTAGCACACAGCTATGGAAGCCACTACACATTCACAAGGAACACAGAGGCAGACACAGAGGCAAATCGTGAATTTTATCCGTCTCACATTTCTAACTCAAACATGGCGCCGATCGGGCCAGCTGTAAACAACGCGCTTGGCAACCACTAAATTCAACCACCAGGCAAGAATTAAAGGGTTCTAGTTTCAAATTTGCCACACACTTACCATTAAATGAAATAAAAATTAAAAATACTAGGTCAAAACTCTCTGTGAGAGCCCAAATCGTGAATTTTATCCGCCTCATATTTAAGACACAAACATGGCGCCGAGCGGGCCAGCTCTAAACAACGCCGGCTTGGTGTCCACTCAAACCAACACAAAATATATTTTGCTAGTCTTAGATTAAGTAACTAGGTAAAATGATGTTGCAGGCCTTTAGTAAACAACGGTGCAAGCCTCCACGCATTAACACGGAACTCACGGGTTGTCTTATTTGTATCTTTCAGTGAAAACATGAATTGAGGATTTACTCTGAGGTTGGCGGTATTGTCACAAGCCCCGCCCACGGCGAAATTACAGTCCCAGCCAACAATCAGGGGCCGCGGCGGCTAGCTAGTGGTCACGTTTGAAAGTCTCCTGGTGGTGAACCCTTTTACATGGCGTGAATCTGCAACGATTCTGACGTGACCACTACGTGCGGTGAAACTTTTGGATGTCGAGGTACAAAGCAACAGGCGGACGTTTTTATTGGTTGTATTTTCGCGCGAAACATTTCTATTGGCCAGAGCATTTTGGAGGGTGTCAATTTTGGCTCGGCACAGGGTGCTCGGCTCGCAATTACCATAGAAACTGACGATGCAAACTAATTTTATGCAAAAACGTATAGACAGCTTGACATCATAAATATCTCAAAAATTTTCTAATTTTTCGTAGTATTTTTCATTATAATTTTGTACGAATCGCTTGGGCAGGATCGGCTGCGGCCATAAGGGGCCATCGTCAAGAAATAAAAATAAGAAACTCACGGGCGTGAGCAATAGGCACCCCTAACGGGGGCCTAAAAATTACATCATTGACTTTTCTGTACTTAGCTGCCATGTACAGGGTAGACAAAAGGTGGAGGTCGCTTCTTAACCCCTTTATCTGCTGCGCTGCTGGTTTTGGGGCGGCAGTCACCTTCCTGAAAATGTCCATGTCCTGAAAATCTCTGCATCCGGTCGAAAACATTTTTGTTCGCTCCCCCCGTGGAAAGGCGGTCCCTGCCGAATGTATGCACCATATTGATGCCTTCCTCATTCGCTTGCCTGAGATTAGAAACACACTCGGGGGACATCACTGCACCAGAATCTAGGCAAATAAGTCTTTCTGTTGTCTCCAGGAAAGGGTTACCAATGTCTTCAAATGCTTCTTTAACTTTCCAGATAGCTTCCTGGAATTTCCGCTGGTGCGCTGGAGTCCGCTCGTGGTGTCTCGTTCTGTTTTGTGTTTCTGCGCGAGAATTCGTGGCGTAAGCGAGCTATTTCAGGACCGGCCAGCATTTTCCTGTCTAGCTTGGTCTCGTCGTGAATCAAGCCAGAAGCACCCATTTCTACTTTGATGACAGCGTTGTTCTGCTCGTGAAACTGGTCGGCTGCAATCGCAGAGTGGAGGGCAGCTGTTTTATTAAGAGCAAAAAAGCCATCGGAGAACATTTGATGAACTGTTGGTGCAACTTGTTCGAGGTATAGGTGAGGTCTGTCAGGTGAATACATAAAGCCTTGGCGTAGTTCAGCCTATCTACGGCGAAAACCCACGGCAATAAGCGGGCGAGGCTCTCCTCACTGTTTAAACCTCGCGAACAATCGTTGCAAAGAAATTGGATGCTTCGCATTGCGAAGAAAAAGTTCGTATTACAAACAAAATAGTTCGCAACGCTTCGCAAGCTTACAAACTTTTCACGCCTTACAAACTAAATAGTTTGTAAATTGAAAAGAAATTCTTCGCAATTGCGAAGCAGCCAAATACTTCGCAGCTTACAAACTATTTTGTTTGTAATACGAACTTTTTCTTCGTAAGGTTTTAACAGTGCTTGTACAGCTCGAAATTCTGTCACCGAACTGCTTTTAAGGACAGGAAATTAAGAGTCTCCAAGTTTAGGACAAGCAGCCAAAAGTAGAATGTCGGAGAAGCGTCTGCCCTGCTTTGCACCCACTTTTCGAACGCCTCGTTATCATTCTCATCGTCATAAACTTGCAGGAGAAGGATGTACAAGACAGCAGCTGTCACCTCGTGTGCGCATCTCGCCCTCTTCAGGTGCTGCACTTGTAGAATTGCTTTCGCTGCAGTTTCTGACACAAACCCTGATGCAGCGAGGACCCCAGCCCAGCCGCTTCCTTCGAGGAGGTCACCAATTAGCCTCAATGTACCCTGCTCTAGGTGGAACGATCCAAACAAGTAAAACATTCTGTCATCGCCATATTTGTCGGGCCACGCCCATTGGATGGTTTTTCCCAGTATGTACAAAGGATATAGTCAACCGTCATAACAGCAGTTTTCCGGGGTTCAGATGATCTGTAAGTTTGATGGCCAAATTCATGCCATGACACATCATGCTCGGATCAGTCGACAGTTCACTAAATGTGGGCAACATCCCGTTGAGAGCTGGAATTATTTTACGGTGGGATGCGTTTGTGGCATGGAAACCAGCCTAGGTAAAGTCGAGCTTTCCTGCAAGTGGGCGCAGATAACACGCTCGTACATAGTCCAGCCAAGGCGCCTCCTGACGCCACAGATTTGAAGGCGTGGCCATCACTTGTACTGGTCCCGGCTAGAGCTGTTGCTTATCCATAGTCCCTCGTCTCATGGTGCCAGGTGGTGGAAGTGGAGCCGCGCGCGGGATGGGGACATTCACGTAGGGTAGGTCCACGACCGACTCGATCTAAGTTGACACGACCTCCGCAAAGCGTGTTCTGGACCCGTGACGCCGAGGCGGGCCCGTGCTCCCGACAGTCCGAAA
Organism: Frankliniella fusca; assembly: GCA_029379305.1. Classification (NCBI taxonomy): domain Eukaryota; kingdom Metazoa; phylum Arthropoda; class Insecta; order Thysanoptera; family Thripidae; genus Frankliniella; species Frankliniella fusca. The sequence goes on from JAHWGI010000122.1 coordinate 234,545, forward strand.
GTCGACGTTAGTGGCGCCATCTGTCGGCACTCTCGGCGTCAAGCTACGCTATGTCTATAATGAACGCCGATAGAGAGCACCTGCAATCTGCTAGATTGAGCGCGGGATATTTGGAATGAAGCTCGAACTGTATGTGGACAATACCCATCCGGCTGTGGCGTTGAGGAAAAAGACAGTCAATAGGAAATACATGTGTGGCTTGACAAGAAGTGCTCCTGGCTCTACCCTTGAAAGTAAGAGAATACCGCAAGATATTTTTTTCCTCTTAATTAATTAATTACACTCTAAATGGGGGAAACATTTTTTCCACCCACATTTTTCTTGTCATCCCTTTATTCCTCATGCTTGGTTTATTCTGTGTTCAGGAGTCATAGCAGAAGATGAAGAAGTTGACGACCCAGATCAACTTGAAGAGTTTTGATTAAAATTAAAAGTCCTGTAAATTTAGATTTTCAATTTTGGAAAGCCATAAATTGAATGACTCCTTGTGTTTTAAAAAACATTCCTAAAATATGTGGACATTCCCTAAAATTAAGAGAGTTTCTAACAATTTGCCAGCAGAGTTTTCCTCTAAAAATCATTGACTGTTGTTATCGTGGAGTGCAGGAGAAATATGTGTGGAATGAGAACACAGTAAAAAGCAACAAAATATGGATACTTAATATTCATTTCAGGACCATTGCCTCATGAGGCATTCAGTCTATAGCGAAGTGTACTTTATAAAAAATGTTCAGTTTAAACAAAATTTAACATTACAAAACGTGTTTCGTTTAGACAAATTGTACATTACAAAACATGTTTAGTTTATACTTTACTAAAATCTGGTTTACCAAAAATGAAAATCTAAATTTACAGAACCTTTAATTTTAATCAAAAATCTTCAAGTTGATCTCGGTCGTCAACTTCTTCATCTTCTGCCATGACTCCTGAACACAGAATAAACCAAGCATGAGAAAATACGGAATGGCAAGAAAAATTTGGGTGTAAAAAATGTTCTTCTCGTTTAGAGTGTAATTAATGAATTAGAAGAAGAAAAAATTTTCTTGCGGAATTCACTTACTTTCAAGGGTAAAGCCAGGCGCACTTCTTGTCAAGCCACGCATGTACTTCCTATTGACTGGCTTTTTCCTCAACGCCACAGCTGGACGGGTGTTGTCCGTCATAAGGAGGCAGGCATTGGTGACGAGGACAGGCAGCAGCTTCTCGCACAAGATGTCTGCCACTCTCTCTCTATGGCAGCAGGTCCAGCCTGAGAGGAGAGGACAGGCAAGCAGGTGTGGTTGAAGGGTAGAGGAGAGCGCCGCCGTGATGCCTCGTCGACCACTGTCCATCTTTTTGAGGGCCAGGCTGGTGAAGTCCCGAATCACTCCTGCGATTCAAACAGAAAACCAAATTGAGTAAGTGTTGGTGGACAGCGCCCGTTGCAGTCGTCCACCGACAGTGTGCCCCGCGGCCCATGTTGCGTTTGTTTGCGTCGCGCCTCGCCGTGCACACCGCGCCCGCGCCGCCCTACGCCGCTCCGCGTTCTTTTACTACGCCCGGTAATTTTTGAACGCGTAAGCGTGTTGCGGGTTTGCCTACTCCACTCGGCCGTAAGGCGGCATGGCCCATGCAGCCCTCGCGACACCGTTACGCCACGCCACCTTCCCAGTGCCTTCCCTCTCCAACCCCGCAACACCCGCCAATGGACAGAGGGCAACCGTACTGACCTGCCACGTTCATGAGCGCCATCGACGGGTACGCCAAGCTGCCGCGGTCGGTCTGACGAATGAGCGCCATGAGCGGAGAGCGGTCGCTGTCCAGCGCGCGCAGCCCCGGGACGCACACATCGCACTCGATGCGCTCCTCGACAGCCCGCAGGACGAACGACACCGGGAGGGCGAGAGCGGCGTTACGTAGCGATGGATATAAGGCTCTGTCGAGAGACACGCTCCGCAGCGGCCTCGCAAGGGCCTGAGCTTCGGCGTCGACGGACAGCAGGGCGGCAGAGTAAGATGTTGAGGGCCGAGCGCGGCTCTGCGGAAATTTACGTAAAACGTCATTAATCACACCCGCTCCACGCTGCGTCGCAAAATCAGAACAGAAAATCTAACTTACAGCACACTTTAGATTGCCTTTGTAAGGCACGGCGTCGGCCTCGCCAACATTACTGTAACGGGAGGTTTTTAAGCCCCCGACACGCAAAATTTTTTCGAGAGCATACATGGCGGACCTAGCGTCCACCATGTCGTTGGAGCCGCAGAGCCGCCGAACGGCACCAAAGGTGGACTCCACCGGATCGCTGTTCAGGCAACGGCTCAGAACGTAGAAAAAACCTTGCTCCAGGAGATAGCGGATGAAGGCAGGAGTGGACTTGGAGGTGAATTGAAGGGCCTCCCAGGTCTCATTGGTGAGGAATTCCATTTTGCGCTCAGTGTACTGAGCCTTAATGGCACGCATATAGTCCAGGAATTCACCCTCCATCCACTCCAGCCTCTCATTGTGAATGCTGGCGCCAGCCGGTACGATAGGTTCGACACGTTGTGTGCCGAAAACCACTTATGGATTGTCTCCATATACTGGCATGTCGACAGACAACCATAAAAGTGTTGGCTCCGCGGATGGTAATGCCTCGTCTCATGCATGTATCTGTTGGAACACGACACGTATATAAGCAGTGGCAAAAGACGGGCGTGCGATGCGAGTATGTGCGGCGGGGGAGAGACGGAGAGCGCAGGAGTGACAGTAACGCACCCTAAGGTGGCAACAAGCGATGGCGAGAAAAACTGATCGGCGCGCTCGACGTTTTGCTTCTCAATGCCAAGGGGCGTGACGTGCTTGCGGGACAGGTATCGCACGGGTTTGATCAACTCCTTTTTCTGCATAGAGTACAGTTCGGCGATGAAACTTCCCTTAATTTCCCCGACCCCATCCTCAGCGGACATAGTCCGCTCAATTAACTGGCTCTTAAGGTTTTTGAGGATATGGTTGGGGTCGAAGGAAAGGAACAGTTTCATGCCTGGCAGGAAAGGGTGATCGACCTCATGCTGCAAGTCCTTCCCTCCGCCGAAGAGACGAAACATTTTGGTGTTGGCCCGGAAGTTGTCGGTCACGATTCGGACAGGGCGGAAACCGATGTCACACAAACATTTCAGCACCGGCACGGGTAAAACGGCCTTCGTTACGATCTCGTTACGAAATGCGCGAGCTCGCAGTTCGTCGCAACCCCTATCCCCAATAACCCAGAATCGCTTACCTGCAGTGCGAGTCGGTGTAGATCAGTGCCGGAGGCAGACCTGGTGAAATAGTATGACGCAGGGATGGTGAACGGGGTGCAGCAGCCGTGGATGACGAAGCAAAGTAGCTTGTTGGCGAGGTGGCGGTTGTTGTTCTCATCTTGCTCGTCCAAGTTCTCCACGCCGAACACCTGGTCAGACTTCTTATCCAGGACTGCCTTCTCGGCAATGGCCATCTCGTCCACCATCAGGGTGCAGAAGCGCTCTATCGGCTGCAGGGTTTTCACCTCGGCCTCCATCCTGTCCCGCACGTCGCTGGTTATGCCGACCTACGAAAAAATGTGCATCATTAAAAACGCCTGTGCGATATGCAACCCATAACGCTCCGGAGCGTTTACATTGCCTATCACGAACACGACAGGGGCTGTTACTCACCTCGCCTGTGCTGGGGCCCAAATAGCGCTTCAGGGTGGAGCGGACGGGCATGCCCTGCAGCAGGATCCCTGCCCTCGCCTGGTCGTACGCCGTCGGTGAGATGCAGGCCAGGAGCACACACTCGCGCACCACGGGCTCCGTCCAGCGAGGCTTTTTGAGAGGGAAATTCTTCACCTGCTCAAGGATAAAAAGGGCCTTGGTGTCACCGTCCGCCGCCGCCGCCACAACCTGCTGAAATCGCTTCTCGACGACGGTCGCACGGGGCGGTTTTTCCCTTTGCTGGGCACGGAGCCGCAAACGGCGCACGGTGGCGTCGCGACGAGACAGCTTCTGGCTCACGGACACGACGCGTTTCTGCCGAGCTGACCGCGGCCGTCGCTGGCGCCGCTGACGAGGGCCGGGGCCTGAGGTCGGTGCCGGAGTCGCCGCGGAGGAGGTGCCCGCCGAGTTCTCCGTGCAGTCCCGCGCGTCTGCAGCGCGCGCAACCTCTACCAGCTCATCTTCGAGACTCCTGCGAATATGTAGTGAGTCAGTTTTCGAATGAAATCATAACACGAGTACGAACGCTAAGAGAGGGGCGCTAGTAAGACGTCGTGGTGACTCACATGGTAAGAGGCGGGTCTGGAGCTGCTGCGGGGACAGCTAGAGGAACGTCGGGGGGAAGGACAACATTCACCAGCCTGCTTGGGCAGGTCCGACGCAGGTGGAGCTCTGAAATAAGCAGACCGCTCGTTTACGGGGACGTCCTCGATGGACTAGCAGTCAATAATAAGTACAACACTGTGAAAAATAGTCGTAGGTTTACGGAAAAATTTTCCATGATGTTAGTCGTAAAATTACAATTTGAAATTGTAAATTTACAATCACTTTGCATCGACTTGGAATTGATCAACGGGCAAGAATGGGCTGTCGTACATTTACAATATAATTTGTAAATCAAAATTACAAAAAATGTCGTAGATTTACGAGGATATTTTTCACAGTGAATTGGCAGGCTATCTCACCGGCGTTTCCGACTTTGCTTCGGAAGAGGCGGCACAAGCAGCGACGGATACGCCTCCTTACGGAGAAGACGCTTCTTACAATTCTCCTTGTAGTCGGTGGCAGCGAAGTGACGGGAACACACGACATAATTTACCCTATCACAGTCCTCGAGCACCTTCCCAGAGAGCACGGTAATCACGTTCCTCCACATTTCCCTCCTGTCCGGATCGGAAGGTAACTCGTGGAGAGTTACTCCCGCGACCTTCGTCCCGGCACCCACACAGCACGCAGCCCCGAGAGCGACCCATGATGACTACGTTCAGGCCGCCCTCCGAGGGGGAAAGCAGCCTCGAAAATGGTGTACGAGTGATTACGCGATTACGCCCGTTATTACGCATGTTTACTCCTTATTTTCTGTTATTTTGGTTATTTTACTGGGTAACATACATAATAAGGTTATTACAATTGATATTTTATTGAAAATAACCTTTAATAATAGGTCATTACGCTTAGATTTTAAGTGATTACGCGTTGATTACGGGCCAGGGTGTACGAGTGATTACGCGAGTGCTTTCCCCCTCGCCGCCCTGTAGGGCTGGTTTTATGCGATTCGCCATTCCCGCCCCCTCCCCGTCCCCTTTCCCCTCTCGACAATTTCGCGCCATTTTATTATTTGATTGCCGAATAATCAAAATCTGGTTTTGCCTGACTCGATAATCCATCCCAACTATTTTGATATTTTTCTTTCCGTTAGGGAGGCCGGACTTCCCTGCACGCTATAGTTGAAAAAGGTTTGGGACGCGTACAGTCACGGGAATGTTCGTTTCAATTTGAAGTTTTATAGTAATAACAGACATTTGTGGCAATAATTTCTATGGAAATTTTATTATGTTGCCCTCGTTTGCGATAGTGCTGGTTGAAATGTATAAGTACAGTAGTTTGCGGTCGTTTTTTCAAAATGTGTTCGCGTGACTGTATACTTGTTGATCTCTATGGTGATCAGGTACGTACAGAGGTTTAGAGGGGATGAAAACTTCCAGAATAATTTTAGAATATTTTATTGACATTTTTCTTGACACTTTGCGCATAATTTTTGCATAAAAGAGACATTTCCATTTCTATCGATATCTCATAGCCAATTATAGTTCCAGCCATTGCCGCAACGCCACTAACGTCGACTTGTCGAAGTGGGGGTGGGGGGCCGGGCCCGAGCCGCTGCGGTCGGCATGGATCAGAACGGCAGGAGCTGCGTTTTGCGCAGGTCTTGCCAGAGACAGCTTTGCTGCTGCGATCGAGTCGGTCTTGGGTAGGTCGTTCAGGGTGGCGTAAGGGGCCGTCAGGATAGACCCTGCGTGAGCGGGGGTGGCGGTCTTGACCGGTGAACGGAAGGACTCAGGTGGCGACAAGATCTCGGGGCTGGACTGGGCAGGACTGGACTCAAACTGGACACGGGCAGGTGACAGGACAGGGCTGGACTCGAACTGGACACGGGCAAGTGACAGGACAGGACTGGACTCGAACTGGACACGGGCAGGTGACAGGACAGGACTGGACTCGAACTGGACACGGGCAGGTGACAGGACAGGGCTGGACTCGAACTGGACACGGGCAGGTGACAGGACAGGACTGGACTCGAACTGGACACGGGCAGGTGACAGGACAGGGCTGGACTCGAACTGGACACGGGCAGGTGACAGGACAGGACTGGACTCGAACTGGACACGGGCAGGTGACAGGACAGGGCTGGACTCGAACTGGACACGGGCAGGTGACAGGACAGGGCTGGACTCGAACTGGACACGGGCAGGTGACAGGACAGGACTGGACTCGAACTGGACACGGGCAGGTGACAGGACAGGACTGGACTCGAACTGGACACGGGCAGGTGACAGGACAGGGCCGTATCAGCTTAAGCGAGTGCTGTCGCGACAGCACGACAGCAGCAGCACGACAGCACCTGCCCCAAACTCCCGATTTTCCCAATCGATCCTTCAATTTACAAAAGACATTGCCTCCCGGTTCAAAAACATTCATTTTCTGATTCTGAAAAAATATCATAATGCGTTAAAATAGGAAATATGAAGGTCTCCAGGTGACAGCACGACAGCACCTGCCCCGAACACCCGCTTCATATTTCCTATTTAAACGCATTATGATATTTTTTCGGAATCAGAAAATAAATGTTTTTGAACCGGGACACTGGCGGCTCGGGGTTCGGGGTTCGCGACCCCTCGGGCCGAGCCGAAGTATGATGTTGACGCCCGAAGGGCGTCGACGTCGTACTTTTTTTCTAGATTGAAACTTCGGTCTTGCTTATGATCGAAAACTGATCAGAATATACTAACTGAAAATATACAGAATAAATGCACCTACTACTGAACGCATTGAAAATGCAAGAATACTGGAGTGACCTACGGTGGCTAAGAGCTTCTTTTCTTTCTCGAGTACAACGCGACAGCTACATTCACGACAGACACTGAGTGCCGCTCAGAAGAATCCGACCTAACGGCTGGCCTACGCGTGCGCTGCGGGCTACGGCTCTGAGCTAGAGCTAGGCTAGGGTGAAGGAGCGCGCGTACACACACTATCGGCTTGCCTCAACCCTGGAAAACCTTGGAAACCTGAAAGACTGTGAGAATTTGTAAGTGATCTAGAAAATCAGGGAAAACTTACGAAAAATTTAAAAGACACTCGGGGAAAAATATCGATTTGACTGAGCCCTTGATATTTCTTTACATTAACAAAAACACTGCGATTGGGGTGACAAAAGTGTGAGGCTTGTCAAAAACTAGTCCGTTTTTCCCACTTTATTTTTAAAAATTTCCGCTCGCTTCGCTCGCGTTTCATTGATAGAATCAATATGCAGTATTTTAAAGTCAGGAATATGCTAAAAGAAAGGGGGCTAAATATCGGGGAAAACTGATCGGAAATTTAGATGAAAACTCAGATATTGAATTACAGCTTTGGCTGATCCCATAATATTGCCTAAAGTTAACAAAAACACTGCGATTCGCGCGAGGCAAAAGTCAAAACCTTATAAAAAAATGGTCCATTTTTACTACTCAGTAAAAAAAAATTTCCGCTCGCTTTGCTCGCGTTTAATTTATTGGTCGAAACAATATACAGTACTTCAAAATCAGGGAAATTAAAAAAAAGGGGGGGGGGCTGGAAATCTGGGGAAATTAAAAATTAAAATCTGTGGCAAACCTTCACACACACACACACACACACACACACACACACACGCGCGCGCGCGCGCTTAAACCTCGACCCCGACTCCCCCCCCCCTCGAGTCAGGTCTGGAGCCGCCAGTGAACCGGGAGGAAATTCCTTTTCTAAATTGAAGGATCGATTGAGAAAATTGGGTGTTTGGGGCAGGTGCTGCTGTCGTGCTGTCGCAACAGCACTCGCTTAAGCTGATACGGCCCAGGACTGGACTCGAACTGGACACGGGCACCCAGGTGGAACAACACATGTCAAAACGATGTCAAAATGATCAATGACGACAATCGTGTTCTATCTGGGCAGGTGACAGGACCGCACTGGAGTCGAACTGGACAATGGCAGGTGACTGGGACGGGGGCACGGGCTTGGACTTGGACTTGGCCTTGGGCACTAACAGCCGTACAGACAGACAGACACGAAGTTAGAAACAAACCACATCAGACATGGACAACAACCTTACTTAAAACCATTACCTGCGCCCAATGACTGCACAGGTGGGGGAGACTTGGGGAGACCTCGGCCCTTTTGTCGTCCAAACGGACTCGCACTCGGCTCGACCTCCGGCACCTCGTCACTGAGCAGCCCGTCGTCGTCGTCGGCGGCGGCGGCGGCCTCCTGGTCGTCCGTCTTCTTGTGTAAGGTCGTTAAGAATTCTTGCAGGTCTCGCTCGTTTTCCAAATGCTTAAGGTCCTCCAGGGGAAACATACTCCCAAGACCTAGGCGGGCCTCGTGTCCAAACATTGCAGCGTAGGGCGCCATCTTCATACCTTCGTGCCATGTTTTATTCATGGCGAATTGAACGAAGGGTAGGCCCCGAGCCCACTCTCTTGTCTTATGCTGAAGCATCCAGGCAGTCAGGCGGTCTTGCACTGTCTGGTTGGCTCGTTCCACGGACCCCTGGCTTTGGCTATGCCTAGGGGTACCGTGAACAATTTTCAATTCAGGGAAGATTTCTTCCAGCTTCTCCACCCAGGAAGCGACGAATTCTCTTCCATTGTCGGATTGCAGGATGACGGGAGCACCGATGGTCAGAAAGATATCAAGTAAATAATTCGCCACTTCCAGTGCTGTCTTGGTTCGCATGGGCTTCAGTACAACGAATTTTGTGAGATGGTCCTGGTAAGTCATTATATGCTTGAATTCTCCGTCCGGATGTGATTGGAAGTCTATCAAGTCCACTTGTGCCCTGTCATTCATTTGTGAGAACACTAGTGGCTTGGTGACTATCCCCCGCTTCTTCGACTTTTTCTTCGCCTCGCATTATATCCCGCAGAGGGAAAGGAAGAGCAGGATTGCTTCCTGGAATTTTTTTTTATTTTCTTAAAAACTTTAAAAATTTTAAAAATAAAAAAAATATATCTAATAATTACTCACTTGAGTCACATTGGCGTATTTCTTCTTGAGCAGAGGGATCATTTTGTTCCGCCCGACGTGCTCAGCTTCCTCGTGCTCTGCTCGGATGCGGTCGTACAAATCTTCATTTTTTACGTAGAATCGCATCTGGGCTTCGCCCTCTTTCAGGGGCTTGATGAGGCGGTCTTCCCCGTTGACATTGACAAGGGCGTATTTCTTCTTCAGCCGCTGATCCTTCCCAGGTCCTCCCTTCGCCGCTTTCACCCCCTTCACGATGCTGTTGTACTTTTCGGCCGACAGGTAGGCAGAGTTGGATTCCAGCTTGCCCTCCAAGATCTCGGCCAGTTTCTCCTCGAAGATTCTCCGATTCGGAGGTTGAGGTCCGCTCATTTTGACGGTCTGGAGTGGTTGGAGTCTCCCGGGTACTATCGTGTCTCCCGGACAACCACGGTCCCACTGTACGCAGTGTACAGTGTACAGTGCACAGTGGCGGTACAGTGGCGGCAACAGTGGGACCGTGGTTGTCCTGAGACACGATAGTGTCCGGGAGACTCCAACCACTCCAGACCGTCAAAATGAGCGGACCTCAACCTCCGAATCGGACAATCTTCGAGGAGAAACTGGCCGAGATCTTGGAGCAGGCCTCAAACTCTACATCTGCCTACCTGTCGGCCGAAAAGTACAACAGCATCATGAAGGGGGTGAAAGGTGGGAAGGATCAGCGGCTGAAGAAGAAATACGCCCTTGTCAATGTCAACGGGGAAGACCGCCTCATCAAGCCCCTGAAAGAGGGCGAAGCCCAGATGCGATTCTACGTAAAAAATGAAGATTTGTACGACTGCATCCGAGCTGAGCACGAGGAAGCTGGGCACGCCGGGCGGAACAAAGTGATCCCTCTGCTCAAGAAGAAATACGCCAATGTGACTCAAGTTAGTAATTATTTATTTTTGTTGTGTATTGTGATTAACAGTTGGCAGCCCTGCATGGCGAGCCTATAAATACATGTACAGTTGAGCAATCCGACTCTAGAGGACCCATTTTGATATACAACAATTTTTCCTTAGATTCCTTTTTTTTCGTCATGTATTTTTGTTATTTTAATCTTTTCAGGAAGCAATTCTTCTCTTACTTTCCCTCTGCGGGATATGCGAGGCGAGGAGATATTTCCCCGACATGTAATGTCCAATCCCGTGCCTCAATTCGGTGTGCCATGAAGGCACAGGTTGCAAAATCAAATAAGAATCCACTGTGAAAAATATCTTTGTAGATTTACGATAAATTTTGTAAATCGTGATTTACGAAATATGTTGTAAATTTACGACGAACCTTTTTTGCTCGTGAATGAATTTCAAGGCGATATGTAGTGCTCGTAATTTTACGATTTGCAATTGTAATTTTACAACTGCACTTCGTGGAAAATTTTCCCGTAAACTTACGACTATTTTTCACAGTGTCAATAAAGGACTGTACAAACCACTTTACCCGCGTCCCACTGAACCCGCAGCCCTCCTGCTATATTCAATTAAGAGAAGAGTCTGTTTCCACGCCTGTGCTGGAGTGGATTCTACGCCTGCCGAGGCGTGGCTCCACACCTCTGAGGGCGTGGACGCTTGCCTCCACGCTCTGGCAGGCGTAAGATCCACACCAGCGCAGGCGTGGAAACGAACTCTTCTCTTAACTGAATATAGCATCCGGCTAAAGTCGACTTTAGCCGGCTAATGTCGCCGTTGCAGAGGACCCAAAGCCTCGCTGCAGACTTTAGCCGCCGCGCCCGGCTAAAGTCGACTTTAGCCGGCTAATGTCGATTCTAGCCGACTAACGGACTTTCGCCGTAACATATGTATAAAATAAACAAGCACACTGTTAAAAATTTTGTTGTAAATTAACAGGAAAAGTATTTGTCGTAGACTAAACTTCAGGGTGGATTAAAATAGGCGGACTGGGCTAACTCTGGTTTATTGCAAGCTTGAAGCAGGAGTGACATGATGCAGGTGGGCGATACAAGAGGTAAACTCTGAGAGCGTTATTTGCAGTAAGAGAGCAGCTGATTGAGCAAGTGGTTGGGTATAAGCGATCATGCACTAATGGCAGGTAGCAGGATATAGCACTCCTTACCGTTTACAAAAAAAAAAATGTAAAAAAAAAGGATGAAAGCATACATAATTAAGAATGACTACAAGATGTAGTCTTAAAATTAACAATGCTAAAACGGTGAACAGCCTGATTTTTCTTTAACATAGCAAAAAGAGAAGAGGCTGTGGGGTTAAAATTAAATCTATACGGAAGGAGGCATGTATGCAAAATTAATAAAGGTTAGCCTTTAGATTTGTTTACAAATGAGTAGACGAAAAAAAAAATTAAGGATCTACAAGATTGAGAATGAATTAAGGAAGCACTAGGCCGAGAATTGTATTGAATAAAATTGAGAACACAATTCATTTAGGTTTAAAATTACAATGATCATTGATTTTAAAATTGGAAGCATAAAGCCGAAGCATGAAGCCGAAGCATGAAGCCAAGTAAGCAAGAAAGCTTGAAACATTGAATGCTGAATGCAAACTAATTTAAACAATTTAAAACATAGAATAAATATCACAGGGGGGGGGATATTAAAGGAATGATCTATGCATCAGAAAATTGTCCAGGAATTTTAGTGATTCGACCACTTCTAGTTGTTTGAGGTTTCACTGTCAGTGGCACATTCGTGGATCCCTTTGGTCTGCCTCGTATCCTCGTTCCACGTCCACGACCTCGAGTTGGAGTGTTTGAGTCATTGGGTGGAGTTGTTTGTGGAGAGAGAATGGGGGGGCTGGGAGTCCTCAGCTCTTCTCGCTGAGGGGAAGGTGACCTTTCACGTCTAGAAGGTGGAAGAATGATGATTGGAGGGTCATCCTGATGCTGGTCTCCCTCGATTCCTAGCCCAGTGCTTTGAGAGTCGGAGTCCGTTGATCTCTCTGGCTGTCGGTCCTCTCCAGTTCTGGACTCCTTGGGTGGTGGAGGGGGAGGGGCAGCGCTTTGCATCTCCAGGCGACGCTGGACCTCATCCACAGACACTCGGAGTTTGGAACCATCGTGGAGCAGCACCTCATAGATCCTTTCTCCTTGGTAACTTTTGATGGAACCTGGGGCCCAATAACAGTTATTAGATTGGCGTTTTAGAGCCCAAACTAAGGTACCTGGTGGTAATGGCGGTGGAGTAGGAATGTGAGACATTCTGGATGCTGGGTGAATCTTGGAGAAGGTGGATGGAAGTTGATGTCCAAACAGGGCTTCTGCAGCGGAGATGTTGGAGGGAGCATGGGGCATGGTCCTCATGGCCTTCAGTACTCTGGCGAGTCTTGTATGGATGTCTCCTTCAGTAAACCGAGAAAGAAAGGTTTTAAAGGTTTTTACTGTGCGTTCAGCCATACCGTTTGAGGCAGGGTGCCATGGAGGTGATGTGAGGTGGCGGACTCCATTTCTCTTGAGAAAATTCCGAAACTCTTCTGATTTAAATTGCGTACCATTGTCAGTAACAATGAGATCTGGGACACCATAGTCTGCAAAACAATATCTGACATGAGTAATCAAGTTGGCAGCAGACATGTCACTAACCAGTTTGACAATGGGCCATTTGGTGTAGGAGTCGACCATCACAAGGAAACTTCTTCCATCCAAGGGTCCAGCGTAGTCTAGATGAAGTCTTTCCCATGGCTTCGTGGGGAGAGGCCATGTGGAAGTGATGTTCTGGGGTGGTTTGCTGTCAGTTTTGCGGTAGCTGGTGCAGGCGGCTACAACTGCAGCCACGTCCTTGTCAATTCCAGGCCACCAAACCACAGATCTTGCCATGGCTTTGGAATAACAGACTCCATAGTGGTCGCTGTGAATCAGTTGCAAGACTTGAGGGCGAAGATTCTCTGGAATGACAACTCTGTCATCATACAGGATGCAATCATTTAATAAAGAGAAAGCCTGAGTGTTGCGAAAAAATGGTTTGAATTCTTCATCAGGAGCTCTCTCTGGCCAACCACCATGGACCCATTGTCGAACCTGTTGCAGAGTCTCATCACGTTCTGTTGCCAACGCGATGTCCTTCCCAGCCAAAAATGAAAAGTCGGTACGATGTCGATTCGACATCGACACTGTCGAACATCCGGCGATGTCGATATCTGAGTCGAAAAATAACATATTTCGAGCCCTTTGATTCCGACATTTTTCAACACTAAGCGTCACATATGTAAAAGTTGTGACCCTAAGCATCATATTTTTTTTTGTTAACCTCTCTGGATTACAACACTTAACATCCACATCGTTGCGATGTCGAAACGACGGCGAAATCTCCCCTTTGTAATTGGTATTTTAAATGGAGACATTTTTGACAAAATAAAACCAACCTATGCCTCGCTCGCACCTGCAATGATTGGTTTAACAAACCCCACATCGCAACATTAGGCTCTCGTCTATTGTCGCAGCGTGCACCTTTTCGAATTTTAAATTACCCGCTCGTTGTCGTCGTGTTGCCAACTGACTCCACGCACAATTTAATTGTCATTCCATGCGGTAAGTCTAGGCATTCCAACTTCATGCTCTATCAAATATCATAATAAATTTTAAGTTTTATGTATGACCATGAAATTTGAAGAATTTGCAACACAACGTTTGTTTTTATTTCAAGGTTTCCAGACATGTTTGGTTCCGTTTTGTCGTCATCGTCATCTCGTACCTAGCCAATCCTAACTGTTGTGTTTGCCCGTTGCCGGTGTCGTCCATTCGTGTGAAGGTAATCCGATGTAATCTGCTTATTGTTGAATCAGAATTGGTTTACGTAACGCGCCTTGAACATCTCTGCATTCCTGTTTCTCAATAACTGCTACAGGTAATGAAGTTCGCTGCATAATCCGTTGGATTTGATATCGCTCTAGTTCATGCCTCCGACTTGCCTGTTGTGAGATTTCAGTAAGTCTTTGTTGTTTCTTTTCACTCCTCTAAGATTATCAATATCTTTAGAGAAAATCAATTAGATATCTTTTCTATACTTTTAACTTTTATTTCATTTGGCACGATTGTTCTACGTGCCGACTAACCTTATTTAACTCTTCTTAGCAGCTTGGCTCTTTTCAAATAGCTTTATCAAACAGACTTGATCTTTAAAAAAAAGTTTTTTTTTTCCCTTTTTAACGTCCCTTGCAACGTAAATGTCGTTTCTTAATTCGCAGCCCAAATTTTCTGTATTAAAACAGTTAATTCTTATGTCTGCATCATGTATGTTTTGATAGGTGCTGAAGTGAGAGTTGCAACTTCACAACATCCCAGCTAAGAGGTTGCCTCCCATTCATCATGGACAAACCTGTGAGTGTTTAGGCTGAGCAATTCATAGAATAACAATGCTATCATCACTCAACAAGACACTGCGTCGCAGAGCTGAGAAGGCTACTTCAAAGCGAATCGTTCTTGATGAACTGCGTAGAAATTTGGGCAGGCGAGCCTGCCCAGTAGCTGTTCCTGGTGTCTGTGGTATTGCTGGGCTGGTGTCTAATTCATCTTGCAACCTTGATCATGATCCTCATGAATCTGATAATGGAAATGATGAAAGAGGGGGTGAAGGGCATGGTGATGGTGATGAAATTGTTGAGAGTGACAATGAAGGAAACACTGCTAACAGTAATGATTGTGATGGTGATATGGATAACTCTGATGGAAGTGATAGAGATATGGATTGTGTTGACGAGTCTGATAATGAATTAACCAGGTCAGAGGAAGGTGATGATGAAATAACTGATGATGAAGAAATGAATGAAGCTCCCCGGTTTCAAAATGATGCAGATAAAGAACAATATGTTATTGATACTTTGCGAGAATGGGCACAACTGCCAGGCGTATTGTCCATGACTAAGCTAAATGATTTATTGCATAGACTGAGTGTGGTATTTCCTCGCATGCCTTTGTGTTATAATACTCTGTTTCACTGTCCTTATAACTTTGATATTACCCATTTCAATGGAGGTGCCACTTTTTGGTACAAAGGTATTCAGGCAAATTTGGACCAACTGGACTTGAGACAGTATCTTGAGAAATTTAGCAAAATTACTCTGGATATTGGCATGGATGGTTTGCCGCTTGTGAAATGTAAACTGTGGCCAATTTTGGGTCATCTGGTTGGGACTGATAACGATCCATTTATCATCGCAGTATACAGAGGAGAAAAGGACCCTGTAGATGCAAATGAGTATTTAGAGAAGTATAGGACTGAGCTTCTCCATTTGAAAAATCATGGGTACTCATTTGAAGGGAACTTATACCCTGTTGAAATTCGATTTTACATTTTGGATGCTCCTGGACGCTCATTTGTTAAATGCTGTGTTCGCCATAATGGCTACTATTCTTGCGAAAGGTGTGACGTTAAAGGCGAATATGTTAATAATAGAGTAACTTATTTGAATCTGGACGGAAATCTACGGACTGATGAATCTTTTAAGCAGCAAACAAACCCTGAACATCACACTGGTGTTTCTCCTTTGATACAGGAGACTGATACAGGGGATAGCCTTAATACTGGCTTGGTATCTCAAGTTATTCTTGATCCCTTCCACTTGGTCCATGGTGGTGTATTTAAAAGAATCTTGGAATTTTGGCTTTTTCATGTAGGTCAGTGGAAGCTTCATGTGGAAATTGTCGATCTAATATCAAATGTCTTTGAATTCATCCGTCCCCTGTGCCCTGTGGATTTCAATCGAAAGCCTCGGTCCCTCAAATTTTTTAAGAGCATGAAAGGAACTGAATTTCGACGCATGCTGCTTTATGATGGAATATTGGCCTTCAAGGACCTTGTAGATGACAATATTTATAAACATTTCCTCCTGCTGCATTGTGCAATTTATATTCTATCAAGCAAATCTCTTATTATTTCTATGTCTGACCTTGCCAGAGACCTCTTGAAATTGTTTGTTTCTCATTCTGTTCTCATTTACGGAGCAAAGTTTGTTGTCTACAATGTTCATGCTCTGATCCACCTAGTAGATGAGTGTAGAGATGGCCTAACACTTGATGAAATTAGTGCCTGGAAGTATGAGAACAAACTCAAATCCATTAAGCAAACTTTAAGGTCTGGTTTACATCAGTTGCAACAACTGGCACGCAGGGATGAAGAGCAGAAGCCCAGTGTTTTGAGGCTTACTGGTAAAGCCACTCATGTGGCATTGTCTCTTAAACAAAGGATATTAGGTGAAATTGTTCCAGGGCAGCAATACAGAAGACTGAAGGCAGGGAGTCTACTGCTGAAAACCAACAGGGCTGATAGCTGTTTTAAAACTGCTAATGGAGACATTGTCATCTTGTCTAATATCGTCCGATGGAACAGAAAAATCTATCTTGTGGGGCGCAAGTTTCAAACCTACGAGAATTTCTATGAATATCCCATCGAGTCATCTGAGCTGGGCATTTTTCGTGTTTCTGATTTATCTAGAGAAAAGAGTACATTTCGTCTTAGAGATGTTCAGTGCAAATGTTACCTCATGCCAGATGGAAGACATTTTTACCTATGTGTCCCCATTTTACACTCCTCAGAATCTATGTAATTGCACCCTGAAGTGCAATATTCTTCATTTCCTTTTATTTCTCTTTCAGTTTGCCATAGTAAAATTTCTTGCTTCTGAGGATGATCCATCAGAATATATAGATATCAGTCTAGCTGCGTGGATCATTGGAGAACCAGATGATGACATGAATGCTGAAATGTACTGGCCACCTAAAAATGTCACAAATCATGTTAAACTACAGCATTCATTTCAATCTGATTGGAAGAAGTGTGATGTGCAAATCTTGAGATTTTATGGTAGGAGGTCTTACAAATCTTTATTTCCCAACCCTAATTTTGAATATTGACAATTAATTGTACCTTGTTTGGTTGCAGAAACTTATGCCAAAGCTAGAAATAATGTGAAGAATTTTGAAGAGGATTCGCACTATGAAACCGAGCCTGAAGTAATGAAGAAGAGAAAAAGGATTCAGAATCGAAAATTTGATAGCTCATCTGATGAAGAAATTCCTGTCCGTAAGACTAATGCTGTGATACCTGCTCCTCCTCCTGTTACCCGTACCAAAGTTACCAAGAATGTCAAAGGTCAGGGGCTCACAGCTAAGGAACAAAGGAAAAAAGATAAAGATGATATTATGGAGAAGCTGAAAGCTGCTAGAGCTAAAATGGCGTCACGGCTGGCTGGTCATCAGAGGTCTCCTTGGAAAACAGAGGACTTTGATTCTACTGTGAGTATTGCGTACACTTTAATTTTTGATTATTTTCATCACAATTTAATTTCTTCATTTTGTTATAATTGTATCTACAACTAATTTTGCATATCTTTACAGCTCTCCAAGACACCAACACTGGAGTCCCCAAAGACTCAAATCACTTCAGAATGTGATGTAAACCCCATCATGGTAATTGTAAGTTGTGGTTTAATTATTTGTAATCAAATGTACCACATGTTTTTCATTTCCACCTTCATGTTATGTATATTTTAAAATTTCATTTTCACCTTTTTTTTTTTTTTTTTTTTTTTTTAAATTTAATTTTTTTATTTATTTTTTTTGTTTTGTTTAAGGGAACATCTGATAGTTTGCCATCTCCCATACAATGCATAACTCTACAACGCACTCCTCAGTCTCTAGGATATGGTAGCCCATGTACCACTCCTAGAAGCATTCAGCAGGATGTGGATGACAACGATTCTCCTTCGACTCCTAACACATCACAACAAATTTATTCCAAATCCCCTGTGATGTCTGATTCTGACAAGAAGAGACTTGAATCTTATAAGAGGATTCCACTGAACAAATCATTTGCGTTAAGTCCAAAGTCAGCATTCGTCGTCTCTTCATCTTTAATTCAATCAAGACCTAAAACATCTTATGGGCGCCGGCAACTCTTCAATGAGCAGGAAAGTCCTGGTAAGAATTAGTTCTGTGTGCCTCCCCTTTTGGTAAAAATAGTTTCTTGTATTTCAAGATCTTTCTTGGATCTTATGGAGAATACCAATGGACATCAAGCCAGATCTTGAAATACAAGAAACTATTTTCACCGTGCTATGGGTACTCCTTCAATATCTTCCACTTAGCTACCTTTCTGGACACAATATTCAGGGACAACATAGAATCATCGTTCTGTCTTCAATTATTTAGATAGAGGAAATGTAATACTATTTAATACAGTTAGCTGAGTACAAAATAATACAATTGTTCAAGTATTATAATAATGTTATATGTAGGTAGTCAATCGAATTTATAACTTTAGAACCTCAACCAATCGAAATTGTACTTTTTGGTTTCCAGTTGTCTCTAATAAGTAGTATACACCTCCTTTCTGAAGTAACTTGACTGAGTAACTAAATAATTCCACGTTGTCCCTGAGTTTTGCGTCCAGAAAAGCCTGCTAGCTGCACAACATTGTACTAACACCCTATGTCTTCGGAATTACTTTCTTGGCCTTACATTCTTTCTTATAACTTTGCAGAGGAACAGTTTTCATCTATTCAGACATCTAAACCTAAAACATCTGATGGGAGCCGACAATTGTTCAGCAAGGAACAGGCATGTAACGGTAAGCATTTTTTTTTTCTCCTATTATCTCTGTTTTCAGAATTAGTTATTTCTTGGGCTAATATTCTTTCTTTAAATTTTGCAGAGGAACAGTTTTCATCTAATCAGGTATCTAAATCTAATACATCTGATGGGTGCCACCAACTGTTCAATGAACAAGATAATATTGGTAAGAATTGACTTTATCTGTCCCTCCCCATTTTTTCAGAAGTACTTTCTTGGTCTATTCTTTCTATTTATTTTTCAGGGGAACAGTTATCCTCAGTTCAGTCTTCCTTATCTCTTGTGGAGACACTATCAAGGAAAAATGCAGCAAAACTTGATATTCTGATTATGAATCAGTCAAGAATGTTGAAATTGATAAGTCCATGTGAAAAGAGGCTGTCAACCCCACCAAACATGCCTAATTTACCATTAGAATCAAAGACAGCCCTGGAGACTTATGAAGCTTTCCTTAAAGAATCCGATGCTAATCTTGCTGCTGTCGTAAGTATTAATGTCTGTTGCTTCCATTACACATCAGTTTTAATATCTAACTTGTCATTTTGCTTCTAGTGCGATTACATGTCAAATTTTATACGCTCCAGTGTGGTTGACCCTGAGAGGGCCAGTGCCCGTTCTATCTTGAGCAAAATGCTTATTAATAATGTGGCAAAAGAAATGAATTTGGAAGGGGGAAATAAAAAAATTGCATTCCGCTCCTTGTATTTGTACAAGGTTTTTCTAGGTAATGCATATTATTATTACAAGTTATCTTAGTTATGGAATAAATGTTTCACCTCATTTTTATTCTTAGGCACACTACAAACTGCTTTCCCTCAAAGTGATTTGGCTGCAGCAGAAGACGCTTTGAGAAAGTGGCTTAAAGACGCCAAATGTCGCAAGCAAATGAAAGTATCTTCTCCTACGAAGTCATCAAGGTTCAAGCCTCGATCTCCAAACTCAAAGTCAAGATCTTCTTGCAGGACCTAATCAGTTATTTTCTATTATAGTTGAAAAACACTTTTGCTTAAAGTCTTGATAACTTTAGGAACTGTAATTAGAGTACTTTCTCCTTTGTTTCAAATTATTTAGTATAATTTTTTCAATATTCATTCCTTTTGCTAACTGGCTTGTCGCTGGCTCGTCGCCATACCCTGACTGTGCAGTCAGCAGACCGATTCGGAAGAGCGCCCTCCTCGCCCTGTCTCTCTCGCACCTGTGCGGCGCATCCCATGAGTGCGAGAGAGACAGGGCGAGGACAGCGCTCCTCTGAATCAGCCTGGAGGGGCAGCGCGGCGAGGCCGTTCCAGGGCGGGCCCGGGCGGGACGCCTCGAGCACAGTCAGGATAGCGACGAGCCAGCACAACCTAACTAACTGTACTTGGTTTCTTAAGGATTGACTCATCAGTAGCTCTTTCAATGCTTCAGTGATATTCTTAATGTTACCTTTGACGTTATTTTATATGTTATTACAGTGGCTTTTCTGAATTATCTGTGATTCTGAAAATGTTTGACTGATATAGGTACCACTTCACATACCTAGTTCTTCTATTGGCAGTGGAGCTGAAATAAATCTTTAAAGAATAAGGCTTGACTGAATAGGTTATCTTTTACTAGCTATTTTTTTTTTATTATGTGACTGTTGTTAATATATGCTTCACTGACCTGACTGATATTCTTAATTTTTCTTTGATGTTATTGTATTTAATTCTGTGAAGTGATCTTTCTTAATTATTTGTGATTCAGCAAATTTTTGATTGATAGTTACCACTTATTTGCTATGGCAGTAAAGCTGAAAAGAATTTTTTATGTTTGTAAATGATTGGTTGAATTGGTCATCTACTAGTAGCTTTTCCAATTTTGTAACTTAATAAATAGATGACTGCTGATATTCTTAATTTTTCTTTTGATGTTAACTACCCTTGACGAGTGGCCTACTCGGCGCGTTTCAGGCGCAACGCGTCCTCTCCCACCCCCCGCAAACCGAGTTTCAAGCATCGATTTCTTACTCGAACTGGGCCTTACGTCGATAATCGAATCGACCCTTTATTTCGACGGACGATCGAGGTCGAAATCGGAGGACAAATATCCGTCGATTCGACTAAAAACTTCGACACACTTTCGACCTCCCTTATCGATGTCGAATCGACATCGTACCGACTTTTCATTTTTGGCTGGGCTTGGAGGTCAAAGGGTATTCTGAACTCTTATCAGAGAGTAAGAATGCACATACCGGTTCGTGATCTTCCTGACTATCCTGTTCTTGGGGGTTGCGGCTTAGCATGTCTGCTGATGCCATGAATTTCCCAGGACGGTATTTCAGATCCAAATCCATGCTTCCCAGCTTGAGTGCCCACCGCACCATCCTTGGTGACAAGTGGTCTGGCAGTGGAGCACCGGGCCTGAAAATCTCAACCAAGGGCTTGTGATCAGTGAACAGAGAAAAATGTCTTCCATAGAGATACTGGTGGAAGTGCGTAACAGCAAAAATTAAGGATAGAGCTTCTCTGTCTAACTGCGAGTAGCGACGTTCCACAGGAGACATGGTCCTAGATGCATAACATACTGGATGTTCAGTAACAGAGCCGTCCTTGTTCACTACCAAGTGATTTAGAACAGCACCCAGGCCAACCATAGAGGCATCGGCCACCACAGATACAGGCAACTGCAAAGAATAATGGTGAAGCATTGGTTTAGAGGTGAGGACTTCTTTTACCTTGTTCAAGGCGTCTTCATGAACTTGAGTCCATTCCCATTTCTTCTCCTTGTCTAGTAGACGATACAATGGCTCTAGGATGTTAGCTTGATCCTTGAAGAAGCGTGAATGGAAGGCGATGGTGCCCAGTATGGACTGGAGTTGTTGAACGTCTTTTGGAGAAGCAAAACCAGCGACTGCCTTGATCTTTTCATCTGTAGGATGAACACCATTCTTATCAATGGCATACCCTAGGACATTGATGGAAGAGGCAGCCCATGTGCACTTCTCCTTGTTGAGACTGATTCCAGCTGCACTGAGTTTCCCAAGGACTTCCTTCAACTTTGACACATGCTCCTGGAACGAAGGTGAAAAAATGTATATGTTGTCCTGATAAACCATTACTTGCTTGGAGCTACCCAGGAGTCCATCCATGATTCTCTGGAAGATTCCTGGTGCCACCTGGACTCCGAACTGTAGAGTTGTTGGACGGAATAGGCCCTTCTTGGTGTTGACTACCATAAGCATGCTTGTTTCCAAGGTTAATGGGATTTGCAGATAGGCTTCTTTGGCATCTAGCTCTGCGAAAACTTCACAACCAGCAGCCATGGCCAAAATCTCGTTGACCGAAGGGGAAGTGTAGGTGTCTGGCTGTAAAACTGGATTAATGGTTGACTTGTAATCAGCACATAATCGGATCTCACCATTTTTCTTGGGAATAGGAACAAGAGCCGTAGCCCAAGACACTTCAGTAGGCTCAACAGGTACCCAAACTCCAGCAGCAACTTTTGCATCAATTGCCTCTTCGACCCTTGCAGAGAGTGCAAAGGGTACAGACCTCGCATAATGATACTTTGGTTGTGTTCCTGGGGGCACTCCAAAGTGAGCTGGCGGCCCGTTGTAACGTCCTGTTCCCTTGCCTGAGACAGCAGGGAAAGTGTGGACCCAGCGTAACAAATTTCCTGGAGTGACTTCTGGGATTGGATCCGACTGAAGATTGTGGACTGCATACCGGCCAACTTGATAAGACTTTTCCAAGAAATCAGGACCGTACAGAGCTGAGATCCAGTTCCTGCCAAGTAAATTTGGGGTGTCCCCCGCTTGATCCTTAGTTATGATAATAGGAAGAGAAAAAGTCTTACCCCTAAAGGTTACTTCCACGTAGGCCTGGTAGGTCTCAAGGATGGCTTCCTTGGAGCCCCATGTTGTCAATGCAACACGAGCTGACTCAAGCGGGATGTCGCCAAATGTCCTCCTGAATTCAGACTCTGACATGACAGTCTTGGCGGCTCCGTCATCAATTTGGAAGGTGACTTCTTTCCCATTGGCCATCAAGGTTATGAACAATGGATCAACTTGAAGATCACAGCGGATGGAATAGAGATCCGAGAAACCACCTCGGATGTCTAGAAAGGGTGGCTCAGGCACGGAACTGGAAGAAGAGGCACCATTAGTAGAGGTTAAAATGTTACCTTCCAAGTCTCTGTAGTTGTGGAGAACTGGTAGTGGAATCTGCATCTCTAGTAGGTTGGTTTCTGCTTTCTTCTTTTCTGTCTTCTTTCCTTTGCATGCTGCAACCAGATGACCAACCTTTTTACAATGAGTACAAACACATTCTTTGTATTTGTGAGAGCACGATTTGGTTACATGTCCTGATTCACCACAACGATAACAGTAAATTGAAGGTTTGCTGTTGTTCACGACTTGTTTCCCATTAGGTTTCTGAGCCTGATTCTGAATCGTCTTGTTTTGAACAGACTTTCTTTTTGAATACATGAGATTGACTTCAGAAACCTGTTGGAGGCTACAAATGCATGCCTTACTAGATTCAGCAGCTTTGATGAGCTCTATGGCCTTGTCCAAGGTGATCTCGGGGTCCCCGTACAACCTTTCCTGCACGAGGCGGTCCTTGACGCCTCGCTTGAGCTGATACGTGACCAAGAGTTTGGCATTCCAGCCGAAATCAAGGTTCTCAGATAACCTCATCAGCTCCGCAGCATATGCCTCCCCCGACTCCCCCTCCTGCTGAAAGCGTGTTACTAGAGTGTTGAAAAGAACGTCGCGATTTACAGATGGCTTGATGTTGTCTTTCAAGACTTCAATTAAGCGTACATAAGGACACAAAGTAAGAGTGAGTGGGTGTATCCACTCACGCAGACGTCTTTTGGTCTCAACACAAATGAATTGGCAAAGTATGCCCCTCTTCTGGATCTCATTTGTAACACCTTTGAAATCGATGTACAGATCGAGCTCTTCCAAAAATTCAGATAATCTCTCAGGTGTTTTGATAGAGAACCAAACGGGAGGCTTTTCAGCCATAACTCACGCTAAGGGAGCCGGGTCGGAGAGATGGCACGCCGGCCAGCGAAGGTTAGGAACGCAGAGTAGCTTAGTCACATCGAAGTTCTTCACGATTTCCTCAGTCCTCGTCGCCAGTGTCGTAGACTAAACTTCAGGGTGGATTAAAATAGGCGGACTGGGCTAACTCTGGTTTATTGCAAGCTTGAAGCAGGAGTGACATGATGCAGGTGGGCGATACAAGAGGTAAACTCTGAGAGCGTTATTTGCAGTAAGAGAGCAGCTGATTGAGCAAGTGGTTGGGTATAAGCGATCATGCACTAATGGCAGGTAGCAGGATATAGCAGTATTGTTAAGTTTGTTCGCAGCAAATCTTGTTTTAAAACAGGAAAAACTGTAAATTTACAAGGATGGGAAAAATCTCAGAATCAATTGTTTAGTTGATATGTATTGACTTCTTTTTGCACTTAAATCTCTCTTCTGTAGTATTACAAAATTGTTGTATTTTGAACAGTAAGGGCTGCTAACAAAATTAACAGCGTATTTCCTGTGAAGAACCAGCATACACAGTGATACTCATTCACTGTTCTTTGAGAGTGCTGCTGAAATAATCCATATGAAGTAAGTTTCTAACTGATAAAAGAACAGCTGTTCAGAAACAGGATTCCTGTAAAACAGTGTGTTGTCAGGCAACAACTTCTTCTAACAGTGCATATATCTGTCAAAATAAATAAACGGATGATCAGACCGAAATCCAAAATGTACCCTATGACCGCGAGAGGCGACAATAGGTCAGCGGGCCGAAGGCCCGTTATTCAAAGCAGTAATTTACATTTAAAAAAACAAAACAAAAGAGGATAATTGGGCCGTAGTCTCAACACTGTCAAAAATCCTGTACCAAAGTACAGGACTGGGTACGGATGACTGTGGTGGACAAGGTACAGGATGACTGTGCCTCATTTACTGTGGCGCCCATAAGACTCCATGTTAAAAATAACCGTGGTCCGTACTTACAAGACCGTACTCGATCAGGTACAGGCTGACCAGGCAAATTGTCTACCAGACTTTACCGTACCAAACACCGTGGTTTTTTCTGACAGTGAATAGGGTACTCCGCTGCGTGCTACGAAGGAATGTCCACCGTAAAATGTCCGAACTCAGATAGTCCGTTTTTTTCTTTGTCATCCGTGTTAAGGTCCCCTGAAAAAATGTTCCTTAACAGGTTGTCCGCTCAAATAAATGGCACATTTAATACGGCCTTGTTGCCATATCCAACAATGAAGGGGCAGCGTCTTAGTTACATCCACCGCGCCCCCGCATGTTGGCCTCACTCCTCACTC
Organism: Frankliniella fusca; assembly: GCA_029379305.1. Classification (NCBI taxonomy): domain Eukaryota; kingdom Metazoa; phylum Arthropoda; class Insecta; order Thysanoptera; family Thripidae; genus Frankliniella; species Frankliniella fusca. The sequence goes on from JAHWGI010000122.1 coordinate 259,645, forward strand.
CTCACGCCTCACTCCGCCGCGCGCCACGCCAGACGATGTAGTCCAGTGGCACGTTACACTCTAAACTTTCTACAAAGAAATTTTTCGTAGAATACAAAGAATTATGTGCAACCGTAATATACAAGAAAAATCCTTGTATTACAAAGAGTTTTCCTTTGTACTACAAGGAATTTTCTTTGTATTACAAAGAAAATTTTGCTTTGTAGTGGCTTTGTATTACGGTTGCACAGAATTCTTTGTAATACAAGGAATTTTCTTTGTAAGAAGTTAAGAGTGTACAATGATACTGCACGAAATGACTCATCTACGAAATTTTGCACACTTGTTCTAGGGTCAATTTTAAGCGATTTGATCCGACGGGGCAATAGATCGGACCGTGCAAACAGTTTTTATGGCCTATTTTCGTTCGAAATTTTAGAAATTTGCATTAGTATCAAAAATTTTACCGACTGGCTTACAGTTATCCGATTGCGTTCATTTTAGTGTTGTTTCCGATAAAGTTGGATGTGCCGAACACGCTGGCGTTCTCGGATTTATGATATCTCTACTGGTTTGACAAAATTTGAATCTGTGAAAAGGTACAAAATACTTCAAATGCATTTTACGCCCTTTTCTGATCAGAATATCGTTATTTGTCCTTTTCTGTTCGTTATAGTACTGAGTGTGAGGAACACAACGCAAAAACGCGGACCTTTCTACCTCTTATAGTTTCCGAGCTACGCGAGTTTAAAGGAGGCGCGGCGCGCCCCGGCGTGAAGGGGCAGATAGGCAACCCGCCACACACGCGCCAAAAAAATCGCTTGTAGCGGCCTGTTTTTGCTGTTTTCTTTTGAGTCGCGGGCTGATTTAGACTGTGAAATGAGCAATAGTAGAATCTCACAAGGATTTGGGTATCGGGCGTCAGGAGGGAAGTTCAGATAGGTTCGAAAGTGAGTGGCAACACTGAAGTATTGCGAGCCATTGTCGTAGCGAAAAAGTGAGACTTTAGCCGTAACACAAACAAGTGTTGTAGGTTTGCCTATCCTAGGAGTTATGGCGCCTTACGTGCAGATCGAGTAGACAAACCCGCAACACTGGTGTATATTTGACTTGACAGAACACCGTGTTACTTAATATTACAAACGATTTTGTTAATACAGGGTGAGTGTCTTCGTATCTGCCAGACTTCGGGAGCGGATAGGGGACATTTAGACGAGTATTTTGATATAAGACACTTGGGGTCGGAAATCGAAATTTCGCCCGCTAGAGGGAAATTAAATTTCGGAACCGAGCGCCGGCAGGTAGGCAACCCACCTGGCTGGCAGCCTAGGAGCGGCGTGGCGTGGCGTAGCTCAGCTTCCCCACGAGACTGCGGTCCTCCATGGGTCCTCCCTGGCGTTGCCACGGGCCTCCACCGCGAGGCCGCGGGCCTCCACGGCGGGGCAGAACTCACGGGCCAGACCCACAGTCTCGTCGGAGAGGCTCGCGGTCTCGCGGGAAACGGGAAACGCCCGGCCGGCCTGGCTCGCCCCGCAGCGTTCGGCACGCCACGCCATGCCACCCACCCCGCTGAGCAACGCCACGCCACGCCGCTCCTAGGCTGCCAGCCGGGTGGGTTGCCTACCTGCCGGCGCTCGGTTCCGAAGTTTCATTTCCCTCTAGCGGGCGTAATTTTGATTTCCGACCCCAAGTGTCCCATATCAAAATACTCGTCTAGGTGTCCCCTATCCGCTCCCGAAGTCTGGCAGGTACGAAGACACTCACCCTGTATGTTCGTTTATTATGAGTACATACATGAACAAAAGAGTACATTTCCAGTAAGTGTGCACCATTTGAATGACACTCAAAGCTTTGGTAAACGGAGAAAAAGTACTTATAAATTAGTTTGAAACGCACAGTATTTGAGGCGGAAAAATATTTGAGGCAGCGGTGTATCACCGACTGCAGCCCACTTGAATTCAGCCTAATCTAACCAGGGGCATCCCTCATTCCACCTATATCTTCAACCTAGCACTTCATTTCAGCCTGCCTTACCGCCCTTTACCCCCTCGTCTCTCATTTCTCTTTCCGTTTCTCTTTTTTCTTTCCCTTACTGCCCATTTATTCTCTTTTCCTTTCTCTTTCTCTGTTTCCCCTTTTCCTATCATCCCTTATATACCATTTTTCCCAATCCCCCCTTTTTCTTGCACCCACCGTCGCGTCGCGCCGCTCCAACCCGTACCCTTTGTTTACTACTAGCCTGAGACTGTAGTCTCAGGCTATATCGTATAAGCTACGCCGTTGGCACTTATCCCCTACCCCTTAAGGCATCACGCTTCACTTTCTTGCTCTTTTTCCCCAAGATTCTTAAAGTTAAAATGAGAGTGTAAGCGGGGATCGAATCTGGGACATCTGTTTGCGAGGCGGCTGCTCTGCTCTGTCCACTGAGCTAAGCTGATGCTGACTTGGATATGTGCTAGAGAATAGAGTTATTGCATCAACCAATTTAAGACAACAATTTTTAAAGTTAAACTGACTTTTATATTGTTGACTTGTGGGCCTTTCTGTGCTAGCGGTATTTTACAGCACTGATCTGTAGAAGTTGGTGTTTAGTCGTTTCGTTTTTCCTGACAATAAACTACCTTTGTTTGAACTCCAACTAAATCCTTACGTTCAAGGCCAACCTTTTTTGACACGTAAGCGCCTTTCATAAGACTTGGTGAATATCCTCATGCCTTAAATCAACTTCCTCAAACCCTAGACTGCCCAAATGTAAACCCTTATTGCTTCTAAACATTTGAGCCGAGACTTAAATAACAAGGAAGAGCGATTTATTGGACTCAGCTTTTACAAGACTAGACCAAATATTAAAAAAAAAAAAAAAAAAAAAAAAAAAAAGTTGAGTTGAAAATATTGAGCCACCTTAAAACTGCTGAACCAAAAATCATGATGCATTGCTTAGTTTAAAGTTTATTTTCATTATAACATTTTTTACAGCAACAATACTTTAACATATCACAGTCATCTGTTTACAGCTCATTTTATTCCGTATATCTCAAAGACACTCTATAATCACAGTTTTAATGAGAAATGAGTCTTTATTTGCAGTTATGCATTAAGTTTAAAAATAAAATGACAAAAATCAAATACAGACGCCTAGTACACATTCATATCTTAACATAGAATAATACAAAGCACTATTCAAAGACCTAGGAGTAGTTTCCATTCTCAATGGATGCAAACTTAACTTTGGGGGTAAAATGAACACAAATTGTTTAAAATTGGGAGGTTGAGATAAAAGTTAACTTGAAAAAATAGTGATAATTCAGTTTTAAGATTTTGTTTACAATGGATAGCTTCAAAAGCATGCCAGACCAGTAATCTTGCGCCCCACCTCCCTCTACTTCAAATTATGTTTATTTTTAAAATGTATGCCATTCACAGATGGTTATGGACTAGATGAGAACACCACATAAATTAATATGCATTTTAGCCAATCATTAACTGGGAGCTTCACTTTTGAAAACCACATTCTTTTCACGAAGCATAGGCATGCATGTAATTCAGTTGTAATTACTTTTTTTTTCTCCCTCTGGTTTTGAAATAGAAGTGTAGGCAGATCTGGATCCCTTATTTTCTTTACTGTTCTTCAGACCATAGAAGAAGTAAATACTCAGTCCTGGGAAGGATAAAGAAAACATAAAAAAAAATTAACAGGAGTGCAAAACTAGTGCAGAACTAAGTTCCAGCAGAAAATGGCATGCAATCCACATCACTACCCAGTTCAAAGTTAACCAGCATGTCCATGCCAATAAATTTAATATAGGTTGACCAATAATGAGTTAATGAGTATTTAAGATGATATTTGCTGATTTTGGTCATGAAGTTTTAATGTCTGTAATTCACATGACATACACTTCCTAGTCTCATCCTCTACTTCAGACTTGGTATTTTGGAGATCAGTTGTGGTATCTGTGTTATGAGCTGGCTCGGCATTTTGATGACGAAGTCTTATTGCACCTAACACACTACTCATACGTTTCTTAGTCTCTTCAATTTCATTTGCATGAAAATGGCCAACTTCTTTCTCAACCACATTCAAAATAGCATCCTTATTCTCAGAAGTTTCTGCTGTATTGCTGGAATCATTGTCTGTGAGTTCTGATATCTGTCTCAAATGCAATTTCGATGTTGGAGGAGTAGAGCTGCTGCTTATACTATTAGATAAGATAATCTCTAATTTTGATTTTATATCACTGACGCCTCTATCTTCATTATTATCTTCATTACAATTGATATCGAAATGACTGACAGAATTCAAAAAACTGTCTTCAACAGCACAATTATGCTTTGCTTCATTTGAGGACTTGGCATTTTCTGATTCTGCTGCATTTGATGGGGGCACAGAAAGTTCCAGCAAAGGAACCATGGAAATCATAGATATTGACTTAGAAAGTGGTGGACGAGATAACGCCTTAATCTTTAAAGTTTGAGCACCTATAATTTTTTCAAGTGACTTTACAAAGTTTATATTTTTAAATGGAGATGCAGTTTCACAGTCAACACTAGAGATTTCACTTGATTCAGTAACAGGAGGATTGACATTTGATGGCTCTGAGATGTTCACTGCTCTACCATCAGGAGTGATCTCTGTTTCACTCATCTGAGGAGACAGGTTCAGATTTTGATTTGATTGCTCTGATACATTACTGCAAGAAGCAGTTACATCAATTGTAGAGGTTTGTTGATCGAGGTCCTGCAGAAGATTATCTTTTTCTACAGCTTTAAAACTGTTTGAAATACTACTTCTTTGTGACTGGGTGTCTTCTTCAGATGATGATATTACAACAACATCCGGATATAAACTTCTAACATCCTCATCACAGTCTTCAACAGTAACCAACCTCGGATCCTTACTGAGCTCAGATAGCTTGTCTTCAATGTCCAGTGTTACACAAGCATCAAAAGCACACTTTGATTTGATGCAGTCATCTTTATCTTCAGTTACACTTTTTAGTGATGTATTACTTGTATTTACTGCAATCTCATTTTGCTGAATAATGGAAAGCAAATCGTTTGCTACATCTGTAATTGATGTGCTATCATCAGAATTAGAGACACTCAGCTCATCCAGACTGCTGGTTTCATCTGAATTTAAACGTTCGACAGATTCAACTACAGGTGCTGTTTCAACAGAGCATGCTAATTTTACAAAAATATCGTGATTTGTGGGATCTACAGATTGTGCATCAGAGGAAGCAAAATCTTCGCTACTGCTATCTGTTGGAATTGGCGTAGCACACTGAATGTTCACCTCTATTGAACATTTCTCCACAACAAGTGACTCTTTGCTCTGAGCCATTTCCTTGACAAAACTGAAATTTTCTATTCCATTGTTCTTCGTTGCATTAAATGAAGGTACTCCATTGGTTTCAGGTAATGATGATACTTTGGCCACTGCATGAGGCCGTGCATTAAAGGTTGAGGGTGAGCCACAGTAGTTCAAAGAGCGACATGCAAGTGAAATGAAGTAGAGCATCACAGGTGCAATGAAGAAAAGTCCCACCGGTACACCTGCCCAATTCAAGAAGCAGTAAGATTAACATGCATAAAATATCAAACCCAATGCCAGTGCAATGAAAGCCATATGTGAAGGAAATAAAACTGTGCAATCAAAATTTCAATGCAGTTGATAGACATGCAATATTATAAGAACAAGAGAAGAAAAAAACCAGCACTAAACCAAAAGGAGATTCTAATCCATAAACGTGCATGAGGTACTGCATCTTACCAACTGCCATCCAGATCCCGAATCTAATACAGGTCTGAGCATCTGACATAAGAATGAGGTATATGTTGAGAAGAATACTGAGTGCAGGTATAACAGGAACAAAAGGAACCTGAAAGAAAAGAAAGTAGGTTTTTAATTGGATCAGTACCCAAATCTTTTGAAAATTAAAGTTAAATTTCTCTAGAATGATCACTATGACAAGTGTTGAACATTACTTTAAAAGGAAGATCCATGTTGGAACTAGGCTGGAGAGCCATAGACAAAATGACAATTAGGAGGAGGGAACTAATCACACAAACTAGAGATAATGGACCCCATTGTCCATACATCAATCCATATTCCATGTGAACTAAACATAGTCCGAGAGCAATAGAGAGCCCACCTACAAAACAGAAAAAGCAAATCATTTTCATTTGAAAATTTTTGTTTTAAATCTGAGTTATCAATCAGATATACATACAGTAAAGTACAACTAGAATGCTGACAAGACGACTGGTCACAGCAGTAGGGTGTTTCAGGCCATGAGAGTTAAAAACTTGTGCAAGCACTTTTGAAACTGTTGGTTTCTCTTTCAGTGAAACAAGGTTGGTTGTCTCCTTGAAATCAGTGTTCGCAGTTTCATCAGAATCATAACACCTATACCTTTAAAGAAAGAAAGATAGAAAAAAATCAGAACAGACGCATTAGCATATTATGAAGACATAGTAATCAATTTAGGAAAATTGGTACACACACACAAAAAAACAAAAAACAAAAAAAAAAAATCCATTAAATAGGGGAAATGTACTTCAGTTGTAATATCCTACGGAAAAAAAGGAAGAGCAGAAATTTGTGAAATTGTATACTACAAGTGCAATTTGCTTATAGTTAGTCACAACCAAAATCAAGCAGTGAGGTTACCTCCGCATACAAGCTAAAGCAAAGCATAATTGTGCACCACCAGAAAAACCAGCAAACTGCAGAGCAGTGCTTACGTGTCATCTGTAACTTTCTCTGAATAATCCAGGAGGGAAACTGCTTCTTCAGGTATACCAACAGTTTCACAAAATGAGTACCTAAGATGTTTTAAAATTTCATATTTGAGATTGCTCAGCGAGTACAATCTGCCACACTTCCACTTTTCCTTTCCAGGGTAAATTTCATATTGAGACTAAAACACGGATTTAAGTAAAAGTAAGCAGGCAGCCAAACACAAAGCTACGCAAAATTATCAACAGAAATTTAGCAGAAGATTGTCAGTTGATGCACATACTTTGATAAATTAATAAATTATTTAAATTGGATCAGTTTTCATTTAAAAAAAAAAAAAATTTGTAATAACTTTAAAAAAGAAAAAAAAAGGAATTGAAAGGAAGAATAATATGGTGCATTTGGTACATACCTAAGCAGAAGGACACAAGCAGCAACTATTGTGTAGGCAACAAGAGTTCCAAAGGACAACATGGCCACTAATTGCTGTAATTTAAACAATGCAGCCATAATACCTGGATGGACAGTTACAGTGTTAGCATTTTAAAGCACTTTGATCTGTAAAAGATATTAAAAAAGGTGAGTTGTAGGCCTACCTGTAATTAAACCAGCCAAAAGAGTTCCAACTAGAGGAGTCTTATACTTTGGATGAACTTCCCCCAAAAATTTAAAAATAAGTCCGTCATTTGCCATGGCATAGATAACTCGAGGAAGAGGGTACATAGCTCCAAACAAGCTGGAGAAGGAAGTTTTATAAATTGAAAGAAATCAATTTATTTGAAAAAAGTTAAGTTTTAATTACCTTGCAAAAAGACCAAAAATTCCACCAATAGCAACTGTCCACTGAGCATAAGGCCATCCAATTTCTTTGAACACAAAAGGAAGAGGGGCATCTGGGTCCTAAAATAAGGGAGAAATCAAAACAAATAATATAGGGATAAATTTCAAAAAAATGAATTTAATACTCAACCTGAAGGTAGTATGGCCACATAAGTGTGAGCACTGCAGAAACCCCAAAATAAGCTAAGAATATAATAACAAGAGAGAGTATTATAGAAACCGGGATAGCTTTTTTGGGATTCTTTACTTCTTCTCCTATTGAAATAATAGACAAATATTAATTATACGAATTATTTGCATGAAAATTTAGACCATCGTAAATATTACTCACCCGTTGTAGCAATACAATCAAAGCCAATGAAACCATAAAAGCACGTTGCAGCTCCCCGCAGGACACCCATTACACCAAAGGGGAAAAATCCTCCTTTCCCTAGCTTGTGGTCTGCAGCCACATCTGGTGCAACCTGAGCTGGATCTATTTGCCAGTTAGATATGTCGGCTGGAGGAATAAATAATGGTTATTCAGATGAAGAAGGGTTTGTTTGACCTAAAGAATAATTGTTACGTGCAAAATAAAAAGAGTACTACCATTGAATGCACCAGCGACAATCACAAATAAAACCACGGCCATATTGATGGCAGTGAATACATTATTTAGAGACATGGACTCTTTTACACCAAAAGCAAGAACAACTAGAACAAAACAAAGATTATTCAACTTTTAAAAATAAAATTAATTTAAAAAAATGTTGTTTTCTACAATTTTTTTTTAACTACTCCTAATTACCCGATAAAAGAAAAGATATGACGAACGCGAAAAAATCAATATATGGAGAGAGAAAGGACACATGGAGGTGCACAAAACTTTGGAAGGTCTCCTGCATCACATTGTCAAACAGCTGGTCAAGGTAGTTACTGAGGCCGCGCGCAACACTTGCACACCCTGCAAACAAAGAAAAATACGAAAAACACGTGAGAGTTCGATAAAATCAAAGTTGACTGATATCACCCTCATTAAAAGCTGGGCAGCAGCGTGCCCCGTGTCATGTGCCAATCGTGTCGATTGAGCTGCCTAAGTCCACGGCGCTCCAATGCGACCACACGCAACGCCACCCTCATGACGTCTGGTCAATTTGTTTGAAAAAGTCATGGTATTTCTGTTTAAATGCAATTCTTTTTCGACATATAAAGATATGGTGCCCTTAAAAAGGAACCTTCAGAATGGCAAAATTTGTCACGGCAAAGAGAATGCAAAAGTGGCAATGGCTAAGTTCTCGGCCGGAAGCGCAATCCTGGCCAGTCTCATCTCCCCCACCCCGAAAGAAAAAAAGGGGGAAAAAAATAAGAGCCAAAGTAAACACAAAATGAATTTTGTGATAAGTAGCAGGTGACTGGTTCTTTAATAAATTGGTGTGATGTCTCAAAAATTAGCAAGTGTGAAGTTGTGCCAATTTCATTTCAGATTGTGTGTTTGTGAGTGCAGAGGAATTTTTTGTCGGGACGCTCGGGACCTGTTCGCCCCGTGCTTGGGTGTTTCTTTTGAGTCAGATTTCTCTAAATTTTACATTGCGAGTAATAAAATACCACCATCTTCTTTTTAAACTGAAAACCGGTTGTCAGTTTTGTTATATTGAGCTCTTTCTGAACGTTCTTGATCTGATGATATAGAGAATTGAAAAGGGGTTAATTTTACAAAACATGCTCAAACCCAGTTTCTTTCATTTTGATTATCTCATAATTTTTCATTGTAAGTCGGAAAAAACTTCATTCACAATCTAGCGACGGGATTCTGCTCTTTAAAATAATACCATCGGCTTTTCTCTACATTCTGTCAGTTCTTAGATGAACGATACCAACCAAAGGTAATTTCTGACCGCAATACTCGTTCTCTCCAGTTTAACTTTGCATTTAGAGGTGTGTAAGGAATGAGTAAAAAAGCAGAGATGCTTACCTATGACGTATTCCATAATTAGGTTCCATCCGATGACGAAAGCCATAAACTCCCCAATGCTGACATAGCTGTAGATGTAAGCAGAGCCGGCCAGGGGGACACGGGAGCCGAACTCGGCATAACACAGACCTGCACAACACAGTACACACCGTTTGAGTTGGCTAAAAGACACACCGATCACCATGCTACCAATGAACAAAAAGGAATATTCACACAAAATGTGCGGAAAAATTGGCGTAGCCAAATTAACTTGCTGCATTTCACTTCAGACAGTTCTAAATCCTTCCCGGTCACAATAAAGATTCCTATAGTTTGTTCCCAGGGCCAGGAGCCAGGCGACAGGTCCCGGACAAGCCGAGCATAGCGAAGAGAACATTTTATTTATTTGGGATCTCTATCTTACAAGTATGTCCAACTTGCTTAACCGTAAGCCAGGGCGTCGCGTCGAAACGGAATGAAAATAGTATTGGCCATTTTCACACTTCTTCCTCAATATCTCATGAACGGCGCAGGCCATCTTGACAAGTGACGGTTCATTAAAGAGCTACGATTGCACTTTGATTTCGTTACCTTATGACTCATGGTTATCAAAATAGTCCTTGTGCCCTAAAATAAGTTTTCGTTTTTCTGGCACAGGAAATAAACGTTATTTCCCATCCCCCCCAAAGAAACAAAATTACTTTAGGGCACAAGGATCAATATTATCACTTTGAGTCATAAGGTAACGAAATTGAAGTCCAATCGTAGCTCTCTAATGAACCGCCGCTTGTCAAGATAGCCCACGCCGGACGCCGTTACTGAAATATTGGCAAACAAAGTGTGAAAATGACCAAAACAATTTTCGTAACGTTACGACGCCCTGCCGTAAGCATCATGAGCAAACGGGAGACGAACGAAACCCCCAAATTTCCGTCCCTGCACCAAACCAACCAAACTACACTTCTGATGCGCATTAATCAATTTAGAAACGGCAATGCATTCAGTTTGACAAAAAAAAATTAAAACTCAAATTCACTCAACCTTTGTTCCTATTTTGCCACAAGTGTAAAGGGGAGAGAGAGACCGGGGGCAAAGCGGTGTGGGGTGGGGTGGGGTGTGGCGGCCCACCCCAACACTTCTAACGCTGCACCCCTGCGGGGGAGCGGGCCTTACATAACGGGCAGGCCATTCCCTCCCGAGGGAGCAGCGCCGCCAGAGGTCTTCACACGGGCGATGATAGTCGCCAAGAAAGAAAGATAGAAACAAAAAATAACGGCCTACGCTACGTCTGGTTGACGCACTTATTACTCAGCATCTATATCGGAGCGGACGTGAGAAAAGATAACTAGGAGATGCAAGTCGGCCGTTGAGTGCAATCCACACCAGGGGAGGATCACTCATGCAAAATGTGTACAACGATTTTTTTACTATTACTATTACTATTATTACTCCGCAAACTCAAGTGTAAGACAGTATCACACTTATTACTGCAGTACCAATGTGTCTCACACTTTCAAAAACTATTTTCTGACGTTGAATAGCAATCACGTTTTGGAGAACAGCATCAGCTTTGGTCTAAGATCCCGGTTAAATCGAGCTACCATGTGATGGGGTCCGGAACAACAATCCCATTAAATAATCGTAAATTAATGGTTTTGATAATTTATATGATCGTTGTTGTTTGCGATCAGAACTCTATCACATGGTAGATCGTTCTAGCCGGGATTTTGAACCAAAGCTGATGCTGATCAAACGTGATTGCTATTCAACGACAAAATATAGTTTTTGAAAGTGTGAGACACAGTGGTACTACAGTAAAAAGTGTGATACTGTCTCACACTTGAGTTTGCAGAGTAATATAATTAAAATAATTTTATCAAGAAAAATTTCACTTTGATAAATTGCTCTTTTCCCCCTATTTTTTTTTTTAAATATTTATTTCAGATTTTAGTTCATTTGTTCTCGTTTTTTTCGGAGTTTACTGTATCTTTCTTCTTGATTTTTTTAACGATTTTTTTTGGAGGGGGGCGGGGTGAGGGGGGGGGGCGTACAATGATTTTTCCAAGTAAGCCCGCCCCGCCATCGGATGCACACTACCCACCGGCAAAGATGGACGCGACGGCGGCCACGGCGAAGGAGATGATGACGGCGGGCCCGGCGGCGTCCCGCGCCACCGACCCGGCCAGCACGTAGACGCCCACGCCCAGGGTCGAGCCGACGCCCAGGGCCGTCAGGTCGAACGTGGTCAGCACGCGGGCGAGCGGGGACCCGGACGGCGACGAGGACGACGACGACGACGAGCACGCGTCGCCCGACGTGGACGGCGTCGGCGAGGACGGCGACAAGTCCACCACCTTCCGGCGGGTCATCGCCCGCCACAAGCTGGCCAAGGCCATGATCAGCCGATGCGCGCTGCGGAAAAAGGAACACGCTATCAGTGGGGGAGGGAAGCAGCAGAGCGGGAAGAGCAAAAGGCAGGTGCAGGCGGCGCAGGCGGGCGGCGGAGAGGGGTGCAATGCGGCGGGTGGGGGTGGGGGGGGGGCTGGACCACACGACCCTTATCAAGACGTAGTGCCGCGCCAGACCAGACGGCGATGAGCCAAACGTCACAAGTTATCGGAATGCCAACACAAGCAGGTCAGTAGCGCGGCCAGACCCGACCGGCATTGGAGGGTCAAATCGCGTGCCCAAGCACTCACTCACTCTCACTCACTCACACACATGGGACACAGCGTGTGGGAGCCCCGGCCACGCACAGGTCAACGAACGACCCTTATAGCTCAGTCATGGCTCAGCTGAGTTCGCCCTCGTCTATGTTTTGAGTGCGGACTGCGTTGCACTGCGTTACACGTGGCGCGCGAGTTATCTCCGGGGGGTCACGGCTATTGAGCCCTGTTGAAATCTAGACGCCATCACGATGGCTGCAAAAGCGCAAACTGTCGCGTTTGCCTTGAAACGCTTGAAACTTTTGCACTACAAGAGTCGTCAAGGGTGAGGCGGGTTTGGTTATGCACTCACGCACCAACCATCTCCTCCCCGCAGCGGCACATCGCGAAGTAATCGGTTCTTGTTCAAGATTATCTGCCGGAACGCGTGGTCTAGTGAGATAGAGAACCATAAAAACACGAAAACAAGGAACTTCCCCATTGTCGGGGGGCGGCAGGTTGTTGGCTTTATATCAGTCTTTTCGGGTAGCTTTAGGGGCCTGGGGAGGCTTAGGGGAGGGGAGAGGGCCCGCCGTAGCAGGACTCGGCACACAATAATCCATTCGCGGAGGTATTCCCTTGATTAATTTCCGAGTCCTGCCGGTTTGATGCCATTCCCGCGCAGGAGGGAAGGGAGAGGTCGAATTCCGCATCGCCTACCGGAACGATCTCACACTCGCGGCCTGAGAAAGAGAGAGGAGGCTATGGAGAATGCGCGTGAGAGCGAGAGAGAGAGTCCAGTGCGGCCTGAGACAGAGAGAGGAGGCTATGGAGAATGCGCGTGAGAGCGAGAGAGAGTCCAGCACTGTGGAAAATATTTCCGTAGATGTACAATATATTTTGTAATTCACTATGTACAACATATCTCGTACATGTACGACTTGACGCTTCTCGACTTTGTTTTCTCACCAATCGGTTCTGAGTTGATACGTATTGTTATAAAAAATTTACAATATGAATCGTAATTGTACAAGACCTCTCATGGAAAATTTTCCCGGTACCCGGTACAAGAATTTCTCACAGTGAGTGCGGCCGTAAGGAAGGCCCGCGCGTCGTCAGCTGTCTGAGACCCTCGGTCTACCTATGGTTACCTATGGTTATTCCTCGCGGCGAATAGACCATGTCAGCCGAGCGCGCATCGATATCTCGAAGAACAAAAATACCGGAAATCACTCCACCAGCGCTAGTAAACTACTTGGAGAATCAACAATGCAATTCCAGAATCGCGTCCCTCTACCTCAAATAAGCCGAATAACAAACATGTCTTCGAACGTCAAAAAGTGTTTACATTCCGCCAAAGTGCAAGTAAAAACACAGCGCTGACTGTATGACTTCTGGTATTTTTGTTCTTCGAGATATCGATACGAGCTCGGGTGAAATGGTCCGTACCCCCTGGACCCCCGCTCGCGGCCCACCTCATACTACTCGCGCCGCGGGCCGGGGCGGGGCGGGCCGAGCCTGACCACACTGACCAGGCAGGCAGGCAGGCACCCACGCGCTCCGCTCCTAAATGAGTCGCGACCTTGGGCTCCAGCGCTCCAGCTATCGGCACGCTGCTGCTGGAGAACAACAACCACCAGCAGCAGAAGCATAAAGACAAGACACGAGGGGTACCCGGGGGTACCTCACTCTTTAAGTGGGTATACACACTGATTGGAGAGTTGTATTGTGATTGGAAGGAAAATTTGACCAAACTTTGAACAAAGCTTTAAATTTTTGGCACCAATTCGATATTTTGCAATCTTTAGGTGCTTCAATTAGGTTTTTGTAGAAAAATTATGTGCCTGTTTAGTGTTTGGAAAATGATTGGAGTGCAGGGTGTGCACTGATTGGAGAAGGTGAGGTACCCCTCGACAAGAGACGTCCATAGTGCTGTCGTCTTCATGGGCATTTACATCTAGGCGTTGTTATGGCGCAGGTAGCGGTTGTTTAATAGACCTGACCAAAGATTTCCTAGATTAAAAACTCTCGGCCCCAGCCGGGCCGGGCCGTCGAGCTTCGTACGGCTGCTTATCGCCGTGTCCGTGGGCCACGAGGGGCCACGAGGGGCCGCGGGCGAGAGCGAGTGCGCGCACCAAACAGCCGACCTATTCCGACGAGCGTCCTCCTCGGTCAGTCCCTCTCGCACCTATGCGATGAAGAGTGCATGAGTGCGAGAGAGTCAGGGCGAGGAATAAAGCGCTCTTCGGAATAAGCCGGCAGCAGGGACAAGCGAGCACCGCGGGGTAGAGCGGCCCGCGCCCCGGCTAGAGAGACTCAGAGACTCAAGACTCTGAGTCTCTCTAGCCCCGGCGCACCAACGAAAACAAAGAGAAGGGAGAGAGAGAGAGGAAAGGGGTCAGCGCAGCAGAAAGGAAAATCCCTGCAAAGTGCGCCGTATCGCACCGCACCGCATCGGTATCGCATCGCAGAGCCAAATAGCGATACCAAGTCACCCGTCACCCTCGCCTCGTTCCCGTCACGTGACGAGGGCCGAGCAGAGCCATGCGATGCAACACGCAGAGAAAAAAAAAATAGCTGCGTAGCTAAATATTAGCTATATATGGATAGCTAATTTTTTTTAGCTATGCAGCTAAAATTTAGCTGTACTACTAATTTTTTTCGTTGCACAGCAAAACGTTGAGCTATATAGCTAATCTTTAGCTTTAGCTACATAGCTCCGAAAGTTAGCTGTCCATATACAGCTTATCTTTTTTCTCCGTGAAGGCTTTAGAGGATAGCAGCCGACTGCGGATTCCGAAGATCGCTTTCATACGTCTGTCCTCTTCGCACTCATGGAGCACTACCGCTATGGCAAGCATATAGAGTGTCACTGGCGAGGGGTGGGCGACTTGGATTTTCGGTGTACACAGGAGTACGGAGTACACCCGGAGTACACGGAGTACACCCGGAGTACACGGAGTACACCCGGAGTACAGCTGGGCCGGAGTCCTGCCGGAGTACCCGGAGTGAGCGGACTACGACCACCCGGAGTACAGTCGGAGTACCCGGAGTACGGGCGGAGGACACCCGGAGAGTACGCCCGGAGAGTACGCCCGGAGAACGCCCGGAGAACGCGCAGGCCTGTACAGGAGTACACTAGTCGTAGTCGTCCACCCCTCGGCTGTAGGTAGCAGGTGCAACAAGGACGGGCGCGCGAGAGCGATCTTCTGAGCCTCAGGTAGTAGGTGTGACAAGCGCCGCCGGTAAAAATAATCTTTCAATCATCCATCCTACAGTCCCACCGCCCGCGCCGCGCGCTCACTCCAACTCCTCCTGCCATCCCATGCGGAATGTGCGTAGCGTAACGGCTGGCCGAGGTGCCTGCCGCTGCGGCGGCCTTGGAGTCACGCGACCTACACTGTCACAAACGCCACTCAGTTTTCAAAGGCATGAGTAAGTTCAAAGGAGGTAAGGGAGAGCGAAACAAGTATCCAAAAAACGGGAAAGGGGGGTGGGGGAGGGAGGCGGTCCCGACAAGAAACGTTCTAATAGCGAGAAGTCTTCGATAAACGAGAGTTGGCTACACACGCTCAAGAGCGACGGAGCGGGAGAACAGAGCGTGGAGCAGCGAACGCTTCGAAAAACTGTTTGGTCATTCTCCAGCTGGGCTGGGTAGGGAAAGGGAGCCCCGTGCTGGGTAGGCAAGTCCGCCTGACGCACCTGCCATGCGGGACAGTATAGCTTCACGCCACTAGAGTCCTATATGGGGAGAGAAACGCGAACTCCTCAAATGCGTCGAGAAATCCCTCATACCTTCCCCGCGCGCCCCCGCCTCTCCCCCGTGGGCTCCCCCCCCCACTCCATCCAGAGGGCCTGGGGCCTCATACCCATTGGCTCTCATTGGCCAATGGCTATGAGGCCCCGGGGCCGCGCGGGGCCCCAGCGAGGCCACTCCCGAAACAATAGTTCGTCAGTTCTTTGTTGCTCTCTCTTTTCTCCGTAAGATGCGAGAGAGAACGTGCACCGCTCCCTCTTTCGGAAAACCCCGAGGCCCCGAGCACGTGGCCCGGAGACTCGGCTGCTGCGCAGAGAGGTTAGGTTGCGGGAGCATGTCCGCAGGAATACGGATCGTTCTTATTAAGTACAAGTGGCGTTGGAGTTTGAAAATACCCGATACAAATCCTAAACTCTCCCAAAAAATTGGGCGGACTCCTGTATAGGGCCTTACTATAGTTGAGTATTTAAAAAACACAATCTAAATTGTACCGGAGGTACGGGCATCAAAATATATAATTTGAAAAGCATCCCTCTGCAAACCTTAACATTGTCATTCCGAAAACCATGAATCATGTTAGTCCTTGAACAGGATCCTTCCCGAAAAAGTATTGTACCAATATGTTATCACATAATTGTCTCTAAATAAAATAGAAATGAGTGTCCCCGTCGCTCCGCTCTGCACACAGTCAAATTCCGCGCTCCTCGTGGGGCGCCCCCCACTCCCTACTGAGTAGCCAATGGGCGTGAGGCCCTCCCCACTCCAGGCCTGGGGCCCCTGTATGAGGAATTCTGCTGGCAGATCAGTGGGACAGCCATCGCGTTTCTCTCCCCTCTAGGACTCTACACGCCACCAGCCGCCACAGCGAAAATAGAAAACGGTATTCAGATGCAAGTGCCGCATACGAATTATAGTTATTGAATAGTCTTCAACCAGTTCGGAAGGGGAAGAGAGGAAGATTGAAACTACACTGTAAAAAAAAAATGTTGAAAACAACCCTCATGGTGATGACTGGTTGTAGACAAATAGCGCTGTTCGAAAGCCACAAAAAAAAAAAAAATGTTGCAATGCACAGTCCATCTTTGTTTTGGATTTGAAACAATAAATTTGTTGTTCCTAGACAACATTATTGTTGTAATTACTAGACAATCGAGTTGTTTCTTTACTGCGATTGTTTTTACATTGCAAGTTGTTGAGCAACAACATGAGTCAATTAAAAACTTCAGTGAATTATTTGTTAATTTACAATTTCTTTTTTTTTTACAGTGTAGCCCAAGAGGCCCAAGAGCCGAAGCAGCCGTAGGTCAGCCAGTCAAATCCCCCCACTCCTCCGTCGCGCTCCCTCTCTTTCTCTCTCTCTCTCTCCCTCCCTCTCTCTCTCACGCCGAAGAGCTTTGCCGGAGAAGTAGTGAATGTTGCATAAGGATCAGGACTAGAACGCGTGATCTTGCAGCGGCGGCCGCGGCAGGGCTCGCCTCGCACAGCTCGTTGCCCGGAGTGGAAACTGCCGCCCCGCCGCCAGAGAACGCCAACGCCCCGCGCGACCAGGGCAGGGCAGGGCAGGGCGGGGCAGGGCGGGGCAGGGCGGGGCAGGGCGGGGCAGGGCGGGGCAGGGCGGGGCAGGGCGGGGCAGGGCGGGGCAGGGCGGGGCAGGGCGGGGCAGGGCGGGGCAGGGCAGGGCAGGGCAGGGCAGGGCAGGGCAGGGCAGGGCAGGGCAGGGCAAGGCAGGGCAGGGCAAGGCAGGGCAGCAGAGTGATTCCGAGCAGCGTTTTGTAGTGCCTTCTCTCTTGCTCCTTATGGCCTCGCCCTATGAGTGCGACAAGGACAGAGAGACGAAACCACTGTGCGGAATCACCCTACAGGGCAGGGCAGGGCCGGGCAGGAGCTGCAGGCCGATTCACAAGAGCGCCTCCACGCTGTGTCTCTCTCGCGCCGATGGGGTGAGCCGTATAGGTGCGAGAGAGACGGAGCGAGGAAAGCGCTCTTCTTAATTGGTCCGCAGGGGAGGGCAGGGCAGGAGGAGGAGGGCAGGAGCAGAGGCAGCGCCGGTCACTGACTTGGGTGCGCTGGCGTCCACTGTCAGGAGGCCCGAGTTTCAGAGCACGGAGCTGCCCTCTTGGGCACCACAGCCGCGACTGATTCAGAACATCGCCCGCATCCCTCTGCTGTCCTTGTCGCAATCACGAGGGTGTCTTATCTAGGGGATGATGGGGCTGCTCCATGAGCGCGACAAGGACAGCGGCATGAGAGCGCCGTTCTGAATCAGTCGGCGCAGATCCGACCGCTGCCGGCGGGCGAGACTCAAAACAAACGGCTGCAGCCAAGGGTGGTTGTAGCTGAGGTGTGGGAGGGAGGGGGGGGGGGGCACCTGCTGGTGAGATAAGGCCGGCGGGGCCCGGCCGGCGCGGGATTGAGTTCGCCCTACGCCGCGGCCCTGCCGTCTGATTCCGAAGCAATGTTCCGAAGATTGCTCTCGCGCCTCCGTCCTTGTCTCACTCATGGTGCCCTGCCATCCCCTACAGGGCACCCGCCATAGGTGCGACAAGGACGGAGGCACAAGAGCGATCTTCGGAATCAGCCTGTTGTAGCGTTCGAAGGAGAAGACGGGAAAAGACACACCTAACCGCCTCACTGTTCCGTTCGTTCGGGTAGCTTTCTCCGACATACCTTCTACGACTTCAAATGGAGGTCCGCTGGCTGAGGGCCGTGCGGTGCTATTGGGACCGAGGGGTCCACCACTTTGGTAATCTTGTATAAACTTTTTCCAAAATTACTGGTAATCACATCCCCAAAAAAATCCTCTTCACGTAGTTTTTCATGCTGTTTATGGCTTTCCCTCATTAAAATGTGTTAAAAAATAAAATTACACGAATTTCTAAGTTTTTTTCGAAAATGGCACCGAAAACTGTTTGTAATCACTGGTAATCGGTAGTCGAGTGTACATTCCTTGAACCAGGTGATGGACCCCTCGGTCTGGACGCGGCGCGTCGCAGGACACGGCTCAGGCAGTCGCTCCAGGCGCAGCTTCAGATTTGGATAATAGAATATTTTATCTGCATGGAAGACTGGCGGCGGCCAGGCCCCTCCCGACCCACTCATTCCGGAGAGCGCTCTCCTCGCCCTGTCTCTCTCGCACTCATGGAGTTCACCGCACAGGTGCGAGAGAGACAGAGGGAGGAGGGAACAAGTCTGCCGAGCTTCTTCCACACCGCGCGTGAGTCAACGCCGCGGTGAATTGCAATCGCGCGCGTTCCAATCTCACATACGATACTGTAATCAATACGTAAGCGGGCCGCTGGCGGCGCCAGCAGGGCTTCCACCCGTCCGTTTTTTGGCGCGTTGCACGGTGCAATGTGAACCTCCTCGGATTATAGTCGGCTTATTTTCCGTTTTCGGACAAAGCATCAGTGACAGGTAGGTGCATGTGCCCGAGGTAGGGTCAAGAGGCATTACGTCACTCACGCCGCGGGCGGCGGGGCGGGGCGGGGCGGGGCGGGGCGGGGCGGGGCGGGGCGAGGCGAGGCGGGGCGGGGCGGGGCGGGGCGGGGCGGGGCGGGGCGGGGCGGGGCGAGGCGAGTTGGACGCGCTGTGCGTCATGAGGAGCAAATGAGCATGCACTATGCACCTGATGCGCCGCGCCGCAGGGAGCGCCCTATCTTGCCCGTCACGTTTCGGGCGGGGCGGGGTGGGGCGGGGCGGGGCGGGGCGGGGCGGGGCAGGGTGAGGCGGGGCGGGGCGGGGGTGAGACGACGAGGGCACTGACTATGCTGCGAAGCGTTGCGTCGTCGCGTCCCCTCGAGGTGTCACCGCCGCGCCTCCCGGCGTCTGATAATGCAGAAAGAAGATCGCTCCGAAACCTCCGCGTCCTTATTGTCACACCCATGGCGGTGCCCTTCGTTAAGGGTGGCTGAGTCCCCATGGGTGCAAAAAGGACAGATACAGGGTTCACACCAGATGCTAATTTTCATTTTCCCTGACTTCCAGACGGAAATATCGCGTTTTTCTCTGACTTTTGGGGGCACACGAGAAACCAATAGGGCAAGTAAAAGGTGAATAATTAAGGCAAATATTGCAAATGAAAATAAAAAAAAATCTATCACCCAATCTTGGGATTTTTCCCTGACCTCGATCGAATTTCCCTAACTTTTCCCTGATTTCCAGTACGTTTTCATTTTCCCTGACTTTTCCCTGACTTCCCTGATTTCTGATTTCCCTGACCGGTGTGATCCCTGAGATAGGTCCGAGACACGGCTGCCTGAGCAGCTTATCCATACTCCACATCCTCTTCGTCTTCGTCCTCACCGGGGCATCGCCAAAACTGGTCCAGTCCGCATCCTCATCAATGCCCGAGTGCTCAGGCCGGGCCCGGGCCGCGCCGAGAAGACACGTGACACGTGCCGCGCGTAAACTGGATAGCACCGGTGAGTCCGGCCCCGCGGCGGCCCCACCCGCGGCGACCCCACGCACAACACACGTGGCCCCAGCGCGGCCCCGCCCCGCCCCGCGGACATACACACGTGTGTGTGTGCTACTGTATGTACCCGCCCGCACCCGGCCCGGGGCCCGGCCCGGTCCTTCCCTCCCTCTCTAAACAGCACTTTTGATGAGCTCGCGGCCCAACCCCGCCCCGCCCCGCCCCGCCCCGCCCCGCCCCGCCCCGCCCCGCCCCGCCCCGCCCCGCCCCGCCCCGCCCCGCCCCGCCCCGCCCCGCCCCGCCCCGCCCCGCCCCGCCCCGCCCCACCCCGCCCCCCTACGACACGAACAGAGGCGAACAGGTGTCGCATTAGGCCCAGGTTTGCTTGCTTGCTCGCTCGCGCGCGCGCGCACAGGCAGGCAGGCAGGCAGGCAGGGAGATTCGGAATAAGAGCGCTCTCCTCGCTCTGCGTCTCTCTCTCTCGCACCTATTCGGCGCACCCTGTGAGTGCGAGCGAGACAGGGCGACGAGAGCGCTCTTCTGAATCAGTCTGCAGGCAGTGACGCGGCGGGGCGGGGCGGGGCGGGGCGGGGCGGGGCGGGGCGGAGCGGGCGTCGCGTCGTGCCTACCGTCCCTACACCCCCGCGCGAGTCAACAGCAGGCGACGCGATGGCGTCGCGGGCGGCGCCGCGTCAGCGCACAGTCAAAATTATGGCAGAGGTGTTTTATCAATACTCTGGAAAAACATAGGTGCGAATCCCTATACCTTTAAGAGGCACTTACAAAGTTTAGATCCTTTGGAAAGGCACTACATGTGACCTTTCACACCTTTAGCTGGCTAGCATCATATGAGTTCCATACAAATTTAGTGCCCCAGAAAAGGCAAAGGCACAAAGCTGCGCCCTTGACCTTAGTGCCCCAGGAAAGGTGTTGTTTGGTGGTTTTGTTTTTCCAGTGTAGGTGTCGTCAACTCTGATATTCTTTCGTACACGCAGGACTGCTATTTCAAAAATATTACTTTAATATTACCGCACTGTAAATCTGAGAGTCATGTTTCTGACTGAAATTTAGCGAGGCATATAACGTTGCCCTAAAGGAGTGAGGAAATTCTATATCGCTCATTTGGAGTGATAAGCCTCACTCAAATCGAGCGAGATCACTTGATATCGCTCCTTTTGAGTCATCGAAGCGACTCAAAAGGAGTGATATTTAATAATATCACTCCCCAGGAGCGATAAAATTTGGGTCACCAATCTCGCTCTCCTGCACGCTAAATCTTATGAACTTTTTTAATACGCAGCTACCGATTTCTGTAAACATGCTCTATTTATGAATAATTTTGTGCCCAATTATGAACAAAATGAGCCGACTATGAACAATTTTCTTCATAATTACGCACAAAATTATGCGTAAATAGAGCATGTTTACAGAAATCGGTAGCTGCGTATAAAAAAAGTTCATAAGAATTTAGTGTGTGAGAGCGAGAATTCTCACTGCCCGATTTACAGTGCGATAATACCTCCAGATCACTTCGATATTACTCACATAGTTTTTGGCAACATTACCGTCGATATTTCGAGGGGTCGTCAACCGACGTCAACTGCCTTTAGCCATATGTATACGAAGGAATATTAGTATTATTAGTTCTATCGAAGTACAAATGCCCTAATTTCGGACTTGTGCCCTAATTTCGGACAATTTGCAGAGAAGTGCTTATTTCAACCTATCTCGGTCACCTTTTGAGATATTCAAAATCCGGAAACGGCATCGTAGAGTTTGCAGAATAGAGTACCATATTTCGTCAAGTCGGTTGAAGTATCTTTAAAGTTTTACAGCACACAGGATTTTAAAGTTAAAAAAAGCATATAGAACAAAATTGCTGTTGTGAAATAAGCTCCCCCAAAAACCGGGGCTCATGTAGGTGTGTGCTGCCCCATGGGTGGTCCTTTAACGAATGAATGTATGGTATTTTGGCTACAGAACTACGTAAAAATGTATTTTGTAAGTCAAACCGTTTTTTGGTACGGGATGATTTTTGAAAGTGCTACAATTTCGGACACTTTTTCTTATGGGCTAAATACATGGAGATTTTTAGAGTGTGTCCTACAGAAAATTTATGAAAATGTTTTTTGTTGCAAATTTAATTTTAAACAAGATTTGTTTTATAGTTTCCAACGATATCTCTGCTAGTTTAGGAGAAATAGTGTGCTGAAGTTGTTTCCTTTGTAGGGCTATAGACGGCTATAGAGCCTAAACTAGTACAGATATCGTTGCAGACCATAAAAACAAAATTATTTAAAATTAAATTTGCAACGACAAACGTTTCCATAAAATTTCATTCTACAGCGAAACTAGCCATTTAGAGCACGTGTCCGAAGTTAGGGCACTTTCGTCCCTAATTTCGGACACTCTCTCGAAGGCTGCTGTAGCTACACACATTTAGATAGAAATTCGGCATGGGTGTCATCCGACGTGTCCGGAGCCATAGTATTTCCAATCGCAACAGAGTTTTGATATGTTATCATGCCTACACGTAAGAAAGGAAAAACCGCTAAATTCGTCCGAAATTAGGGCATTTGACTGTATGTAATATTGCAATATTGTGATAATATGGGCAATTTTTCTGTCATGTTGCCAAAAATCTGAATAATATCGACGTAATATGGAGGTATTATCGGTAATAATTAAAGTAATATTAGTGTAACAGCAGTCCCGTATGTACGAAGGAATCGAGTGAGCGACCACTCCCCTTGAAATGTGTACATATGATTCCCAGAATGATTGATTCCCAATGATTCCCATCCATATCTCTTTATTTCTAGCCTTTTTAGCGACATAAAACATTAATTTCGGCTAATTATAACTGATTCCCGGTGTTTCCGGTTTCCTTGTAGTGGTTTTCATTGATTTCCCTTATTTTTTTATGACGATGATTCCCAGGCTTGTGTACACATGATTCCCAAAGTTGTCGCCCCCTCGGAAGTAATATCAGGGTTGACGACCCGTTGCGATATTTATTAAACAGTGGGGTGGAAAAGTTACCCTCGCCGCGTTAGTGTGGGACTTCCCTCCCTCCAGCTCCCGTCGCTACCAAATAACAGAGCGTTCCCGCCGGACTACTATGTCTAGTGCCTCATGAAAACAACACAGAACACGTACATCGCTTGCACCGTGGGAACACAAGGAACTCGGAGCCATATCCCTCCCCCTTTTCTCCTGCTTATCCATTATACCCTGCTGGGGGGTGTGGCTCGCGAGAAGACATTCCCCAGCGCTTTGCGTAATCCCAGCCGTAATCCACTAGCGGTTTATCGCGGCGCGGCGTGGCGAAGAGGGCCAATATAAGACTTAGAGAACGGAAATCAAGGATTTTACTCAGAACATTATTTGACCATCCTTTCCACGCGGCTCGGCGAGATGTGTGGGGTCGTCGTGATCAAAGGGTCCGAGGGGGCCTCAACTCACCCAAAATTTGTACACATGATTTCAAGATTTCACATGATTTCACACGATTACTCCTCTTATAATTGAAAGAAATAATTCGTAAATTAAATAAAGCGTATTTTGAGCTTTAAGAGCCCAAAATACGCACTCAAATCAATTTTTTCGGCAATGGATCCACATTTTTTGACAATAATTCCGAAGATATCAGCGATTGTGTACACATGATTTTAGGTGTTGAGGCCCCCTTGAAAGGGTCTCATAACGGGGCGTCGACAGTCAACACCCTGAGGAGGGCAGGGCAGGCAGCGGGAGCGCAGACCAGCAGAAACATGCAATACAATACACGTTGCTCCGTCCTGCGCCGCCCCCGCCCCGCCCCCGCCCCGCCCCGCCTCACCCCGAGATAAGGTGCGATAAAGCGCACGGGGCGGGCCGCGGGCAGAAGACAATGCACGGCTTTCAATGCGCCCTCCCTGTCGCCGGCTAGGGCTAAGGGCGCAGGGCGCGAGGGTCGAGCAGGTCAGGCCAGGGTGCACCTCCGTGAACCTAGCACCGCCCAATGCCGTTAGAAATTTGTGCTCAACGTCATCTTTTAGGGCTCAATTTGTGCTTTCACCTAGACGTGATCTCAGAACTTGTGCTCACAAAAAACAAGGTCAAAATTGGACATAAAATTGGACGCGGCAGAGCGCTCCTGCAAGAATGATACCACACGACGGGCACGTAATAAGAAGGGGTGAGTGCCGCCCCTCCCCTCCCCACCGGCTACTGGATCCGCCTGAAGGTAGGCAATTTGAGCTAAATAAACCTTGAATGCAGGCAACTTTCGATGCATCGCCCCTCCTCTCCCCCCTTTTTACGTGCCTTTGCAACGGTGCGTGAGAATTTCAGAGGTTTAAAACATCATGCGATTGCTAGGCTGTCAAATGATGCTGAGCAGTTTAAGAATTTGCCACGCGAGTCGCAAAGTGCGCTTGCCTTCAGTTTCGCGGTGTCGTCGACGTACCGAAAGAAAATGATCGTCCTCTCTCTCGCACTCATGGGCTAGCCCATCATTCCTTTCATTTTGGTGTACTAAACTCTCGGTGGTTCCACCATACGCTACACCACCCTCCAGCTTTCTTACAAGTGGGCTAACTGTAACTGCACCATAACTGGAGCGCGACGCGACACTACGGGCCGGAACACAGCACCGCGAGAAGCGGAGTGACAGGTGGGGCGGGGCGAGGTGGCGCCCTTCTCCCTTGGCTGGACACGGGACTCACCTTTCCTGCGGTTAGTGTCGGCTAGTCGTCCGTCCGATGATGGCGTATCCGTTTTAGCGCCTAAGCGGGCTCAAACAGATCGCGTTACATAACACGGTATGGTGGGCGGCCGTACGAAGTGGAGGACGCACTCACTGCGCCTGGGCGAGAGGAGGCGAGCGGCGGGCAGGGCAGGGCAGTGCAGTGGTGGGCAGTGTGTCAGCTTCAGTGTCAGCTTCAGAGAGTCAGCTCGCGCAGCAGCAGCAGCAGCAGCGGTCCTGTCAGCGGCTGAGCAGCTGAGCCGTGTGTTGCTGAGAGGCGCCTGACTCTTCAGTTCAGCTCGTCTCTCGCTATTCGGCTTCGCTCACGTCTCGTCCCGACCGCGCGGCGCAGCCTCGCAGCCTCGCCTCAGTGCGGAGCGTGCGGAGGGACTGACAGCAACTGACAGGACAGAGCGGCGACGGCGGCGGCACCGATGCGATGCGCACCAGTCAGCGGCGCCTACTCGACTGGCTGTGGCTGACTGACGCAGCAGCAGCAGCAGGCAGGCAGCAACAGCGCCGGCCCGGCCACCACCACCAACAGCGGCGGGGCGGGGCAGGGCGGGGCGGGGCGGGGCGGCGGAGGGCCGCGTGGGGTGTGCCGCGCCGCGGCACCGAGCTGGTTGAGAGGCAGTTCATGTATTTCCAGTATATCCTTTCAATATGTGGGTGTCGTCACAGAGATAGGGTTACCTAAACTACAACTTGGGGTCGATCGGTCGATCGGACTCGCAGCGACAGACACAAAGAAATTTAAAGGTTTTATGGGGTGATGGAAGACGCGTATCGGGTCCAGAGACATAGTATATTTATTTATAAAAACTTTTTTTACAAGTCAACGACAAATCATTTTGGCTTACAGTTAGTAATTTGATAGTTTGTGGTATAGAAGTAGTTTAACAAACAGCTCATTGTACACATATACATAAAAGGGGTGGGTTCATTAGATTTACATTTAACATCACATGAAATGTTGAAGAAATATTCTTCATCTATATACAATTTGTAAATACTTTAAATATTTATAAATAAGCAAGAAACATTACTAAAAAAGAATGAAATAATCTCTGCATGCATGATGTCTACAATTGTGACTTTAGGAGAGTTGTTCACTTTGAGAACTTAAGTGAGCTGGCTTCCTACTACCCAGGAGCATTTAAACATGTAGACACAAGCAGGTGTTAAAGCCTCCCCGCCCCTTGCTCTCTTTCCCTTGAAAGATCATGATAATGATAGGGATGATGAAAACCAGTCAGTCATATGAAAAAGAGATGCCAACATCATAAAACAATCAAAGAAACACTACCAGAGTGCAATCGGTCTTTGGGTGGGTGATTGCAGTGGCATTGGGCGTTATTGTCCTATCAATACGGGATGATATTCTATAGGGCCCTAAAAGAAATACTATAAGCATTACATGATGCAGAAATTGGAGAAGTTTGAAATAAAATAACAATGTGTTATATCCTAAGAGAAGTGTATGCTGAAGAAAACTAATACAAACATACCTCAAATGTTATATTCAGTCTTAAATAAGAGATGAGTTTGGTATCTCTTAGTCCTTAGTGGTACTAATATATTACTAACTATAATAAATATAGTAAATGCAATGCAAAAGCAATTTTCTTTAGGATGGAAGATGGCTATTCTAACTGCAATATTGTGCCATCTTATTATTACTGTTAACTATTTAATTATTAACGCAGAATTAATGTCCTTAGAATAACAAGTGGGAGATAACAATGAATGCATGATTATTCACCACCTGATTCAAAGAAAATTAATTCAACATAAAAATGAAAAGAAACAAACTCATCAGATTTTTTAAACAAGAAATGGAACTGATACAGTTTGTTTGTTTTTGTTTTTTCAAGTACGTAAAAAAACGAATAAAATGGGAATATGATTGCTAAATATTAGGAGCCACCTTTTCTCACTCTTACCAAAGCCAGTCAATAATTGTGATACCCTTTCATTGAAAAGACTACTAGAGAAGAGTTAAAGAGAACAACGAAATGACAAAAGCCAGCACACTTAATAAAACAGGAGGAACTAAACCATAGTAAAGATAAATACACACAGCTGAGAGTTAGTCATGGAAAATATAGTTACATGTGCCCATTCCTATTTCCCCAAATTTCTCAAATGCAAAAAGCAGCAGAGACCATTAACGTAATGATACATTCTCCTCCACCACTCAATACTGTACAAGAATTCATTTCAGATAACTAAAAATATCTTTTACTAAACAAAACAAACAAAAATGAAAAGAAAAAGATATACATAAAACTATATTAAAAACTGAATTTGTGTAACAAAATTTATTTACAGCTTATTGCTACTGTACACATTACTGATGATTACCAGTTCCTAATTAGCTGAAATATTATACATGATCATAACTTGATTCTTTTAATTTAATAACAGCTGCACAGCAAGTCCATAAGAGCTGGACACAGGTTTGATTTACTTTAAATATCACGTTCACCTTCTTATTATTGTTCTATGATGTACTTAAGTATATAGACACACAGCCACAGCCACACACGCAATCATACTAACAAATATATCAACCGCACATTTCTAATATGCAGATAAAATATGCTAGGGCCAGTGACCCTTCACCTAAACACAGACAAAAAAAAAGGTAACTTGTATGTAATAAAGGAAGATTATCATTCTACTGGTCTCCTTAATTAGGGTCATGGGAATCTTGAAATTGGATACAGTTCTGAAAATCAAAATTAAGATAACAATTAGTTAAGAAGTCCAAATCAAATGTAAGGTACCAGAAGTCGTCAGTAGTGTCACTCACCTCATTGGCTTGGTGATTGATCCGATGTGGCAGTTGATGTTGCTGTTGATGCTAGTCCTCCATAAGGAGCAGGTGGCATGAACAATGGGCTAGCAGGATAGGGAGGAATTTGAGTGTATGGGTCTCTGGCACCTGCATATTGGCCACCATACATATTTTGGGAATAGAAACTGCTTGCTGGGGAGGCAGCCCCAGTCATTGGTCTGGTGTGGGCTGGTAATGCTAAGTATGGTGATGCTGGATCCAGACCTGCTTCTGGTCGATGAAATGCACTGTACATTGATGCTCTGGCCAAGTCAGACTCAAACTGATTGGCTCCTGGATAACCATACGGTGATGCATATGGACTGGGGTAGTTTGCGGCCGCCGCTGCTGCAGCTGTGAATGGATTGGCAGAGCCCGAAGCAGCAGAGGGCGGAGGATATTGACTTGAAGTAGTATTAAAGGAGGGATGCGACATCATCATTGGGTTGTAGGACGCAGCAACTGCAGCACTAGAGTTGGACGAATACGATCCCACTTCAGGAGCAGATGATGACGAACTGACAGCAGTTGAAGATGTAGATGAGCTTCCACTTCTATTATTATGTGCTGCTGATGATGAACTATTTGAAGATGAGGAAGAAGGCTGCCGAGTATCATAGCCTGATGGCAATGTTGAACGTGAACTCTCATGAGCTGCTTTTTTCGGTTCAGATCTAGATGATGATGATGATTTGGAACTTGAACGGCTTGAAGAGACAGCAACATTTTGATTTGTCTCTGTTGAGCTTTTGCTGCTGAGAGAGCTCTTTGGATCTGGTAAGAATCCAGGCGGGTAACTGTAAGGATTATAATAATTTGAGGAAGGAAGGCCACCAGGATATGCACCATAACTACTATAGAGGTTGGCATACGGGTCCAGAGGGGAAAAATTTGATGATGTTGTAACTGGTATTCCACTGCTTGATGAAGTGGATGGATGGGTTGATTTTGAATTGGAAGAACTACTATGACTGTTTCCAGATGACGACTGCTTGTGGCTGGCTTTGGTGTGTGACATGGAAAGATCACTTGCTCCGTATGATGCATCTGTGGAAGTCTGACCACGAGATTCTAAACCAGATCCATGAGCTGCCGATGATTTGCTGGAAATATTCGAATGGACTGAAGTATTAGAGTTGTCATCATAGGCCGGAGATTCAAGATTCCTTGGCTGTGATGCTGTCTTCATGCTGGAAACTCCCGGAGAAAACGCCTGTGGGGCAGGAGGACTTTTCCATTGGTTTTCAATACTGCTTGAGGACTTAGAATCATCAATACTGTGATCAGTTGTTGTGTTATAACTGGGAGGGCTCATCATGCTGCCAGAATGCAAACTGGAGTTGTACTGCTTGCTCCCAGATGAGTTAGAAAAGTTTCCAGAAAAAGCGGAAGATGACTGAGCAGTTCCTTTCTCTGATGAGCTGTACATACTGCTTCCAGAAAAGGACTGGGAGGGATTAGGAGGTTTTCCACTAACTGTCTCTCTATTTTCTTGACTATTAAGGTTGTTTAGTTCCTGGTGGCTATTGGCAGTGAGATTAAAATTTTTCATTGATGCACTTGATGAATCAGACATTGAACCAACAGACAAATCCTGTGTTCCATGATTTACAGCACTGTCATTGTATCCATCGGAGGATTTACTTTCTAAAGCTGAACCATCACCAAGTTTACTGGAACTTTGTGCAGATCCAAAGCTGCCGTCTTGCTTACTGCTTTGAGCATCTTCCTTGTCGGCATCTTTTTCAATACCATATTTCTCACTTCTACTGTCACTCATATCATTCATTCTACTTGAAGCAGAATGCATACTGCTATTACTGCTTTGTCCGTCATCACTTTCAAATCTATCACTTTGATCTACTTTAGAGTCCCCTTTGAAATCTGATTTGAACTTTTCTTTACCATCAGACTTCTTAACAGGGAAGTTTGCAGGAGCAAGACGCGGTGTTATTGTGACAGGGCCAAGGTTGCGTGGCTTGGGGTTGGCAGGGGTAACTGTGACAGAAGGACTTAAGCCTCTCAACCCAGGTCTAATATTTTGACCTGGTCTCAAGGGTACTGCTCTGCCAGCTACTCCACCTAGGGATGAAAAATTTACATCAATATAAAAGTGTATGGGTCTCTACAACAGTTGAAAACATAAATTATTTTATTTATTTGCAAGGACAAAATTTTGTGATACATACCAGGGCGCACCCAAGGCCCTCCCCTCATGTTAGCTGCATTTTGCATGCGCATTCCAGGAGGACGATTCAAAACTGGGCGAATGCCTGATCGTATTGGATTTGGAGAACCACGTGGTGTTATGGTAATGTTGGGATTATTTCGTAAGGGATGAATCCCACTTGTTAGTTTGATATTTCCTTTGTTTGCCACACCAACATTTACACCTGTTGTGAATGTAAATAAATTAATACATGAAAAACAACAGAAAATGATAAAGCTACAGAAAAAAATTGAAAACTTTACACACCTTTTTTCAAATCTTCCTTATCCTGAGCAAATGGTTTAGTGGGCTCTGTTTTATTGTTTGCTCCCATCTTAAAAGCTGTCCGGATAGCTATAATTTTGCCATTTTCTAACTGCATGTAAATGCCCTTTGGACTTTTA
The DNA here is from genome assembly GCA_029379305.1 of Frankliniella fusca. Lineage (NCBI taxonomy): Eukaryota > Metazoa > Arthropoda > Insecta > Thysanoptera > Thripidae > Frankliniella > Frankliniella fusca. Next base: position 290,130 of record JAHWGI010000122.1, read on the forward strand.
AGTACCATAACTCTTTGTCCAGCTTTTAGAACAATGGATGACCGCTCAGGAGAATTTGTAGGTATAACAACATCTAAAAAAGTAATGATCAGAAATAAATAAATAAATTATGAAAAATTTAAGATAAAAAATTTAGTAATTACAAGAAAGGGTGGTAACTTGCCTAAGGGCAATGTCATTTCTTGGGCTGACATCCCCTGCCTTTGCCAAACTTCAGCTGGAATCCACTTTGTATTTCTATTACCCGTTGCTAGAGTGTTGTTGAGCTCAGATTGCATTGGGCGAACACTTGCAATAGGCTTTATGATGTTGCCTTGAGCATCACGCTGAACCGGTCTGATTATGCAGAGAAAATATAGGTTAAGCGTGAAATTTTTTCAAACCAAGGAAAGATACAATAAAGTCTAGAATATATATTTACCTAATCTGAAGACCCCCTTGATTAGCATTGTAGTAATTGTACACTGGTCTGTTGGCAGCTCTCTTCTCCATTTCGTAACTTCTCTTTGCCAACCGTTTCTCAGCCTGTGATAACTTTTTATCCTTTCTATCAACTAAAAGAGATTCATGTTGAAAAGGTGCCTAAAATTTAAAAAGAAAAAAAAAAATTGGATGAAACCATTAATACAAGGTTACAGATGCTTTAATTAATTTTAAAGAAACTAGAAATATTTTACCTTAGTAAGCATTTTGCCATACTTTTCTAAAATTTTTTGCATTGCCACATCTTTATATTTGTCTTTTTCATCACTAAGATCTTTAACCTCAGATTCTTTTTCATCATCCCAGCACAAGTTGGTAACCTAAAAATATTAAACAACATTAATCAAACCTTCTTTAACACAAGATCATAGAAATTCCAGAAAAGGGTAACGCTTTTACCTCTTTAATAGAAAGATGAGCATCTGGATTACATTCATCAACAACTCTATCAGACATTCCCTGCTTGTTAATTTGCCTATCATAAATCTTTTTCTCTAGACAGTTATCCATGACAAACCTATAGACAAAACAGGGTTTCTTCTGGCCATATCTGTACACTCTACAAACTGCTTGGGTATCATGGCAGGGATTCCATGAGGCATCAAATACTATGACTCTGTTGGCACCAACCAAGTTTATTCCCAATGAACCAGCACGGGTTGAAACTAGGAAAAGATGAACATTTGTGTTTGCATTGAATTCATTAATTAACTTTTCTCTTTCTTGAGCAGTTGTGCTGCCATCTAATCGGAAGTAAGAGCGGTTTTTCTGCCACCGCTCGTAAACTCCAGGAGCAGGGATAAATGAACGTTGTAAGTATTCTTCAATTAATGACAAAGTAAATAATGACTGTGAGAATAAAAGAATCCGGTCACCAAGAGCAAGGGCTTCTTCTAAAATACAGAAAAATAAAACCATTTTGGCAGAGTTTTCAACAAGCCCCGGAACATAATCCTTCATTAATTCAACAGCCCAATCATAAGGAATCCCAGGATCTTCTTTTCCTGATGATTTAACTACAGGTGTAATCTCAACTGGTGTTTTCCCTTCAACACCCAAGGCAGCATCCTCTTCATCTTCTTTCAACTCTTTATCTTGACTTTCCTCCTGTCCATCTTTATCTTTCTCAGATATCTCCATTGCATCTACTCTCCATGAATCTGAAGAATTGGTTCCTTTGGCATCGGCATCCTTTTGACTATGAACACTTCCTTCATCAGGACACAATTCCTTGGCGTCTACCTCACTGCTAGACTTGTTTTCCAATTTCAAGTCACCCATTTCACTTTTCAGTTGATTTAATGGTGATGGGCCAGGAATGTATTTATCATTTTCTGTCTTCTTAACCCCAGAATTCTGCATTGGCTTCATATCTTGATTATTTACCATATTGTAATCTTGAGGATGACCATGAGAATTGATCCACGGGTCATACATAGTTCTATCCTTGACATCATACATTCCTCTTCCTGGTTCAGTCTTCCCCATGGAAGGGTCAAATGCTCGAAAGTCATCACTTGAATGAAGAAGATCTTCAGCAGAGGGAGGCACGTCCCCTGAGGTCAGAGACATTGGAGCCATAGGGGCAACTTGAGAGTGGTTTGGTGGCTGGCTGGGAATGTTCATCATGGAAGCTGAATTAGGGTAAACATTTGACATACCCATATTTTGTGAGTGATGACTCATCATGCCCTCTCCCATGCCAGTCGCACTGCTCATCCCCATGCCAGGCCCCATCAAACCCATTGAGGAGTTCTTTGTCGGAGCACCTCCTGGTAGCATACCTGAAGCATTTACAGGACTGTGCATGGGGATTAGGTTGGAATTAATTTGATGACAGTTTACAGAAGAAGATTTTCTCATTGGGCTTCCACCAGGAAGCATGCCTGATGCATTTACAGGACTTTGTTGAGGTATTAAATTGGGATTCAGACTGGGCCGACTTGGCGGTGCCATTAAATTTTGATCCAGCATTTGTTGATCCATTAATCCAGGTTGATATGGCTGACCTGAGCTGCTTGAGGATCCACTACTTCCACTGCCATACATGCTTTGATTGAAGGAAGCAGAGGAACCACTACCTCCATAACCTTGAAAGGCTGGATTTGATCCACTGGAGTTGTAGGAAGATCCTGAAAACGACTGATTGCCTGGTGGTCCCTGATTGAATGAGTTGTATGAACTACCACTCCAACTTTGGTTATAATTTGAATTTGAACTAAAACCATCCGTCATGGAATGCTGCCCTGACGAGCTATTACTATTGAAAGAGTAGGGAGGGCCCATCCCACTGTATCCTGACGATCCAGCTGGTGGAGGGTTGCCGGATGAAGATCCACTAAACATAGGTACATTTGACGAGGACCCATACTGACTGCTCTGTGATGCTGGGGAACTGGCAAGTGAGTCCCCATAACCACTTGATCCAGAACCAGCAAACGATCCCTGAGCTGAGGAATGGCTGCTAGAGCTTGAGCCAAACCCGGAGGCGCCGCTATATCCAGCATGCCCATATGAACTGCTTGGATTGTAATGATGAGGGGCATTAAATGAGCCATATGGTGGTGCTTGGCCTGAAGTGCCATATGGGTTATAAGAACCCATCATTGAGTTTGAATTCATTTGGCCATGACCAGAGTATTGCCCTGATGAACCATAGGGATGATTTGAATCACTTTGGCTTGCATTTGGTATCACAGCTGCAGCTGGTTTCATGGGGGATGCCTCTTTCTTCTTTCTGCCTCTGGTTGCACCTCCCCTACCACGTGGCTTAGGAGCTCCTTTCCTTTCATCAACAGGGGTGCCAGTGGGATCTATAACAGTATTGGCAGCAAGTGCAGCTGCAGCCTCCTCAAGATCTAGATCCACACCTTCTCCACCTTCCCTCTTCTTTAAAAATTGATATAAAACATCAGGGTGATTCCAAATCTGTAAAACAAAATAGTTGAGAGAATAAAGAAAACCCAAGAAGCAAACAATACAGTAGAATGTAAGCAATAAAGACATGAACATACTTTGCAACAAACTGCAAAAGCCTTGAGGGGGTTGGGTACGGCTTTCGTGCGAACAACTTCATTCATGAAAGTATCATATAGTTTGCGTTGAAATGGTGTCATCCTTATAAGCAAGACATATTCTGATTTCTGTGGCAAAGCATTGGTTAAGACTGAGTGTGAACGCCGCTGAACAAAACCCTCAAGAAGTGAATGCAGGACGTGAGCACGATATCTCATAAGACGAATATCTTGAGGAGTGCTGTCAATACACTGTCCGTTTTGGATTGGACGCTCAAACATATTGCAAAATTCAGTCTTGGTTCCAAGGTAATTAGGTCGAACAAAGTCAACCATGCACCTGGGAAGAAAGGAAAATTAATACAGAAGCTCAGACACGAAATGAATTCAACTGATTCCAACAACAAATTAATAATACATCATCATCATAAAAATGAAAAGGCACACACCAATATTCAAGAAGGTTGTTTTGCAGAGGGTAGCCAGTCAGTACAACTCTTCTTTTGCTTCTGATTTGTTTCAATGCCATTGAAATTGAGGCATGACTGTTTTTGATTCTATGCCCCTCATCACAAATAACAAGATCTGGACCTGGTTTCACCAATGCTTCAAAGACCTCTGTTAAAAATAAAAAATAAGCAATTAATTTAGGAAACGTTTCAAGGTGCTAAGCTTAGATTTGAGAAGGTGTGACATACTTTCTAGCAATTCTTTTTGGCGTTTCTCTTCTTCCTCAGGATCTACATCATCATCATCAGACACAACTCTCTTTCTCCTGCTCTTTTTGGGTTTGGACATTTTCTTTAAGCTTAGTTGGCGGTACATTTCATATCCTATGAGGAGTACACCTCCATTTGTTGCCCAATCCTCTACCACCTAAAAACAAAAAATAAGACCAAGCATGTTAAGAGGCTAAAAGCGCTAAAAAAGTGTTTTTTTTTTTTTAAAAAGAACATGGGATGTTGAGTTCTTACCTTAGCTCTGGCTTTTAAGGTTTTATGTGAATCATTTAAAACATAAATATTAAAAGTTCGGGGTCTTACTTCCCCTTGAGCAGCTAAAGGAGTAGCTAAAGGATCATCAGGCATCCACATGTTGAATTCAGACAACCAGTTTTGAAGGGTATTGATAGGCATGATACACATCACTGTTTTGGCTGGGGTATGCCTCAAGAAGATGTCGCAAAAGGTAATAACCTGGGTATTTGAAAAATGAACATTAACAATGGTGATTATGATGAGGACTAAGCAATAAATTAGAACAAAAGCATTTCAAATACGAGAAAGCCTCATTAAAACAATAATTTAAAAGAAAAATATGAATAGTCACCTGTAATGTCTTTCCTAAACCCATAGAATGAGCTAATATACAACCAAAACCGGTCGATGTGCTAAACCTTTCAATTGATTCTATTACGTTGTCATAGAGAAATCTCAGACCACCAATCTGGAGGAGAAAAACCAAATTAAAAATTTATTAGCTGAACAAATTGGCATTTGGTCAAAAAGATAACATCGTGTAGTATGTGCAAATGATCTCTTTATACACAATTTCAAATTCATAATTTGAAAATGGCTTGCCTGATGTGGTTTGATAATTCTTGCTATATGTGGCGCAAGGAATATATCAGGATCTCCTTCAGGCTTTCCCATGTTCACTTGAACTCGACCTTCCTCATCAGGCACATTAAATGCATCATTTGTGTGCATGCCAGAATTTGTGGGGTCATCTTCTGCCTCATCATCTTCAATGTCAGATGGTTCAGACAACACAATGCAATCATCTTCTGATGAGCTACTGATTGTAACCACATCTATTTAAAAGAGAAAAGATTAATATACTTACAAAAAATCATGAAAAGTCTAATTTAAAAAATTACAGAATTTTACATACCTTTCTTTTTCTTTTTTCCCTCATCATCTAGTTCATCAATAATTTCCTCTTCTATCTCTCCTTCCTCCTCCTCCTCATACTCCTCTTCACCCTCAAACTCGCCCTCTGAACCACTATATGATGCCTGTGCCTGAATCATTGAGGGCTGCTTGACAACTTTTTGAGCAGGTCGAACAGGTGCAATGGTAACAGAAGGTGTCATCATAGTTTCACCTTGGATGGATTCAGTTTTGGATAAAAGGGTTTTGGTGACAGATGGTGTGATTTCAGCTGAAGTCCCTTTGGGAATTTTGAGAAGTTCCAGCACCTAAAACGATCAGAGGAAAATTAGATAATGTAAAAACTAATGGATAGCACTTGTATGACATAGATACAATAAACATCACATGATCTACCTTCTTGTTGGACTGAGCAGTTGCACCTGAACCAACTTTCACAACAACAGTATTAGGGGACGAACTAGATGAGCCACTCTTGCTGGCTTGGGATGGTGCAACAGACACCTGTTTTAGAATGGACGATGTTCCTTGAAGCAGGGACATTACTTTGTGCTCAGCCCTCTGCTGCTCTTTCTTTTGAATTGCCATCTGTAATATATTTTGGGAATATTATAGAATGACCGAGACGCAAAGCAAATCAGGAAATAAAGATTGAGTTAAAATTATTTCACCTCTCGCAGGACTCTCTGTTGCTCCTGAACTCGACGTAAACGCTCCATTTCCTGTCGCTGAGCTGCCAATGTTGCTTCATCAAGCTGAGTTTCATCCATGACATCCCGAATGTTACGTCGCATGTTAGATGTTTTCTTTTCAGATTTCTCCCCTCCACTACCACTGGAAAAAAAAGAAAGAAAAAAAATTAACATTAAGGATTCTTGAGACTTAATAAGAATACACTTAAATCTATTTCAACTTACTCATCATCATCATCTTTCTTTTTGCCTTTCTTCTTGGGCTTCTTTTTCTTTTTCTTCTTTTTGCCCGATCCATCATCTTCACTTTCTGTTTCCTCTGATGTTTGACTTTCCTCACCTTTTTCTGAATGGAAATGGTAAAGAAACCAGGCATGAGAGAAGATCAAAACAGAAAACATCCACATACAGAAACAAAATTTAAAAAAACAACAAATACACACCACCTTTCTTCTTTTTCTTTTTCCGCTTTTTCTTTCTTTCTTCCTCACTCTCATCAGTTTCATCCTCAACAACAATTTTCCTTTTCCCTCTAGCTCTGAGTTTCTTTTTTGGTTCACCCCCCTCTGATTTATCTTCACCCTCTTCTTCCCCTTGATTGCTTGATAATTCTTTTGCTTCTTCTTTCACTAATTGGTTTCCTTCACCAAAATCAAAGCTTTTATCATTATTCTCTCCCTTCATAGCAGCCACTTCATCAATACCCATTTCTTCGCCCTCCATTCCTTCAAAACCTTGATCAGCATAGTTCACATCTTCTAAGCCACCATTAACATCTCCTTCATCCATGGCTTCATCTGCATCATTTGGTTCTGATTTGGGTGCTCTAGGTTTATCACTGGGGTCACTTGCACTTTCCTGTTCTTGGAGATCTTCATTCCCTCTGATGCCATCTTCCCCTTCTTCCGACTTTTCCCCTGTATACTCTGCTTCATCTCTCTCCGCTTGTGCCATTTTAAGAAATTGTGACGCATCCATTACCCCATCCTGTGATTCATTGTCCTGGGAGTCAGCTTCAGCAGGCCCCTCTGAATTCTCACTTTTTTCTTCCTTAACAGGTGTTTCATTCTTTACATCAGATGATACTGCACTGTCTTCAAAACTGTTTTCTGTGTATGATTCAGATTTAATTTGGGTTTCTGATGACGGGGATTTTGGAGACTGAGGGGCTTTATCTTCCACCTGGTCACTTGGTGACGCATCCTTCTTGACCTCAGAAGAACCTGCAATAGATTTTTTAAGATACATATTAATACAAACCTTGCAATGACAAATAAATAGTTCAACCAAATATTCCGTCCTTACTGGGTGAATTGTCCATTTTGGCTGCACTAATATCAGTTTGAGGATCATCTCTCTCCTCAGCAGTTGAATCACTTTTCGGTGCTACCCTCTGAATAGTCACATCTCCAATTTGAGTTACAAAAGGATCCATAGTGAAGTAAGTTTCAGCTCTTAGACTCTAGGCAGGGGTCCCAGAAGGTGACCAGCACTGCCGCTCCTTGCAGAGTCCCATAATAACAATCAAATGACCTGCAACACAATACAAAAATGACAATGCATGACAAACACAAAATAAAGATTTCAATTACTTACATCTAACCCATTAAACATGATAGAAAAACTGTCAAAGTTTAACATTGTGAATTAAGGTTTTATCTGCAAAATGGAAGGTGCTTTAATTTTTGAGGTTAGGATATAAAGGAGGAAGTAAATCCAAGCTAAACTACAGAACTTAGAAGAAGATGAGAAATATCCACCTTGGAAATAGTTAACGCTATGGATACTTTGACAAGACACACACGTTTAAAGATAGCTTATTCAAAGTGAATTTTGAACGGTGAGTGTTTCCAAACACAATGCCACTACAAGGTTTGGCTCATGATGAGATGGTAGAAGAAATGCTCCAAAGGAGCAAAGACATACGTTTTAAAGAAAAATCAAATATTCACAAACAATATTAATAAACTTGTTAAGAGGACAAGATTTGTTTAGCCTCATAAGCACTTAAGTGTGATGAAACTTGTCACTTGAATGATATTAACTTGAGACAGACAGCACGCAAAATTACTGTTTAGACGGTAGATTAAAATGTTTCTCACACCAAGGCTAAAAACATCCGCAGATGAACAATTCGATGTCAGCAGAACCCAGCCCACAGCTCAGTGCGTCGCGTTGCTTAAGCCTACCCGGTAAGCTTAACTTACAGCTCCGGTGTCTTCACTTAATAAGCCCATGCAATTCTTCAACCCTCAGACGACACAAAAACAACACAGAATACGGCCTCAGAGTCGAATCACAAACTCATGGGCCGAAATAGGAACCAAAAAAACAACAAAAGATTAAATGCATCACAAATAGATCTCGACTTCTACCCTAAAATTTTTCCAGCATCACCAACAGAGGGAATCTGAAGCGAGCACAAAAAACCATAAAATCCTCTCAATACACTTACGACGGATTGCGAACTAAGCAGACTACTTAGTTCTAAATATTCCATCCCCTATGACCTTATCACAACGATAAGGTCCGAAAAGAGTGTCTTAAGGGTCTTAAGTTTTTCCTGAGGAGAGGAGTTTCTAGATTTAGACATTCGTGCAGTTGGCAGCCATGCTCCTTCTCACCGTGTCCTCTCTCTCTCTCCATCTCTCCATCTCTCTCACACCCACCAGCTCCAGCTGCGCCTGCGCCCGAGCCCCACCTCGGTCTGCTGCCCTGGTCTGTCTCTCTTCCTCTTCCTGCTCGTCCCTCCCCTTCCGTTCTCTCACCCGACCACATCGACCAATCATCAAATCAAAGTGTTACTTTCTGAGGCACGAGGCACACCACGTGAAATTTTTAAAGTCTGAATTAACGAGACTTGCGACAAAATTAACTGCGAAGTGACACCTATCATGGTTCCACAATACGCCCACTTCCCCCGCAAATGGAATACGAGGAACGCCTTCCTTTCCCTCAGGGAGAGCAAACATCCCCTTCACCTGCCCGCCCCCGAACGAAACAGCTTCCCCAGAAAATGCCACCTAATCACGTTCCATAAGCGAAGGAAAGTGGAACGAGTGCAGCAAGACCAAACTCTCCACCCTCGCCTCTCTCTACCCTTGGATACATGTTCGATAAGAAAACAAAAATGTTTACGTGTGTAAGCACCACCACTGGCATGAGTGATCCATAAAGTAGGGAAATCCATAAGGTAAAACTGGTAAAACACTGAGAAATTTCGAAATGGGCGTGTTGGCGGGGCGCGATAAAATGAACAGATAAGAAGGGGAGAATAATTGTTAAAAATTAACGAATATGAAAATGAGAATCACACCCCCGCGGTAGGGTGGCTCCGCTGCTCGGACCCCCGCCCCGCCCCGCCCCGCCCCATCGCGGACCTTACGCGGCGCGCAGCTCAATCAATCACCCCCGCCGCTCTGCGCCACGCCGCGCCACGCCGCGCCACGCCGCGCAGCTCCACGAGCCGTACCGCGCGTACCGCTGAGGGTGACGCTTTGTATTGATCGCGGGGCGGGGCGGGGCGGGGCGTGGCGTGGCGGGGGCGTACTGCGAGCTGCGAGCGCCGCGCCGCCGGCCGGCGGGGAGGGCCCGGGCCGTACCGCCCCGCTGGAGCCGAGGGGGTGGGGCGGAGCGGGGCGGGCAGGAAGCGGAACGCAAAGAAAGAGAGGGCGGGGCGGGGGGGTAGAGGAATTAAAATGACAAGAGGGTAGGGCCTCCCCTTCTCTTCTCTTCTCTTCTCCACGGGGCGGGCGCGGCGCGGCGCTCGCGGGGGTCATGCCGTGCGCGCGCGTGCGCGCCAGAGAGCTCGCCTGCCCCCAGATTCAGAAGATCGTTTTGTAGCGCCCTCTCACTCACTCCTAGTGGCCGAGACCCATGTGTGTGACAAGGACGGATATATACGAGAGCGCTCTTCTGAATCTGACGGCTGAGAGCAGAGGGGAGTTCTCCGGATGCGGGGAGGGGAGGGGCGGGGACGGGACGAGGGAGGGACGGAGGCGGGAGGAGGGGGAGGGAGAGAGGAGGAGGAGAGAGGTGGGAGCCGGCCCGGGCCGGGGTGGAAACTTTTCTAGGGTAAGTTAGGGTTGGGAAGGTCCGGGAAGGCTAGAGATGGGACAAGCGACAAATAAAAAAAAAGGAAGAGCAGGGGGGGGGAGGTGCAGGAGGTAGGGCAGGACACGGCAGGGCGGGGCCGGCGGGGCAGGGCAGCAGGGCGATTCCGCACGGCCACTTCGTCTCTCTGTCCTTATCGCACTCACGGGGCAGGCCCATAAGGAGCGAGAGAGAGGATATTACAGAACGATACCCTGAATCCACGTGCAGGGCAGGGCAGGGCAGGGCAGGGCGGGGCAGGGCAGGGCAGGGCAGGGCAGGGCAGGGCAGGGCAGGGCAGGGCGGGGCGGGGCAGGGCAGGGCAGGGCGGGGCGGGGCAGGGCAGGGCGGGGCGGGGCGGGGCGGGGCGCAGCACGAGCAAGTGGCAGCGGGAAGGTCGCCCGCAGAAAAGGTCTAACTTTCGCTTCGCTCCCGGCAAAAATCGGCCATGAGGTGGCTTCCGTAACTTGTTGAATAGGCATTCCAGCTACCCTAGAGGTGCTAGAGGGCAGAGCAAAGCCTAGCTTAGGCAGGCGTAGTCTGCAACCCTTGAGGTCCGCACCGACCACGGCCCTCCACCCAAAGTAGTGCTTGGCTGTCTTCCGACAGTCTTCCGTCTCACTCGACACACACGAGAGCGAGAGAGAGAGAGGCAGAAAGGCAGTCGGGTAAGCCGGTGTCCGACCGATTGCAAACACTAACACGCAAAGGCAGCGGCGCGAAAATTTCTGCAACGCGCTGCCGCCGCTCCGGTTCGACTGTCAAAACCCAACCTCCGCCAAGTTCCGCCATTGTGTGGTCAATCTCCGTACTACACGACGGATCTCAGGAAGGGTGGAAGGGTATCACGGAGCCCCCCGAAGCGCCTTCTATAACCAGTCTATAGAGGGTGAGGGGGTGGTGGAACACCACGTGAAATTTTAAAAGTCTGCATTAACGAGACTTGCGACAAAATTAACTGCGAAGTGACACCTATCATGGTTCCGCAATTTACGCCCACTTCCCCGCAAATGGAATACGAGGAACGCCTTCCTAGAGGAGCTCCGTGATACCCCTCCAGTCAGACGACTGATTCAGAAGATCGCTCTCATCCCTCCGTCCTTGTTGCACCTTCAGCGGTGCCCTATGCAGGCCATGGTAGAGCTCCATGAGTGCGACTAAGGACAGGGGTATGAAGGCGATCTTCGGAATCGCTCGGCAGCATGGACAGCGTGACGTGACACTTAGCCCATAGAATGGGGTGCGCAGTGCGTAGCGCGCGGCGCGGGCAGCAGAGCGATTCCGGTTTCACTGGTTTCACGCACTCCCCTCTCTGTCTCTTTCGCTCCGGAGGAGTCTGCCGAGGGTGCGATAGCGCCCTGACTCTCTCGCACTCACGGAGTGGGGCCTACGAGTGCGCGCACCGGAGGAATCGCTCTGCAGTTATTCTCCAGAGCACGGTCCAGGAGGACTCGCGCCCTTGCCGCTCCGCCGCGCCGCTTCCCAATGCCGGCCACGTTCGCCACCTCCCGCCCCCGCCCCCGCCCCCCACCCCCGCCCCCGCCCCCGCCCCCGCCCCCACCCCCGCCCCCGCAACACACCCCCACGGCCCCACCGCGACGAGCCCTCCCAGCCCTACGCCTCACCCCCCCCCCCCACCACCACTTTCTCTTTCCACCCCTTTCCTGAAACTTCCCGCGGCTCTACAGACCATCGCAGTTCAACAGCGGCGTTTAAGGCGCTGTCAACCACACTACAACAGGAAATATAAGATGAAACAAGACATCTGAAGAGGGCGTGGCATTCCCTTGACTGATTTCTGATAGGCAATAAGGGTCACAGTCAAAATTATAGTAGGTGATTCATAGGTATATACAACATTGAGTAATGGGGACAAAGATCCATTTGAAATATCATAGGCATCGCACAACAGGGGTTCAGGTTGATAAGGTCCCATCATAGTGCAGAAAAAATCATGTAACTGCAGTCATCTCTTTAAGTTGTACTGCCAACGTTCACAAGTCCACTTACGTGAGTTAATTTCAGTCCGACCGAGCTAACAATTTACCCCAGAAAGAGGAAATTATTAACATCTAGAAATGCTCATATAGGAAGTGATCAAATACCAGTTCAAACACTCACAGCAACTCAAAAACACATTAAATTTGGTGAACGTTTACTGTCAGAATTGGGGAAAGGAAAGCCTCTTCTGCTACGAATTAACAATTAAATTGCAAAGTCATGAGCTTTCGATGAATAGAAAGGTAATAAAAAAGATGTCAAAAATAACGTCAAGATACCAAGAACTTTCCACTCATTACAAAACAATAGCATGGGTAAGGTCAAATCAAGCTTATTTATGTTGCCAGACATAACCTGATGAAGAAATTGAGGGGTCCACATGTTTGAATGTATGACAATGTAAACCATAGAATAACAAATAGAAAAGCGTGGTGGCTGTGGAGGGCTCACAATGTTATTTACATTATGTACTGTCAAATAAGACAGAATTATAGTAGGTCATCATAACCTACAAAACTGCCATAAATATACACAAATATGACATTGGACATCACCCTGTGTGTTTGCACAGTAATGAAGCACGTGAGAAATAACCGTGACAAGCGCTCCGACATGAAATGGTCAAGAAACAGGAGTAATAATAGCAGAAGCGGTAACTAGACATACCATGGAAGTACACGGCAGGACGTCGCCCAAATATTCTGAGGCTAGAGCCAATCCTAAAATTCCGCTGCGCCAGAAATTATTCACAAATTTACTGGAAATGATGTGTTACTGACAACCGCGACGCACTATAGTTACTTGCGATTCATCTAATTACGGCTCGCCATTGTTTGTGTTCCGTTCGAGGGATGCATTCCTTCACAATCCATGAGAATTGTCGCTCTCTCTCTCTCTCGCACCTTGGTGCTTAGTGCTCTTCCAGTCGCATATGTCATCGACCCCTCTTCTTCATCTCGGAAATTTTATTTTATGGTACTTTATGGGTGTGTTTCTTTTGAAATTGTAAATAATTGAAGTGAAAATGTGGTTTTGGAGTGCGCAAAGTTTTGAACAGCAGTGCTCTTTACCATTTTTTTTTTAAATGACCCTTTTCATCTACAAGGCTGGCAAAGGCGGGATGTTCAAACTTCAAACCGCAGCGTGCACGAGGGCATGAGGGCATGAGGTCTGTTCTTAAGTGACTTTGTCTAAAGAGGATGGGGTTGAAATGGGTGATAGAAAACAATGCACCAGAAAAAAAAAAGTCATTCTAAAAAATAGTATTCATTAATCAATACTTGATATACAATGCAAATGCAAACTAACAATTGTCTAAATGTGGTGAAACAAAGTCTGCTCAGCTTTGGGTGGACATGACTAGACCCGACTTACAATCTAATAACAAATGAACCACATACATTTTTTTCCAATATGTAGTTCTAAAATAAATTAACTAACATAATGATGTGCATACAGACCAAAGTGATCTCCAAACAAAACTAATATTTTTTTAAAAATGCCAACTGATATACTTGCCAATTATTGAGATTGGAAAACCTTTAAAACTAAAATGAGTGATTGAAATGACATCACATCCCAAGGTGCAATTTGCATTTACATGGAAAGATGTCAGTTAAACCTCTCATATTGTTTCCCTAGTGTGGAGTCTTTAATTCAAATACATACAATGTCAAAATGTATAATGGTTGATTTTTAAAAGTTTAGGAAGGAATCCATCACATTAAGGATAAAAATCTAACTGAAGGTATTCAAAGTAGCAGTTGACAGTGACAAAGGAATGTCCCTATAAAAAAGAAACACAGAAACAAAAATGCCTTGGTCTTTTAAAAGATCAGCAAACTGACACACTGAGCATTCACATACACTTTGTTATGATCACTGTTTGCTTCCTCTCAACATTTTGGATTGCTTAACAACATAAATGAAAAAATACACCTTGAAAATTGAAGTTAAACCCTTCTCACTAATTATTTAACTTTAGGCATTAATTCAACAAGAGAAAAAAACAAAATTCATGTGAGCTGGCCATCAAATTATTTAAGTAAACTTGAGCAATACAAAAGACAGTCCTTGTAGTCATCAAATTCTAATTAATATTTGAAACATTAATTTCATCTAATAGGGTAGAATATAATGTTATAGTTTTAGAACGCTACCTAACTAAAGGTGAAAGGCAGTCTTTCATTTCAGTATACTATGTGATAAGGATATAACATTAATATTACACAGAAAACAACGACATGCATATTACTCAAAGATTATGAGAGCAACATTGCTCTTGAAATATGGCAGTGAGAATAGTTAAATTTCTACTAAAAGGGATTAAGAGTCAGTTGGTAACATATCAATTCACTGTATGGTACTTTGTATAAACCTGTCTCAACATTTTTCAGTAACAAAAAGTACACTTTTATGACTTGCCTTGCTTTGATATTTAACTATACATAAATATAAACAACTGCACATGCAAGAAGGTCCGGAAAATACTTAATCCCAAGGTGTTAGTGTCAAGGTGATATGTTTTAAGATGAGACAAGTTTGAGAAAACTGGGAAAGTAAGTTATTTCAGTATGACATGAGCAATTTTTAAATGGCGGGTTATGTCTATTTTAGATTCTAAACAATTTAGTTGGCACATAAATCAATTGGACAATAAATCAACCATGAAGTCTACTAAAGCCACCTGGCCAGAATGCTCTGAATACAATACAAGATACAAAAATAAAACGAAAATTGTCATTCATCAATTTTCTCTCCACAATTTCATTTTTGTTTTCCCATAATACTTTGGACTACCTAAAATTGTTAAATCAAGGCACACTTATGCAGGTACGATAGTACCACAACTCTGAAGATGGATGCTTGAAGAATAATCTCATGTAAATGAATAACAGAATTAACACAATATTTGTGTGAAGACATAAAGAAACACTCCTTGACTAGCAAAGAACATTTCCCATCACCTCATTATTTGTATGTAACTGATAATTAAATCACAATTTGAACTCAAGTCATTACAGATTAACATGAAGGAAGACATACAGAATTCACATCAGTAAAGGAATATTCCTTTAAAGCATTAGGTATTTTTCATTCAAAACAAAAGTAATTAGTTTAATATGAGAAGAATTATATAAGATTCATTGATAAAAGAAGAAGAAAAAGAAACACTGGGTGAAGTTTATCAAGAAAACAACTGTCACCAGTCCCCAAACCTTGAGAGTACACAGTCATGAGGTTCTGATAAATTGTAAGCCTTATTTCTAGTAGGTTCATACATACAGTAGGTCTCTCAGCCAAAGAGTCAAGATGTGCCACTTAGTAAAGGGATAATTTTTAAAATCAATTTAATTGGATGAAACAAGGTTTACTTCGAGATACAAAAGAGTGACTTTCCTGTTGGAATAACGACTAGATTAGCTAAACTTTAAATTGAGTCAGTACACAACAACAGATGAATTAGTCTAAAATCTAACACCACCATATAACATTTAACTAGATTTTTCAAAAGAACTATTCATAAATAAGAAATTACAATTATGTGATGAGATAACAGTGCAAACTACGTAGAGGGAGGGAAGGTAAACATGTATTATTACAGTTAATGGTAACAAGAGAACGTTTTCTTAAACTTCATTCTGAACAAGCTTCTACATACAACGCATATTGATTTTGAGTATCATTATGAAGTGGGTCATAAAATTGCCAACACAAACATTTACTGGTCACTGAATTTTTATGATTGGTCAATATTTGAAGATGAAGGAAGATACAACTCATGCCTCTAAGATAAACAAAACCACACTATAGAAACTTATTCATTTAAAAAAAAAAAAAAAAAAAAACAGTCTTCCACATCATAATTTGAAAAATTGACCAGTTAATTGATTTTAAAAAAATGATTAAATAATACCCATTCATCAATGTTTATTGATGCTGAAGAAAAGTTTAAAAACTTCTAACAAACTGGAAAGAGGTTGGTAAATAATAAGAGTCAATGAAATGGTGTATGATGCAAACAATAGATAAAATAAAATATTAATTGATTGTGAGGATAATTCATTTCAAGTCCAAACAAAAGAAAAATAACGTTTTAAGATACATGAAAGTTCATATGGCTTGGTTTGAAATTGGCCAAAAATAAACCCAGTTACAACACAACTGACAGCATAAGTCACAATACTTACAAAATACAGTTTTTAAATTATTTATCTGATTGAGGTTAACATTTCGAGTGAATACTGTTGTTTTACAAATACACAGTAACTGGGTTCAGTTTTCCACAACATTTTCTTGTGGCTGAAATTATCCAAAAATCAAACCATACCCCATACCTAATCTTCCTAAACTATGATTTCTTATCAAAAAGTGGGAGCTTAGATTTAACAGCACCTTCACAAACTATCAGTCTTTGGCCTTCACAACGCTTAGCTATATGTGGTCTAGATAAAGGTACAGATGGAGGGCTAGCAGCCAAAGTACTCCTGCTACTACCTGCTGAAGCCAACGATTTGCGGAGAAAGGCAAAATCAGTTGACCGCAATGCATCAGATAATGACGGCGGATGTTCATATGGGTTCCCTGAAAACCGCCTAGTTGTTGTTGAAATCTGCACAAAATAATAATTTTTTTAGGTGGATTGGTTGAGGAAGGACCTTATAAAAAGAATGTAAAGGAGACTTATCTCAGCTGTTTACCTGAGGTTGCAGTTTGGCTGATGGCCGTCTAGATGGGCCTAAGCCACTTGATGTACTGTTCTGTTTTCTCTCAAAATATTCAACAATTTTGCTTATTTGCTGAGGAGCCTTCAAATTTGATGATAAACATTGATATTAGAATTATAATATATTCGTTTAAACTTTTGTGTTTAGTAGGGAAAAAAAATTATGTACAAAACAGAAATATAGTTATACATACGGGGTTTGTGGAGAATCCTCTTTCCTCCCAATAGGCTGGATCCCCACCTAAGCTTGACACATCTTCTGAGCTATCGGTGTATATTGATGATGATCTCTTAGCTGAGAAAAGTAATGAATGATGCCTTGAACTTAAACCACAGCCGACTGAGCCTGGAAACAGAAATGTAATAGTGATCACTAATTGTGTTTTTCATTACAAGGTGGGAAAAAGCATGAGAAAAGGTAAAACCAAGAATACCATTAGGTGCTAAATCATCTAGATCAGCCAACTCCCCTGAGGAGACAGTGGTAGTTGATACTGCTGAATCGTCAAGGAGGAACAAAGACGAAGCTGCTGAAGAGGAGCAAAGTGTGTGACGAGCAGGTCCAGAACAAAAATCAGAAGGTGACGGGGGATCACATCCTGCAGGGAAGCAAACAAACAACAGGTTTTATATCTAAATACTGCTCCTACAGCCAAAAATTTAAATGTATATCTACTATACCTGTCAAGCCATAGTCCTCTCCGAGGCAACTGAAGAAACCAGACTCACAAGACCCTCTGCGCCGCAGTGCGACTGATGGGAAACCTCCGAGCACAGAACCCGAGGCACTGTCATCTTCCGGGAGCAGCAGGCTATTGAGGTTCGATGAGGAGGAGGAAAGACGACGCTGAAGAGGTGAAGGTAATACACCGGAACTTGGAAGGAGTTTGGAGTCTGGTTTGTTGTCTAACACAGAACAGTTGGTAGAAAATACACTGTCTTCTTCAGGCGACTTGGGAAAATTAAATGCTTTCGACTTATTTTGAGTTTCCAGTAACCTTTGAGTCAACACCTTAGGATTAATGGCCGTACAAGCCATGACAGGCCTTCGCCGAATAAATGTGGGGGAGGACGGGAGTGAGAGGCACTGCTGATGTCTATGGCGCCACGACCTCTTCTGGACTTCAGCACCACTCTCCTCACTGGCAGGACCCAGCTGCCCCTCGGACTGGGCTTGCGCAGCTTGCGAGGCTGAAGCCAGTGGCCTGGGCTCTTCATGAAGGCTCTTCACCTGCTCTGGCGGCTGTGCCCCGCTGGCCCCCGCGGACTGAACATTATCACATAGTTTTGACTTGACTTCGCCCTTTGGTGCGTCACTCGTCTCCGAGTCCATCTTGAGGTAATCGTCGGACGGTTTGTTTTGCGGGGAGAAGATGTTGCCCTGGATGAGGGCGTCCTCCTTCCTGCCGTGCGCGGCGGGCTCCCCGCACGGCCCGCCAGCGGCTCCGCTAGAGGCCGGCTCCGCGGCCTGCCCCGGCGCCTGGCCGTGGCCGTGGCCGTGGCCGTGGCCGTGGCCGTGGCCGCTCTCCGAGCGCCTCCCCGACTGACCGCCGCCGCTCCCGGCCTCGGCCTCCACCTCGCTCTTGAGCCGCCACCGCGACCCCACCTTGCACCACATGTCCACGCCCGTGTTGACCACCGCCGGGAACGGGAACACGCACTCCTGCGAGGACGACTGCCTGGTGGTGCCCAGGAGGTCGGCGACGGGGACCGTGAAGGGCGGACCGGCCGGCCCCAGCGACAGCTTCCTGGGGGCCTTCCTGTCCAGCAGGTGCGCGCGCGGGCCGCAGGTGACCAGGCTCTCCTGCGAGCCCCGCCGGGGGGCGCCCGCCCCCGCCCCGAGCCCGAGCCCGAGCCCGACCCCCAGGGTGTACACCTCGGATGCGGGCGACCCGGGCGGCGCCGGCGTCGGGCTGAAGAAGGGCGACGGCAGCTCGAAGCACGACGAGAACAGGTCCCCGCTGCACGCCAGGGTGGCGTCCAGGTCGTTGGGGTCGACGGCGACGCCGCCGCCGCCGCCGCCGACCCCGGCCGCGGCCGCGCCCGCCTTGTCGCCGAGGATCTTCTTGACGCCGCGGAACTGGGACAGCGCCGCGAACGGGTTGAGCGCGCCCTTCTCGCTGGGCTGGTAGTGCGGGTCCTCGCGGCACATGCTCTCGCCCACGTGCTTGGCGGTGATGCCGCGCGCGTGCGCAGCGTGCGCCACGGTGAAGTGGCACCGCGCCTTCTCGCTGGGCGAGGTGTGCGCGGGGAAGGCCACGATCAGCCCCACGTCCTCCGACAGCGACCTCCGGTGGCTCACTGCAACCAGAGGAAAACCGTGTCAGATATAGTGAACCTCTTTCCAAGATGCGCTTCACGTTTCTCAAGATAAAAGTTTCCCCAAAAAAAAACTAAATAAAAATCAAAAATAAACAAATAAATAAATTGGTGCGGCACTTACGCTTTTTGTGACGGTTGACGCTCTTGTCGTCCGGCGCCGCGGTCGGGATCACCTCGACGGAGCGGGCGGCGAGCGAGGAGGCGGCCAGGTTGGCGAGGCACGCCTCCGAGATGGCGTTGCCCTTCCCCTTGGCCGCCGACGACGACGACGACGCGCCGCCCCCGGCCCCCGCCCCCGCCGCCTCCAGGGCCGCCCCCGACGAGCTGCTGCCGTCGCTGCCGCCGCCGCCGCGCTCCCGCAGCTCCGCGGGGCACTCGGCGTACTCTATCGGGTACTCCGGGGAGCTCTTGCCGCGCAGCATCGCCTCCAGCTTGCGGACGATCTCCGAGAAGGACGGACGACTCTTGGGCTCGAACTGAAAAAGCGGCAGAGCAGAGGCCACACCACGGTCAGAGGGGACTCATCGGTTCGATGTTAATACTCCTCCGAGGATTAATACCACTGGTAAAAAAAAAAAGATAGGACTAAAAGGATGTTAATGCTTTTGAAGAGGCATTAAAAATTAGCACCCTTAGAAAGGCATGAAAACTACCCAAAGGTGACAAAGTTTTATAAATTTTAATGCCTACAGACATTTTCATGCCTTTATAAAAGACATGAAAATTTAACGTGCATTAAAAGCGAGGGGGAAAGCAGTCTCGAAAATGGTGTACGAGTAATTACGCGATTACGCCCGTTATTACGCATGTTTACTCCTTATTTTCTGTTATTTTGGTTATTTTACTGGGTAACATACAAATTAAGGTTATTACAATTGGTATTTTATCGATAATAACCCTTAATAATAGATTATTACTCCTAGATTACAAGTGATTACGCATTGATTACGGGCCAGGGTGTACGAGTGATTACGCGAGTGCTTTCCCCCTCGATTAAAAGACATTAAGTTGTACTTTTTTTTTCCCCCAGTGACCGCCCTGGAAAAGTCTGGCCCCAAACCTTCTGGGTCGGTATTTTGCGTCAATACAAGGAAAAATCGACGTTAATTTGGGCTCGAAATCGAAGGATTTCTCTGACTTTCAATCGAATCGATATCGCTTCGTGTATCAGATCGAGTATAAATTTTACTTCGATGAAATATCAGATCAGACGATGTAGAATCGACATCGCATCGATGAATCATTTTTAGCTGGGCACGACGACGTGCTTGGCCGCGAGCAGCACGCCGCGCCGGAGATGGAAGTGGTTTTGCGGTCAGAGCGGAAAAAGATGACAGTAAGAGATGGAAATTAGTGGACAGCGCGGGTCGCATAGAAAACGATGAGAAAGTAGTGGACGAGCGCGGCGCGGCGCGGGTGGGTGGGGCTCTCAGGCCTCGGCCAGGGAAAGGGCACGCCCTGCAGGGCGCTCAGGCTCAGGCCTCGGCCAGGGCAAGGGCACGCCCTGCAGGGCAGGGCCCTGTCGGCGTGTGGCTGGCCTCGTCCAGCCCGTCACAAGAGTATACGGAAAGATATTTTATTTTCTTCACCACTCACGGTAAGACAAAATATAATAAAATAATAATAATAATAGTTGTTTGATGTATTTTTTTAGGATATAAGGGCAAAACTTTGAGGAACGCACTGATTTGATTTAGGAGAAAGCTCTTCAGATTATGAGGTTGTTTCCTTAAAAAGTAAGGGACGTTCCATCATTTTTATTTTAGGGGACTTCCTCAAAATCCGAGGACTTTTCCTCAAAATCAGCAAGAGTTCCTCAGTTTTCCCATTTTCGTCAAAAAATAAATAAATCAGGCTCTGTTGTTCCCGTACTCATATGGTTTAGACCTCCACGGCACGACACCGTACGCGCCGCGCGTGCCGCCTCGCACGCAGAGAGAAAATTAGCTGCGCAGCTAAAATGTTAGCTATGTACGGATAGCAATTTTTTTTTTTACGCTATGTAGCTAAAACTTAGCTGAACTACTAAAAATTTTCGTTGCACAGCAAAACGTCTATCTATAAAGCTAATCTCAGCTCATCTTTAGCTAGCTCCGAAAGTCAGCTGTTCATATAAACAGTTAATATATTTTCTACGTGCGCATGCTCACCGTGCAGCAGTGGAAGGCGAGCTTGAGGAAGTACGGCGGGCAGGCGGCCGGGCAGAGCGCCGTGAAGGCCAGGTAGTCCAGGCCGAAGTTCTGCGTCCGCGGCAGCACGTCGGGGTCGGCCTCGACGCGCGCGATCAGCTCGCACAGCACGATGCCGTACGAGAACACGTCCGACTTCTCGTTGTACCACTGGCCCTTGAGGCACTCGGGCGACATCCAGTACGGCGAGCCCACCGTCGGCAGCCGGTACCCGCACCTGAGGGACGCACAGGGGCACACACTGGGCGTTAGAACCCGGTAGCAGGGCGCAGGGCGCAGGGTGCGAGGGGGAAACAATTCTGACACATTTGTTGTACACCTCGAAATTTAAAAAAAAAAAAAAAAAAAAATTATAAAAAAAATTTAAAAAAAAAATTAAAAAAAATCAGGAAACTTTAGAGCAATTCAAGATAATTCTCAAAAACTCAAATATTTTGTAGACCAAAATTCAGAGTTGTTTCCCCCTGAGCAGCGCGGGACAGGGCGAATTCGAGGGGTACCCCGCCTCCTCTAATTAGTGTACGCCCCTGCGTTCAAATAATTTTCCAGTCACTGTCCCCAGCCCCAAATAATTTCACGACAGAAATGTCTTTTAAGCTCCTTGAACTTGTTAAATATCAACCAATTGCAATGATGCCCTACAGTCTGGTCAAATTGCCTTCCAATCACAATAAAACCCTCCAATCAGAGTACGCACATCTTAAGAGTGAAGTACCTCACGGGCAAACGGCGAACCGCGAAAACCGGGTACCCGGCTGGAAACCGAAAGGAACCCGGTCCGGTTCCCCGCCGCGGCGCGCCGCTGGGTGACGGGGATCCCTATCAGCTGTTGTGCATTTTCTCCGCACCCTTCCCTCGCACGGTCTGCACCGTTTGCAGAGCGATACCCCGCGATAGCGAGCGCCCCGCCCCGCCCCGCCCCGCCCCGCCCCGCCCCGCCCCGCCCCGCCCCGCCCCGCCCCGCCCCGCCCCGCCCCGCCCCGCCCCGCCGGCCCGCGGGTGGACCCGATGGAGCCCGAGCCAAACGCCGCACCGGGGCGGGGCGGGGCAGGGCCGCGCGCCAAAAGGCTTATTGGCAAAGAGAACAATGGTCCCACTCAGGGGAGCAAACAACACATAGCCGCATGCACTCAAACCCTGCCTCTCGCCCAAACACCCCGGTCGAGCTGCACCCACACACTCACACAGCCAGCAGGCCACTTACAATGGGTCAGGAATTTTGGCCGCCAATCCAAAGTCGGCGACGACGGCGGTCAGTTCGCCAGTCTCCTCGTTGCGCCGGATTAACACATTCTGAAAGGGGGGAAAAAATTACACACGATAAAAATTACGTTACTGTTGTCACGAGATAAAGGCGGACACGGGTGCGGTCAGCGACAAGGGCCAGTAGGATTAAAGCACCGAGCGCAGATTTTTTTTTTTCACGAGACGCACATCATCGAATAATATTGAAAAAATTAAAAAGGGAAAAAATCGAAACAGCTATGCAATGAAGATAATACAATGAAAACAGATTTTTTTCCAAACACTTATGAGTTCAAGAAAATTTGAAAATTACATTTTTTTTTTTCCAGAAAGCAGATTTGGCGTCGTTTGCACACCGATCTGGAGTGCGTGACTCACCTTGGACGTGAGGTCGCGGTGGAAGACGCCCCGCGAGTGCAGGTACTCCATGCCGCGGGCGATGTCCAGGGACAGCTTGATGCGCACGGCGTACGGCAGGTCCGTGGCGCGGGCCTGCACCAGCTGCTCCAGGCTCCCGCCGTTCAGGTACTGCACGCAGACATCAACGCACGTCAGCAAAGGGACAAAGTGGACAAAAACGCGACGCCTGTCGCCTGTCTTCAGATTTTTTTCCCCCTCTGAAATTGGCAAGGGGCGGCCAACCCGAAAAACAAAAATTGTGTTCACAGACATACACGTGTATTTATTATTTCTAAGAAAAGACAAGAAATATAAAAAAAATAAAGGAAATATATGAGAATACTAACGAAATTCATCAAAGTATTTGTAAAATTTAAGAAGAAAAAAAAAACCTGATAAATACAAGAAAGACAAAGTAAAGTGTAAACAGAAATACTCTGCAAATCTAAGTGTGATACTACATGTCAGTTTAAACTGCGAAACTTTAGTTTCGCAGTTACAACTGCAAAACTCATGAGTTCGTCAGTTTAAACTGCAGAACTCCCGAGTTCGTCAGTTTAAACTGCAAAACTCCCGAGTTCGTCAGTTTAAACCGTGAAACTGTTCTGCAGTTTAAACTGACGAACTCGGGAGTTCTGCAGTTTTAACTGACGAACTCGGGAGTTTTGCAGTTTAAACTGACGAACTCATGAGTTTTGCAGTTGTAACTGCGAAACTAAAGTTTCGCAGTTTAAACTGACATGTAGTATCACACTTAGATTTGCAGAGTACATAAGTTGGCCACTCGGAAATTTTCATAGGGACACTATACTCTGCTTCCGCGCCAGTTGGCCTTGAAGAGGAGTAGGGGGGCGTGGGAGTTGAGCCGAATAAACGTTTACGCTAGGTTTTAATTTTTCTCCTCCTCCTCCGCCTTAAAAAAAAAATAAAAAAAATAAAAAAACGCCGCGCGCGGGAATGTGCTTGGCAGCAGGCGATCCATGACAATTGGCGCGAAGCAGACAGGACCAGGAAGGCCCCCGGGCGTGGCGGGGCGAAGCGGGGCGGGGCGGGGCGGGGCGGGGCGGGGCGGGGCGGGGCAAGGAGGGCCGCGCCCCGGGGCCCCGCCGGGCCCCGCCCGCGTCGCCCTATACCCGTCCCGTCACGCCCCGTGCCGGACGCATTGCCTGTCCAGCCGGGACCAACGCGTTTCGGCGACACAGTCGCATACGCACCACACCAAACCAACGCTGTTCGCCCTTGAGGCCCAATCATCCAGATCCGATACGATCCGAAGTGACGGCGCGGCGCGGCGGCGGCGGCGGCAACATGTAGTCTCCACCTCTCTCTCTCTCTCTCTCTCTCTCTCTCTCTCTCTCTCTCTCTCTCTCTCTCTCTCTCTCTCTCTCTCTCTCTCTCTCTCTCTCTCTCTCTCTCTCTCTCTCTCTTCTCTCTCTCTGCCCCCCCTCCCTTCCCCACAGAGTCACTCACCTCAGTCAACGCGTGGAGCTGGCCCTCGTGCACACACACGCCCATGAACCTGCAACAGAAAAAGCACGCGGCACTTTATTAGAGAGAACACGCTTCTTCCAACTCCATACACAGTCACATACCACCGAGGTATAAACAAACAAACAGCCGAGCGATTCCGAAGATCGCTTTCATACCCCTATCCTCGTCGCACTCATGGGAGAACTACGCCCAGCACAGGGCGCCGCGCTGAAGGTGCAACAAAGACGGAGGGATGAGAGCGATTTTCTGAATCAGTGGGCAGAGAGCCGCGAGACCCGCCCCGACCGCCGTGTGTAGAGTGACCGTCACGGCACGGCTTGTGCACGGCACCACGGGGCGGGGCGGGGCGGGGCGGGCAGCGTTACGTTACGCCACGCACGACGATTCCCGCGAAGTGACGTGCCGGGACGCGTACAACTTGCAGCGTGACAGAGAGCAGGAGCAACAGCAGCAGCAGCAGTATTAGGGAGCTTGCAAGAAGGCACAGCCAAGGCGCCCTGCGGAGTAGACAGTACCGCCACGCAGCCGTGCACAACGGGGCGGCTTGCGCGGCATCGCTCAAGGCAGAGCATTTGGCTGGCAAGGCGAGGAAGGGTGGGGGAGATCACCTCGGAATATCATTGTACGGCCCCACCAAAAAATCATTTGAAAAGAGCAACAAAAACAGGTAGAAAGATACAGCAGAATCCGAAAAATATATAAAAAAAAAATGAACAAAAAACCGAACTAAAATTGAAAAAGTTCAGAAATGAGTGTAAAAGATCAAAATTTATCAAAACGTGACAGAAATTTTCAGTGATAAATTATAAGAAAAATCAAAAGTCAAATATTCAAAAAAAAAAAAAAAGGAAAATAATCATTGTTTCCCTTTTTGGATGGGTGATTCGGTAAGGCAGAATGCCTGCGGACGCCCGGCCGAGCCATCACCCACCAGCCGCAGCCGCCGTCGCGGTGATCACACGAGAAATACACTGGTAACACAAATGTAAACTTTTTATACATCATGGGGTTTAGTTTGCACTTCTATGCACGATATGGTGTTAGATCTGAACGATACACGACAACATGCCTAACATCTGTGCACTTCGAAATGTATAGATGTTAAACATTTCGTCATGCATAGAGAGTACGCATTTGGATGCGGCTTCGCATGTCAAAGCATGGGATTACGGTGCTGACCCAAATGTACAGTCAGCTATACACTTGCAAAATGTCTAAAAACTAAACATCAGCTAATGCGCATGTCATAGTGTATAAGTGGCGGACGCCTGACAGGTAGGCAACATCCCGGCCGAGGTGCACGCGCGCACTGCGGGGTGGCCTACCTCGAGCCTCGCAGGCGCCGGGCCGAGGGGGCCTCAACTCACCCAAAACTTGAACACATGATTTCAAGATTTCACACGATTTCACCTCTTATAATCGAAAGAAATAATTCGTAAAGAAAATACAAGCGTATTTTGAGCTTTATGAGCCCAAAATATGCACTCAAATCAATTTTTTCGGCAATAGATCAACATTTTTTGACAATGATTTCGAAGATATCAGCGATTGTGTACACATGATTTCAGGAGTTGAGGCCCCCTCGCGCCGGGCTCCTCCTCCTGTGATCGTGATCCTGTCCTCTCCGCCTCCGCCGGAGGGAACCATTTCAAGTTTCGGCATAATTTTCGGACAGCCACCCGCGCGCGTTTGGGGACGGAAATAAGTCGCTCCGAGCGCGAAGGTGAGGCGAGGCGTGGCGAGGCGTGGCGAGGCAAGGCCCGAAAAATCCCGAAACTCTGCTCCGCTGCGATGCAGCCGCGTGCTCCGATCAGGGCGTGGCAGGACGTGGCGGGGAGTGGCGGGGCGGGGCGGGGCGGGCCAACGCGCGCACTTGTATATTTTTAGTTGCACCGTACTGCCGCACTGGTTTCAAAAGATGTGCGGTGTGGGATTGGGATTCCGCTTCGCGTGCTTCGCGTCTGCTCTTTTACAGTTTGAAAACTTATTTGTCGCGAATGCGTTTTTAGTCGTTTTGCGACTCGCGCCGCATGCAACAGATTTTGCTGGCGCACGACAAACCACACACAGCACATAGCACATCGGGAGATTTGTGGATATAGGGTGGTAGGGAGATGCGGGGCGGGGCGGGGCGGGGCGGAGCGGAGCAGAAGACACTTTCATTGCCCTGCTGCACAAGGATTGACTGGATACGGAATAAGTCCCCCCAGCAAAAGCGGGCAGGCAGGCCGTCCCCTGTCTCCTTCCCACCCCACCCCACCCCACCCCACCCCACCCCACCCCACCCCACCCCACCCCACCCCACCCCACCCCACCCCACCCGGCGGTGTCTGGCCTGGTCGCGATGCAGTGCCGCATCGCGTCTCAAGGACCACACGCGACGCGACGCAGTCGCTGCAACAGCGGCGGTAAAGGACTCGGCTGGGCCTGCATGGCCGTCTGGGCGAGTGTCTGGGCTTATTGGCCTGCCATGCACCTCGCCGCCCCGCCCGGACAGCCAGCGCGCAGCGGAATATAAAGTGGAGTTGGGACCCTCACCGCCGCAGCAGTAAAAACAAGAGGGAAAAAACAAGCCATGGGGGGGAAAAAAATGTATGCGGTGCGAGAAATCTCGCCAGTGATTTCGAGATCATATCTGTTTACACGGATGAAAATGCGCAAGAAAATTTTAGCATGCACATACACCTTCTCTACACTGGAAAAACAAAGGTACGACTTAATGCCTTTACAGGGGCATGAAATTTTAATGCCTTTGCAAAGGCACGAAATTGTCAAAAGGCATTAAAATTTAACACCTTTGGGGCAGTTTTAATGCCTTTGCAGGGGTGCTAATTTTTAATGCCTTTGTAAACGCATTAAACCCCTTCGAGTCCTGCTACCTTTGTTTTTCCAGTGTAGCTTTTATATATGGGCTTCTTTTATTCGGTGTAGTTGGCGGTGTCACATTGCGACATGTACTCAAAACTTTTCCCCCGATTGTCGATAGTAACTGAGTAGAGCTGACCGAGCAGACGGCATAGAGCAGAGCGCTCGAGTGACGCGTCACGTCCCCGCTACAGGGAACGTCGCAGCTGCACGTTCGTCGTCGAGTCAACGAACTGCAGTGAGCTCATCCTCCCCGGGCCGGGCCGATCCTACGGGCGACGAGACGAGCACGAGCAGGGGAACGCGCGTATCATCAAGAGCCCCCGTCATGTGTGAGGACCACAGTGTGGTCACGCTACGTATACACAGGTCCAATCGTCACCGCGTCGTCGCAGGCCGCGCGCGGGCCAGCCGGCGTGCAGGGCGGCAGACAGACACACGCGCGCCCGTTGCGCCACAACGAGCCGCCCCGCCCCGCCCCGCCCCGCCCCGCCCCGCCCCGCCCCGCCCCGCCCCGCCCTCCGCGTCGCGCACAATATTCGAGATGAGGGGGCACGGCCCCGCAGGGTATGGGGCCGGCGTCCTCCCCCCCGCGTCTCATCGAAAGCACGCGGGGCGGGGCGGGGCGGGGCGGGGCGGGGCGGGGCGGGTGTCGCAATGCCCCCGCCGCATGGGCAGCAGCCCAGCCCAGGCCAGCCCGGCCCGGCCGCAAGGAGGCCGATGCAGGTCATCGCGGCAGACCCCACCCCACCCCACCCCACCCCACCCCGCCCCGCCCCGCCCCACCAGAGCAAAATGCAGGTAGCCACCACCAGGCAGGCAGTGCCATGCGGGCGCCATAAGGTCACCGCCATGAGGCCCACGGGCCATAGGCGGGCTGGGGTGGGGCGCCCCATCACCTGCGTCTCCCTGCCCTCATGCCCGCCCCGCCCCGCCCCGCCCCGCCCATGGCATGGCGCACATGTCGCCGCGCGGCCGGCTGCCTTGACGCGGGCGAGCGCGGTCCGTCATGACGCTGGCCAAAAAGCGACGCCAAAAGGCGCCATTAGGAGCCACTTTGAGATCGCTTTTCAATACCTCTCACCCCCCCCCCCCCCTCCGCGGCTCCCACATGATCGCTGCTAGGCAGGCACGTGACTGGTTTCGTCACATTGGATCATCGGCAAGTGCCGCATGCACCTGCCGTACAGTGGCCCGCACCACGGCAACCAAGTACACGGCCAATAAAATCGCGCGTTGCCGGGGCCTGGTAAAAATAATGCCAAAAAGAAAAACAACCAAAAACGAAAACCTTATCCAGCACCCCCCCCCCCCCCCAAAAAAAAAAAATACTAGATAGGCGCACGCGCACGTGGGGCACGTGTCGGGGCGAGCTAAGAGTGCGCTTCCCTAGGCCTGAAGCGCTTCCAGAATTGAAATTAACAGAATTTGAACGTCATATTTTTTTTTCCACGTTGGCAAGCTAACCGGATCGGATCCCACCCCGCATTACGCTTGGCTCAGCCCAGTGGTCCTGCCTGCGGTGAAATGTAAACTGCTATTTAGATTTGTTTTAATTTTTTTAATTTAGATTAAGCTTGGCAAAAAATGTTGAGCTTACCTGAGGATGTTTGGATGGCTCATCTGGTTCATGAGCTGCACCTCCTTGAGCATGTTGGGTCTGTTGGAGCGGAGGAGGTTCTTCTTGAGCACCATCACCTGGCCAGTGGTGCGGTGCGTCACCTGCAGAGGAACAGAGAGAGAAATGGGAAAGTCAGATCAGTATATACACGGCAGAGTGCAGCAACAGCGGAAAGTGTGGTTCTAAATGATTATTATTGCGCGAACGTGATTGCGAAAAATGACTGTGCAGGGAGTACAGGGGAAAAAAAATGAGTTATGACAACCTAATAATGTAATCTACATTACCTTAAGTGTCAGCTGATAACGTAACAAGCAAATTTTTAAGCTAATGTAGCGAGAAGATTGTTGTGGTAGTCACACATCAGCTCTGAGAGCTAAATGTGGCGCAGTATGAACTAATGAGACGAGGTCTACCTCAAAGTATGCCTTCGACAGATCCAGCTTGGCAATTTGTCATAGTTTCATATTTGGCTTCCAAGACTATCATTTTGCTATGGTAGTATTTAAGTTGCCAAAAACAAAACCTTTCTTTCTTTCTTTCTTTCTTTCTTTCTTTCTTTCTTTCTTTCTTTCTTTCTTTCTTTCTTTCTTTCTTTCTTTCTTTCTTTCTTTCTTTCTTTCTTTCTTTCTTTCCTGTGGACTAGTTCTTGACGGACGATGGCGCCTTAGCGGTTAGGCAACGCCGTGCAGCGCTGCTGTGTGGGGCTGCCTACCCGCTGGTCGGCAGGGGCCCCGGGGGGAGGCGGCGGTGGAGGGGGGCTCGCACGTGACCCGTAACGCACAGTGGCCATGACCCTGAAGGGGGGGACTGTAAACAACAACCCTCTGACAAAGTGGCGGTCGAGGCGAGGAGAAGCCTTATTTGAGGACACCAAGGGTAGGGTGTGCGGCGGGGCGCGCTGACCAGCCAGTCAGCAGGCGCTGACCGCTGACCGCAAGCCGTGGCGTGGCGTGGCGGGGCGGGGCAGGGTGGGGGTGGGGCGATGCGGATGCGGGGCGGGGCGAGGCGGGGCGGGGCGGAGCGGGGCGGGGCGGGGCGGGGCAGGGCAGGGCAGGGCAGGGCGGGGCGGGGCGGGGCACTTTTGGGCGAGGCACATCCCATCCCATGACATTGTAACCGGCCGCGCGCTGCGGACGCACCGCACCGGGCCAAGCTTCCATTCCGGGCATGTGGGTCACCAGTGGTCCTTGACGCCATTATTATACATCCTTGGGTCGTCCTGCGGGCCTGCGGGCGGCGCGCCCGGGCCACAGGATCCTGCTGCTGCAGAGCATAAGCACAGTGTAGAGTGTAAACGTTTACCCCCACGGCCCGGGCCGAGTGCAGCCAGGCAGTGCTGCAGCGCTCTTCGCTGCACGGTCCATCCGAGTTGAAAAACCCCGTAGTGACGTCACCGCGCCGTCATTTTGAGTGACAACGCCTAGCCGAGGAGGGGCAAGGAGGAGGGGAAAGAGAGAGAGAGGGAGAGAGAGAGAGAGACAGACAGAGAGAGAGAGAGAGAGAGAGAGAGAGAGAGAGAGAGAGAGAGAGAGAGAGAGAGAGAGAGAGAAGGAGAGAGAGAGAGAGAGAGAGAGAGAGAGAGAGAGAGAGAGAGAGAGAGAGAGAGAGAGAGAGAGAGAGAGAGAGAGAGAGAGAGAAGGAAAGGGGTGGGGGTCGCCCTTGGGTCCCTGCCATGGCATGGGCCCCGCCCGCCCCGCCCGCCCCGCCGCGGGGACGCATCCCGCATACATACATACATACATATATGCCATCACACGGTGACTCACGACGCTACGGCTCACCGCAGCAGTGCGCATCTGTGTGTGTGTGTGTGTGGTGTGTATAAGGGAGCGCAACAAGTCCAGCACTTTGCGGCGGTGCCCCCCCCCCCCTCCCCCCTGACAATCACCCGCATACAAATTTATACGTTTACGGTGAAATGTCCCTTCCTCTCCTCCCAGTATTTGCCTTGAAATGCCTTCTTGGAGCACACCCATAATTCACTGCATTCAAACAGTGCCGAAATGTCACCGAGGGGTGGACGACTTGGATTTTCGGGGTACATAAGAGTACAGAATACAGCCGGAGTACCGCAGAGTACGCGGAGTACAGGTGGAGTACGCGGAGTACGCCTACCCGGAGTACAGGCGAAATACCAACCCCCGGAGTATACTCGGAGTACACCCGGAGTATACTCGGAGTACACCCGGAGTTCACTCGGAGTCACCCGGAGAAGGCGCAGGCCTATACACAGGAGTACACTGGTCTTAGTACACCCCTCGAATATCACCTTTAGAAACTGTTTCATATGGTAGATTCTCAAAAGAAATTCATAATGTTTTATTTCTTTCTTTTTTTTAACAGTGAGTGCATTCAGGGTCCACTCAACCGCCACGCCAGGCCCAGCTCGTGCGGCCCACACATACTCCTCGAGCCCCCCCCCCCCCCCCTTCCCAACTCCTTACGTGGGATGCGACAACAGCAATTCAAACTTGCCCAACTACACGGTTCATTTCGCCCAACGCGCCGTGGCGAGGCGTGGCGTGAGGCAGAGAGAGAGAGAGAGAGAGAGAGAGAGAGAGAGAGAGAGAGAGAGAGAGAGAGAGAGAGAGAGAGAGAGAGAGAGAGAGGGGGGGGGGAGGAGGAGTATCGACGTGCCCCTTGCTTAGCTAGTGGAGAGCGCGGCTCGTCGACGGCAATTTGACGACCCTCATCACCAGCTCGCGGAGCGGGGCGCGGCGCACGCGGCGAGGCGACGCGCCATAGAGGGGCTTCGCGATGTTTAATCCCACCGGGGACAGCACGCCCTCTGGGGCGCCGCCGCCTCGTGAAACACTAGAAATGTGAACGATATTGCACGCATAGAGAGGGGGAGAGGGGGGGGAGGGGGAGGGAGAGAGAGAGAGAGAGAGGGGGGGGAGAGAGAGAGAGAGAGAGAGAGAGAGAGAGAGAGAGAGAGAGAGAGGAGAGAGAGAGAGAGAGAGAGAGAGAGAGAGAGAGAGAGAGATGAAACCGAAACTGAGTCAAGTTGACCGGGCGTGACCTTTCGCCTTACAAGGGAACGTTTTCCGGTGATACACTTAGAATTGTTAGACACAGTGATATTTTGTAGGTGGGACCTATAGACAAGGATTGGCACTAATTTTAGCTGCCCGTTTGAGGTTTGACAGTACCAACAAGGGCAATGGTTGCGGTTGCTGTTTTCATAGTTGGCGCAACCATAGGACTGTTGCGGCAACCATATTTTGTATGGTTGTCCCTGGCCTACTATACCATGGTTGCCACAGGTTTCCATTTTTCTGGGTGAAAGAAGTTCTCCCTTGTAAAACTATGGGAGAAAAGGCGCCAAGTTTTCAAATTTCAAAAGTTCCCGCTGTTTTCTGAACATGACCTAAAGGTAATTTTTTGTTGTTTCAAACACCCACATTTTTTAAAATTTTCCTATGAAATAAGAGGGGGAGAAAGAAGCAAGTGCCGAAATCGCATAACGGACATCATTACGAGACGAATCAAGTCCTGAAGGTCATTAATGGTTTTCCATGGGAAAAAAATAAACTTTTTTGTATGAAATCAGAAGGGAAAAAGTAGGAAATGTCTAAAATCGCCAAAAGGTCGTCATCTCTAGACAAATCCTGACGTAGAGATAGTTTTATTTTTTTCATGGAATAAACGTTTCGTACGTTCCTTTTTTAAGTGAGAAATCAGAAGGGTAAAAGTAGAAAGTATCCAAATTGCCAGAAGGATATCCTTTCTAGGCGAATTCCGACTTAAAGATCATTTTTGTTTTTTTCATAAAAAAAATATTTTTTGACTTTTTTTGTGTGAAATTAGAAGGGAGAAAGTAGGAAAAGTGCCCAATTCGGCCAAAGGACATCATTTCTAGACGAATTGTGACCTAAAGATCTTATTTGGTTTTTTCATGAAAAACAATTTTTTTTTTGGCCTAATTTTGTATGGAATCAGTAGGGAAAAAGTACAAAGTGTCCAAATCACCAAAAGGACATCATTCCTGGACGAATCATGACCTAAAAGTCATTTTTGTGTTTTTTCCGGAAAAAAATAATTTTTCAGCAATTTTTGGGATTTTCAATTCGCTGTAGGGACTGTCAAACCTGAAACGGGCAGCTAAAATTAGTGCCAATCCTTGTCTATAGGTCCCACCTACAAAATATCACTGTGTCGTGCAATTCTAAGTGTATCACCGGAAAACGTTCCCTTGTTAGATCGATATTCATTTTTTTTATTTATTAAAATGGGCGGGGCAGGGCGGGGTTGGCAGGCATAAGCGAGGGGTGGCACAAGGTAGGGTGGGGCGGGGCGGGGCAGGGCGGGGCGATAGTGCGGGAGGGCCGGGTCCTACCGCTGCACGGTTATCGGCGTGAGCACGACGCGGAAACGATTTCGATGAAGCGATATTGGTCGCGCGGGTCGTTGTGGTGCCCACCCCGCCCCGCCCACCTGTAGCACACAGCAGCACGCCCGCCGGCGTGCAGCCACGCCGCTGCGCCGCTCATGGCGTAACGTTACAACATCCGGCCGAAACCATCGAGAGGTCCATTCAGGATCGAATATGCCTTCGGCCCGCGCGCTGCTGCCCCAGCCCATCACGTCGAAAAAAAGGAAAAAGAAAAGGCCTGAACTAACTGACTTTCACTTTTTTCTCTCTTTATCTTTCATGCGGGAGGATACTGACCCGCCACGCACGCGTGCACAGCGGGTCAGTCTACCCGCCTAGCTGACGGCGCGCTCGGACTCGCCCCTGATCCTGCAGGGCGATTCCCCTTCGTCTCTCTGTCCTTGTTGCACTCACGGGGCTGGCCCATAAGGAGTGAGAGAGAAGACACTTACTGAACGATACTCTGGATCCGCCTGCTGCCCTGGCCGCATTCTGGACGCGTCAATATCCCTCCTCCGTTTATTTTCCCTGCTCCTGGTCCACGGCTGCCCGGCCCGACCCGCTGCCACCTCGATGCAGGTTAGCCCAAAACACCGTTGCTGTGAATGGAGTTTGGTGTTCGGCATTTCGCGGCCTGCGGCGTGGCGTGGCGTGGCGTGGCGTGGCGTGGCGTGGCGTGGCGTGGTGCGGACGGGAGGAAGAGGCCGTACGAGCGCGCGCAGCCCGCGAGGGGCCTTACCCACTGAAGAATAACTAAAGCTCTCTGGGCGGGCCGGGGACGGCCCGGGCGAAGCGAATTAGTCGCAACAATCATATTAATGCTCGAATACAAGAACTGTGCTAAATGCCGGACCATCACCCAGTCGGTGATGTGCAAAGCAAAGAACGGGGAAAAATGGTGGTGTTCGGCTACCCGCTGCACTGAGGTCGTACGCCGCCAAAAACGGCGAGCGGGCGGTGCGGGGCGAGGCGGGGCGAGGCGGGGCGAGGCGGGGCGAGGCGGGGCGAGGCGGGGCGAGGCGGGGCGGGGCGGGCTTCTCTCAAGGGTGCGTCGCGCCGCTCAGCGACCCACATTTCGATGAGGTGTCAAGTCACGCTGCTGGGATGCACACATCCAAAAGCAGTTTGGCTTACAAACAAACGCGTATAGCTCGCATCCCCGACGAAGCCGCGACTCTGCAGCCACAGAGGAAAAACACGCCGGGCGGGGCGGGGCGGGGCGGGGCGGCCAGGCGTGCATCTCGTCTGGCCGGGCCGCGGGCCAGGCAGGCACGCCCGCCTGCCGTGGGCGCGCGAGCAGCTTACTCGAGCCGCTAGCTGTGCGGCCCGCGCCGCCCGCGCCCCGCCTCTGCCACACAGCAAGCAGGTCGCTGCCCCGAGCCGAGCCGCCGCACGCAACTGCTATGCCAGCAAACCAATGAAACCAATATGCACAAGGGGAGAGGGGGGGAGAAAAAAAAAGAAAAACACCAAGTGAACACAAATTTTCTGAAGGGAAAAAAATACTTTGCACTGTGAAAAATATCTAGGTAAAATTACAATTTATTTTGTAAATTGAAAAGACGAAATATGTTGTAATTTTACAACGGCCAATTCTTGCTCGTCGCAGTCGATTCCAAGTCGATGTAAGGTACTTTTATTTATAACATTTTGAATTGTAATTTTACAACATGTGTCATGGAAAATTTTCCTGTAAATCTTACGAAGATTTTTCACAGTGTGCGAACGCTGCTAAAAACGAAAGATAAACGTGATTTTCGAAGGAAATGAAGAAGAGATGAGAACCGTGGGTTGAAAAAGGTCGTGATAGTGCCGCACCTGCAAGGTGCCTGCAGCGGGGCAGGGCGGGGCGGGGTGGGGCCGGGTGGGGCGGGGCGGGGCGAGGCGGGGCGGGGCGGGACAGAGTGAGGCGAGGTGTGATGCAGCGGCCCGGCCCAGCAGCCCATAGCCGTGGTAACCGCGCGCTCCCGTAGCCGAACGAGCTTTCGAGGCCGCCGCCGTCGCCTGTTCACTCCGCCCCGCCCCGCCCCGCCCCGCGCCGCCCCGCTCTCCCATCTCCGCCGCTAAATGAGGTGAGGCGCTGACGCGGGGAGGCTGTAGTGCGCTCGGGTCGGCGGGGCGGGGCGGGGCGGGGCGCGTCAGGGGCAGGGCTGAACCACATTTCAAACGCAGATGACAAGATGAGGCGCAGTCATTCCATTAGCTGCTCCACTTGCCTCCCAAGAAGAAGGAAATGGAAGGGCAGAAGGAAGAGGCCTGCGCGGGGCGGGGCGGGGCGGGGCGGGGCAGCGGCAGGGAAAGGCGGGCCGAGCGGAGCGGAGGTCCTGCGGGAGACGAGCGAGCGCGCCGCCAAGGACAAAGGCGCACCAGCGCAGCGCACGGACAAATGAAAGTGATCCCAGGCGCCCCGCCCCGCCCCGCCCCGCCCCGCTGCATCCAGCAGGACAGCAGAGCAGCGGGATTACTGAAGGAGCCGGTGGTGAGGCGAGGGCGGGGTGGTGCGGGGTGGGGCGGCCAATGAAAGTAAAGGCCGTGCCGCCGGAAGCGGGCCCCCCTGGGCGCGCGGCGGCGCACAGGTCAGACGAGGTCACGGGGGCGCGGGGTGGGGCGGGGCGGGGCGGGGCGGGACACACACTAATGTTCTGTTCAAAACACGCGCAGCTGAGCAGCAGAACTGGCCATAGTATGGCGGTATATATCCATACAGTCACCGAGACTCCCCCCCCCTCCCTTCACCACCACCACCACCACTACAAACATGTACCGTGCGGCTCGTCCTCGCCTCGCCTGTCGCGCCACCCCGCCCCGCCCCGCCCCGCCCCGCCCAGCCCCGCCCCGCCCCGCACCACCCAGCTATACGGTCAGCTATCGGTATCCACATTGGTCACAGGGATAGGCCATTTGTACACGCCACCCAGTGTGACGGGGAGCCCAGCACAGCCCACGGCACAGCGGACCCGCAGGGCCAGCGCGCCCGGACCCATACATCATCTGCGGGCAACGGGAGATGCGCTGTGTGTGTGTCTGTCTGTGTGTAGGTGTGTGTGTATGTGTGTGTGTGTGTGTGTGTGTGAAGCGACATACCGTTCACAGTCCTGGCTGTGACGCCGACACGCTGCACATCCCACCACCGCACCGACAGCATACCGCGCGCACATCATCGCGCGTTTCAGCATCAGTCTAAAATTTTTCAGACTCATACCATCCACACCCACACTCTTGCAAAAAAAATAAAATTGCGTTTTGACCTGGTTCTTTCGACGTGGCGCGGCCCCGCGCGCATGTCGGACGACGTTTGAGGGAATATAGCAGAGGACTCTCATGTTTGGAGTGAGGGGGAGCCCTGCCGCGCGCACACACACGCACACACACACACACACACACACACACACACACACACACAGCTGGGGGCTTTCACACTTTTCAGCTTCATTTTCACGCTTCAGTTGCGGCCCTCTTCCTCTCCCCGTCCTTTCGGGCCGCGTACTCCTCCTCATTTCTAAAAGCGCGTCACTTTGAGGCGCGGGGCGGGGCGGGCGCGGGCGTGCAGTGCTTGAAGTGGGCCAGGGGCGCGGCGCGGGGTGGTGGAGGCGGCGGATGCGGACATCAAGGAAGGCGGTTGTCAGCGGATGGGGCGCCAAGACTTATCGCATCCGTCCCTTTTACTTCCTCACAGGGCCTGCGCGCAGGAGAAGAGGACATCGCTCAGCCCGCGGGGACCGTGCCAGCTGGAAGCCCAGAGAGCACATGTCCCAAACCTCCCTGCTCACGCAGGGACGCAGGGGCGCAGCGCGAGGAAACGCGCCCACCAATAACCACTTCGTCCGCCCGCATTACCTTTCCTTTCCTACCAGGCAAAGGCGACGCCTTAGCGCAAATCGACGTGGCTTAGTAGATTGGACTAGATTAGATGCAGACAGATCACTTTACTCAGCAGCATTATTAGGCAACTGATTGCCTATACTGTACTGTCAAACAATGTCCTCTACCTCGCCCGAGGGGGAAACAACTCTGAATTTTGGTGTGGTGAACACACTTGTGAATTTTCGAAAATTTTCGTAAATTTTTATGGAATTTGTGAATTTTCAATGGAACTTTACCTATAATTTTATGTGAATTTTCCTGAATTTTTCCTGAATATTTCGGGAATTTTTTCTGAATTTTCCTAAATTACGCGAGGTGAACAAAAATTTCAGATAAGTTTACCCCGCGACCTGCTCGCTCATAAACAAGATGATGAGAAGTGAGAGACGAATAGAAACGCGCTGATCTTCGGGGGCGTATCTGGACCGGACCGCACTCTGTCCAGTACAGCTGAGGGCATAATGAGGTTAGGCAAGCGGGGCGCCCCGCCCCGCCCCGCCCCGCCCCGCCCCGCCCCGCCCCGCCCCGCCCCGCCCCGCCCCGCCCAACGTGTACATCTCCTCAGTTCCGCATGAGGCAACACAAACAGAGCGCCCCCGCCGCGCCAAGCCGCGAGCATCTCGACGCCTCGATCGACGAGAAGAAAAAGAAAAAGAAAAAAAAACACCGCACCGGATATTATAGAACGCCTCTACGCCCCGCCGCGCCCTAACCCCGCCCCGCCCCGCCCCCTCCCGCCGGCCAGTCTTTGCAAAACGCCGAAATTGGATCGCCTTTCCCACGGGTTCCAGCGCGCAGTACATGAGGGCCGCGCCAACATACTCGCACGGCAAAATCCACAGGTTTGACTTTATTCTCTTGCCGAATTTTCGCGATGGCGCAAAGTCCCGTCAATTCCAAAATTCGGGCGAAACGGGGCGTTGTAGAAATGACATATTTGTATAAAAGTGTATAACCTCTTAATTCAGTCTGGACATCGTGTTGAGCACACCCGTTGGATTTGTATATTTCATTTGCACAAAGCCAAGCAATCATTTTTTTTAAAAACACATATTAGTGACTTATTGACTTTAAACCTTTTCTGCATTTATAGGTGAACGAAACTAGGCATTTTTTGCGCACTAGTTTAGTTTGTCCAAAACGTTTGCACAACACGGTAAAAATAGTTTCTTGTATTTCAAGATATGTCTTGGATGTCCATTGGTATTCTCCATAAGATCCAAGAAAGATCTTGAAATTCAAGAAACTATTTTTACCGTGAAGAACATACAGTGATACAATAATTAGCGTGTGTGCTAGCATCCAATCTCTGCGTGGCACGGAGACAGCGACGCGAGCAGGCCACGCGACACACACACACGCACGCACGCTCATACTCACACACACATATAGGCACGCGCGTAACCAAACGCACACACATACACGCACGCACACACACACACAAACATGCACACACGAGGCATGAGGGGAGGTCTCTGCACAGGGTGATGACATAAGTAGGGCCCAGCCAGTCGGAAAAACAAAAGAGGTGTGCATAGCGGCACCACGCCCCGCCCCGCCACGCCACGCCCCGCCCCGCCACGCCCCGCCCCGCCACGCCCCGTCCCGCCACGCCCCGCCACGCCAGTCCACGCTCCACAGACGCTAATTAGGTAATAGCACACACACGTTTCCATTACGTTCCGTTTCCAACAAGGCGCACGTGCAATTACTTATGCGAGGCGTTATGTGAGGGGAGCGGCGAGGGAAGCGGAACAGTTACAGACCCGTTACAAAAACGGGGAAAAAATTAGAAGAAAAAAAAAATTAGGTGTACTTAAAACTCATAGGCTGCACTGTCATCTTCACTGCGACTGAGACGCTCTCCTCCACCCAAGCAATCTAAAAATATTTGCACATTTGTTCCTTTCTTTTTCTTTTTTTGCGAACATTAATTGCTGGGAAGTTTAATCGACGCTTTTCTTATGCACAAAAACGTAAAGAAATGAAGAAAAGATTTACATTCCTACAAATAAAATATACCACGCGGAAGTAAGTCTGCATCTGGGTTTTTCATTCCTCGTTATGCCGCCGGCGAACTCCTGCGACCCAGCAGAGAAGCGCTACTACTGCTGCTGGTTGGAGAAGAGAGATCCAACCTCTTGGAATGTTTTTTTTTTTTTTTTCCCTCCCCGTGCGAAATCGCTCTGGGACAACGCCCTGCCCCTCCTTATAGTTGGGCTGGAATCGGAAGCGGCCTCGAGCAGCCGACTCTTCTCCAGCGGCTCCAGCTGAGTTCCAGCGCCCCACCCCAGCCGCGTGGGAATGTCAGCATGGCATTGAGGAAGCGGCCCGGGCCGGCGGGGCGGGGCGGGGCGGGGCGGGGCGGGGCGGGGCGGGGCGGGCGTGGGCGCGTGTGGTGCGGGGGCGCTGCGCCGCCAAAGGGAAACACACGACGCGACGGCGGCCACGCGCAGACAATTTCAAATTACTGACGAACGACGCGACGCTGAAGCACGATTTTTTTTTTGGTCGAAGCAGTTGTTATATGTCTGCTTCAAATCTACATAACCATCATCATCATCATCATAATCGCGATTGTGAAGCAGGGACGGGCGTGATCTGGATTGGCGTGCGCGCAGCTTCGCGCGTCGAGGGTCGGGTGCGGGGTGCTGGGTGGGGTGGGGTCGGTCCCGCGGGGTGAGGTGGGAGAGGGAGGGGAGGGGGGGGGGGTCGAACTGAACGGAACGCCCCGAGGCCCGAGGGCAACTAACGTAACACCTGTATCTATGGCGGCCGCTCCTCCCGCCCCGCCCCGCCCCGCCCCGCCCCGCCCCGCCCCGTCACACAATACCCATAGAGCCACGCACCGTGACGGCCCAGCCTGGTCCGGTCCGGTCCAACCGTCACGCCAAACAGCACGCCTCGTCACCCATCTCGCCTCGATATATATCGACATACATACCACCACCGTCACTAAAAGAAATAACATCGCGGGAGAAATCACTGCTATAACCTTCCGCATCCTTCGAGTGTGAGCGAGCGAGCGAGTGAGTGAGTGAGTGAGTGAGTAAGTGAGTGAGTGAGTGTGTGAGCGAGCGAGCGAGCGCGAGCCAAGAGCCCAGATGCAGACGAGAGGGGGCGGGGCGGGGCGCGATGCAAGTTCAATGACACCGTGTGCGTTACGCGTTACGCGGTGTGCGCGCGACGCCCCGCCCCGCCCCGCCCCGCCCCGCCTCGCCTCGCCTCGCTCTGCAACGAAAGTGAAGTTAAAGCCGCCCCGCGCCGCGCTGCAATTAGAGACGAGGCGCGGCGCGAGCCGTGCGCACACCCCCGCCTCACCCTCTCCTTCTAGCGGACAAGCGCTCTCCCGTTATCACCCATTGTCGTCGCCGTTATCTGCGGTACGTGCGATATCATTAATAAAATAAAATAAAAAACATCGCTGAATGAAATAATGTCAATGAATGTTGACTGAATGTTTATGCCTCGTTAAGTTGCAGATATGAGAACAACCTAGGGTTAGTAGTGCACGATACACGATACGATGGTTGAAATCTCGGTAAAAACAATGTCTTATTTTTGAGGAAAATTGTAAAACTTTGAGGAAATCTTTTAGGGAAGGTCTTCAGACTTTGAGGAAATACGTCCTCACAAAAAATGAGGAAAATTCCCTCGCATTTTATGGAAGCATCCACAAAATCTAAAAAGTATTCCTCAAAATCAGGGATTTCCTCAAAGTTTTCCCTTTTTCCTCAAAACTTTAGACATTATTGTTATAGCTTTAAACTTATATCATCGTTGAAGAGGTGTTTGAGCGTGTGTGCCGCCGCAGCGGGGTGGCACTGAGAAAAATATTTCTAAGGGTTGCGAAAAACTTTTCCATGATAAATGTCATAAAGTTACAACCACGATGTACTAAATCGTGGTAACAACTTAAAGTTGTATTTTTACGATAATTGGTTTTACATCATGTGTCGAATCAATTTTCTTCGACGAGTAAGAATTTCCTATCGTTAATTTACTAGTACGACGCTCGTAAATTTACAATTCTGAGTCGTCATCACAAATTACGAAAACAAGCAGGCTGGTGATACATTCTTATCATCTGCCAAAAGGCGTAAATCTAAAAATATTTTTTTTCACAGTGGGAGTGCGATAATGGAACGATGCCTCCCCCCCCCCTCCCCCTCAACCCCGGACCACTTCCGACATACGAGGGAAGGACCAACAACAACAGTCGGGGCGGGGCACTCGAGTGTAGGTCACCGACATCCTTTCCCGACGAGGCGGGCGCGAGGCTGCTTACACACAGTCACACACGGGGCGCGTTGCGCAACACTGCTAAGTTAAAAGGCGTGCAGTACAACGCAGGGCAGGGCCAGGCGCGCCAGCTCCAAAAAGCCAATTGCCAGACGCGAGTAAAATCAACAACAACCATCCATGCGTGCGAAACCGGCCGACGGAGAAGAGCGGGGGGAAGGGGCGGTGGAGGAGGGCTGTACGGGGCTCTACGGCAACCTTGAGATATGAAATTTTAGAGAAAACAAAACCTCGGAGACACTTCAACACTAGAGCTAATGATATCAACAAAAGTAAATAACCAGGTTTAGTATGACATTTTTC
This sequence comes from Frankliniella fusca, assembly GCA_029379305.1. Classification (NCBI taxonomy): domain Eukaryota; kingdom Metazoa; phylum Arthropoda; class Insecta; order Thysanoptera; family Thripidae; genus Frankliniella; species Frankliniella fusca. Next base: position 332,009 of record JAHWGI010000122.1, read on the forward strand.
TGAGAAAAAAAAAAATAAGGAAGAAGAAAAAAATCCTTTGTAGGTCAAATACCTTAAATCTTCGCACCATGCAGGTTCAACTGTATACAGCCCATATTTAATCGTGGAGTTATAATTATCGAGTTAGACTTTCAAAGGAGGCGAAAATTAACCGCACAGTTGGAGGTAAGTGGGAAAAAAAATGGGGAAGAAACAAAAAGCAGGGAGAGAGACAAGACGGAGAGGGAAGAACATGCAGCCCACTCGCACCAGTACAGCACCACCTAACCTAGTTAAAAACCTGACCTGAAGCCCTCGGCCTGGTCAGGGCGGTCAGGGCTGGGCCGGCGGAGGGCTCGGTGAGCTGCATGCGACCGCGCGCGGCACGGCACAGGCACGGCACCGGCACGGCTCGACGACCAACCACAAAGCTAATCAGATTCCCAACTTCCGCACTGACGACTTGCAGGTCCCCGGCGTGATGGTCGGCGACAAGACAAGAGGGTCCGGCACCGTGGTGTCGTAGAACAGGACACTCTGGAGCGCCGGTGTGGCGGGGCGGGGCAGGGCGGGGCAGGGCGGGGCAGGGCGGGGCAGGACAGGGTAGTACACTGAGAGAAATGTTTCATTGTAGCCATAAAAAAATAGTTCGATCGATTCCGTTTGGTCATGGGCATCAAATTTTTAGTCACAGCAACTAAACCTTTGGTTAGAGCAACCAAAATTTCGGTTATTACAGCAACTAAAATTTTGATGCCTATTACTAACCGGGACCGACCGAACAAAATTTGATTACGGGTATTAAAATTTTGATGGCTGCAACGAAACATTTCTCTCAGTGTAGAAGCAGGGTATAGAGTCCTAGAGGACTCTAGAACAGGGTAAGGAAGAGGTGCGGGGCGAGGCGGGGCGAGGCGGGGCAGGGTAGTAGGAGCAGGGTATAGAGTCCTAGGGGGACTCTAGAACAAGGTAAGGAAGAGGTGCGGGGCGAAGCGGGGCGGGGCAGGGTAGTAGGAGCAGGGTATCGATTCCTAGAGGACTCTAGAACAGGGTAAGGAAGAGGTGCGTAAAAAGCAGCAGGCAGGCCGGCTCGCTCCGCGTCCCCGCCCCCTTCGCACGACCTGCCGCCCCGCCCCGCCTCGCCCCGCCCCGCCTCGGCTGCTGGGACCCCCGCCTCGGCCGCCACGATGGAGGAAGAGAATTAATGTGAAAGGGAAGGAATCTGGAGCAGAATACGGAAGCAGAAAAAAAACCAACATGATTTTTTTTTCTTTTTCTACCGTCTACTTGCGTTTTCCAGTCTAGAAAAGACTAATAAAAACGGACAAGAATGGACGAAAAGGACGTGTGAAAGAGGCGCTGCGCGCACGTTCAAACAAAAATACACACACACACAAGCGCGCGCGCGATCACACACACACACACACACACACACACACACACACACACACACACACACACAGCTGCAGCCGCAGCACCAGATGCCACCTGGCGGTGCACATGTGCAGCCAATGAAACAACTTTCACAGAGCCGCGAGCCTTAGGCGCCTATTGCCTCTTGATTTAAGCCCCAATAAAGACACCTGTGCGCGTCGCCGCTGGCCGCTTTGGAAAGTGACGAAGACAGGACACTGTTAAAATGTCGTCCACACTGTTCGGCAAAACGGTTCAAAGCCAAACTTTAAAGCTGCGTGAGCAAAGTTTTATCGTCAATCGTAAGACAATAAGGAGGGTTCGAAGATAGGGATTGATTGGCCTTCTTCATAAGCCAGCTTTTATTTTGGCGGGCGGGCCGCGGGGCAGCACGGCCCGCCGCGGTGTGTGTGTGTGGGGGGTAGACACAGCAAGGGCGTCGGAACAAATTTCAGTCGGGGGAGGGGCAGTGTGAGAAAAACCGTACCTCATACAACTAAACAATAACGGTTTTGAATTAACGGTTTACGGTTTTTGTTGCCGTATATCACTAATTTACACTATACCGGGTACAATTTTATTACAATATTTTATTGTACTTCGAAATAACGGTAAAAAATTGTAGTTAAATTGTAGTCTTTTTCTCACAGTGGGGGGGCGGCACCCCTTACAGGACATCCCCCCCTCTCTTAAGAGAAAATTCCTTTAAGAAAAATCCCTTATTTGGAGCAATTTGTTCTTCTGGTATAATTAAGGAAACTGGATAGGATTAGACAGACGCAAGCGAAAAAAGACGGCCTTGTAGCCAGTTTCACATCGGCTTTTGTCCACAAATATTGCAAACGAAGCGAGCAAAGAAAATATTTTTTTGGCCTTTAAAGGGCGCAAAAATACCTGTTAGGGCGCCAAAACATGCCTCCAATAACGTCAAAATGCGGACAGGGGGCACTTTACGGCCTCATTTGGACGTGTTTCGGCGCACTTGCGGGGCGAATTTCGCGCCAATTCGGGGCGCCCAGAGAGGGTGAGGTGCACTGCCCCCCACCTTCCCCCGTTCCTACGCCCCTGATGAGACACAGGGGAAATGAATGCGATGCCTCAGTGCATGCGGGCGGCGAGGCGCAGCCGGGGCAGAAGTGCATATATCGAACGACTGAGCCGATCAGAGCAGCGGCTGAAATGCCAGAGAAAACATGGAAATACTTTGGGTTCTCACCCGTCCCTCATGCGGGTATCCAGCCTCCTCCTTCCCTAAAATTCCACGATCGTAAAGTTCAGTTCTGGTCTCCCGCCGGCGCGGCACGACGGCACGGGCGCGCGCACCGACAACAGTTTCACTTCCGTACGAAATTCGCAGCGTCGGCAGCAGCAGCGGCAGCATAGCATGCCTCGAGGGCGCCTTGCCCGGGCAGGGGGAGGGGGAGGGGGGGGAGGGGCGTTGCCAATAACACGTCTGACTGCATTCCGCCCCTTCCACCACCAGCACCACCCCGCGGGCCCAGATCCACCAGCGTGGCGTGGCGTGGCGTGGCGTGCCTCGGCCGGCCAAGGCCAATGGCAACAGCTGACCGAATGCTCAGGGAAAGTGATCCGAAAGGCCTCTGACCCGCTCCGCCCCGCCCCGCCCCGCCCCGCCCCGGCTGCAGGCAGTACCGGTGCTGTTCCCTCCCGGGGCCCTCAATGACATGCCACGCTCTTATACATCGCTTATACTACAATATACTACACAATCAATATGGGGTGTGCCAAAGTGTTGCACTGTTAAAAATACCGTGAGGAGTTACGGTATGCCTACGGTCCGTACCGTAATTTTCATGCACGGTCAGACCGTAACGTACACTTACGGTACGGACCGTACTTTATGATGGATGGAGTGTGCTCCACTGAACTTCCCCGACATATTTGCAGACTACGGTGTGTGCCGTAAGATTCAGACCGTAGTCAAAAATTACGGTCCGGGACCAGGCAACAAATTTACAGCGCATACCGTAGGCATTTACCGTGGTATTTTCCTACAGTGTGGGCGAGTAGTACTCATTCCCTCAACCCTATAAACTTTTACTCGCGGGACGCCCATGGCAATCATCACAGTTTCACGAGGGCCTATGGCAGGCGTTCTTTCTTCATTTTCTGATCAAGTTGAAAATAAAATATTCTATTTCAGTCTGAATTGTGATCTAAATGTTAATGGCCAGCTGCGCGGGTTTAAGGGACCAGGTAACACAAAATGAGAATATTCCAAATCACTCCGTTTGCAGCCAACCTATAAACACTTACACTGATAAACCAAGTGTCCAACCCTTCAATACTTAAGAGTTCAAATACCATTTAAACACTTAAAAGTGTTCAACAGAGTTGTTGCGCACTGAAAAGTGTTCAACTCCCTAACTGCACACTTCCCCGGTACAGTATGTTCAAGCTAAGGAAGTGTGCAGCTGGGGAGATGAACACTTTTAAGTTCACAACTATCGAGTTGAACATTTTCAAGTGCACAACAACTCGGTTGAACATTTTTATGTGTTTAAATGGTATTTTAACACTTGAAAGTGTTGAAGGGTTGAACGGTTGAACACTTGGTTAATCAGTGTAGTTTTAGAATGTTAAAAAAAAAAAAATGTTTTTTGCAAAAGCTTGGACCCAAGGGGGATTCAGCATCCTGGTTCAATTTATTTAAACTATGAGGTTTATATTTTTTATCAGTTCACCCTTATTCGGGCATTAGCCCAGCACCAGCCACAAGTCTCCGACTTCAACTTGGCTATTTATTTAGTAGGCGCGCCTAAACCATTTGACTGTTATCAGTGGCAGGTGGCGGCGCGCAGCAGGTATTTCGAAAGATGATGGCGGTAGGGTAGACGCGCAATTGCCGCATCATCATAAAAACACCCTCTCAAGCAGACACGGGTGAGGATTCATTGAAAAAGTTGGTCCAGGTCCAGTTTATTGGACTGCGTTAAAATGACTAAAGATTCGCGCACACAAAAATGAGAGCGAGGGGTCAACCACTTAGATATTCCATGTACACACTGAAAAATATTCCAAAAATATTCCAAAATATTCCAGATATTCCACAAAAAAAATAGACAAATATTCCACAAATATTCCAGATATTCCCAAAATATTCCACATATTCCAAACATATTCCAGATATTCCCAACATATTCCAGATATTCCCAAAATATTCCAGAAATCCTTCAAATATTCCAGATATTCCATGTACACCAAAATTCTGAGTGGTCGACCCTTCGAATGAGAGACAGAGGAGGAAGATATGGGTGCGTTGATGACGTTTGAACTAACTCCCTACGGCGGCGGTGAGCCTCACTGGTGCAGCGTGAGCTGGGGGTGGGGTAGCTGACCGTTGTCGCTCCATTCCATCCTCGCCCTGCACTGCAGAGTTCTCAAACGGGTGGGTCTGGGGACCCGGAATGCGTCCGAAGCCGTAGGTGCGAGTGAGATGCTATAACCGAATAGTATCTCCCTCTCGCTCTCACCTGCGCATTCGGACGCGTTCCGGGTCCTCGGACCCACCCGTTTGAGAACTCTGCTGCACTGTCCCGCCGCAGCAGCTGCGGTTGTGTCATATGGTGCAGCGGCAGTGATGATTATGATGACGAAGACGACGGAGAAAGTGATGCCTTTGCTCCTGTGATCGGCGGGGCGGGGCGGGGCGGGGCGGGGCGGGGCGGGGCGGGGCGGGGCGGGGCGGGGCGGGGCGGGGCGGGGCAGCGGCCGTGCAGCGCCGCAGCGCCATGCGCGGCCATGATTGACATGAATGGGAGCGGAATGGATGGGTTATTCGCCTGCATCTCTGCGCGGCGGGGCCGGGCGGCGTTAGGTCACCGCGACGTGCGGTATGTGCAGACTCACCGCGGCGGGGTATGGGGCGACCTGCGCTGCGCAATGTAGGGGTCATGTCGTTAGCATACGGGCGGGGCGGGGCGGGGCTGGGCCTTGTCACGCGTGAGTTTGACGGAAAGCTCTCGGTGCGCCGTGCGCACACCTACAAGTGCGCGACATTCACACACTTTGGATTTCCAGAGAAGAGTAGCAGGAGAACAAGGAGGGAAAATAAGAGAGAGAAAAAGGAATATTGAAAATAAAAGGAAAGAGAAAAAAAGGAAAGAAGACATAACAAGAAACGCGGCGCCCGGTGCGCCGCGGTGCGGTGGTGAGGCCCATGTGGCCCTGGGCCCGGGCCAGGCCTCCTCGGCAGTACCGGGTGTACTCTGTCTGCCTTATTACCCAACGCCGGGCCGGCCGGGCTGGGGAAGTACCGAGAGCAACTCAAAGCGCGCGGGCCGGGCGTGGCGGGGCGTGGCGGGGCGTGGCGTGGCGGGGCGGGGGGAGTACCGGCCGGGCCGGACACGAGCAGGACGACCAGCCCGCAGCTCAGCCCAGCCCAGCCCGGGCCGGCCCAGGATGTCCAAATAATCGCTAATCAAATGCACGGGGGTAAGGTGCGCAGCGTTGCAGCACGGGCACAGACATCCCCCCCCCCCACACACACACACACACCAACCTCCACCTTCTGTCCCCGTCAACACGCCAGCACTTATTGTGGGTAATTTGATTAGCAGACGGATGTCCGCGAGGAGCGGGTCGCGTGGCGTCTTTGGACTGACTGCGGGACGCCGGCCAGGTCCCGCCTTGAGGCGAGGGAGCGGGAGGAGTGAGTGAGTGAGTGAGCGAGTGAGTGAGTGAGTGAGTGAGTGAGTGAGTGAGCGAGTGAGCGAGCGAGCGAGCGAGTGAGTGAGTGAGTGAGTGAGCGAGTGAGTGAGTGAGTGAGTGAGTGAGTGAGTGAGTGAGTGAGTGAGCGAGGGAGTGAGTGAGTGAGTGAGTGAGTGAGTGAGTGAGTGAGTGAGTGAGTGAGCGAGTGAGTGAGTGAGTGAGTGAGTGAGTGAGTGAGCGAGCGAGTGAGTGAGTGAGTGAGTCAGTGAGTGAGTGAGTGAGTGAGTGAGCGAGTGAGCGAGCGAGCGAGTGAGTGAGTGAGTGAGTGAGTGAGCGAGTGAGCGAGCGAGCGAGCGAGTGAGTGAGTGAGTGAGTGAGCGAGGGAGTGAGTGAGTGAGTGAGTGAGTGAGTGAGTGAGTGAGTGAGTGAGTGAGTGAGTGAGTGAGTGAGCGAGCGAGTGAGTGAGTGAGTGAGTGAGTGAGTGAGTGAGTGAGTGAGTGAGCGAGCGAGTGACCGAGTGAGTGAAGGAGAGAGATTAGCCGGAGCAGTACCCGTGGCCACCGTCCCCATCCCATATGAGCCAGACAGGAAGTGACCTCGCGGCCGCACCTGCTCCTTACCGGACGACGCTCACACAGCCTGGCCAGGCGCCAGGCGCCACTGCGCACCGCGCCACTTTTCAAAACAATAACCAGCATTTATGACTTTATAACGCGGTCCGCGAGGGTTGGGGTAGAGGGCCTGCTCATAGGGGCGGGGATGTACGGTATGGAAAGACTGTTGAGTCAGCTGAGCGAAATAAGATTAAAACTCCGCAGCGGTGCGAGGGGGAGGGAAGCTAATAAAGCAGCGCGGGAGCCGCCGAGACTAGATCGGACCTGACCGCGCAGCTGACCGTCACCTTGGCCTGGGCGTGGCGTGGCGGTAGACGCATAAGCCTACCTTCATAACGCCCCGCCCCGCCCCGCCCCGCCCCGCCCCAGCCCGCTCTCGCTCTCCCCTCTAAGCTGAACTGAACCTAACCAGCTCTGTTGTCGGCCCGCCCCGCCCCGCCCCGCCCCGCCCCGCCCCGCCCCGCCCCGACCATGACCTTTGGCCCATCCTACCCCACCCCGCCCCGGCCACACACAGTGAGGCGCATCATGCGGCTTTTAGAGCGCCAAAAAATAATTTGAAGCAGCTCCTTTATTTTTTGTGGAGCTAGTCAGCCGTCCCGCCGCCCTGAGGGAAGAGAGGCCAGCGCGATCCTGGCGCCCGCGGGCGCGGGCTCGGCTAAGCCCTCGCGGCCAACTCGGTGTGGCCAAAAGAGGAGCGTCTGACCCGGCCCTGGCCCGGGGCTAGGCTGCACCACCCTATAAGCAGACAGACAGACAGACAGACAGACAGACAGACAGACAGACAGACAGACAGACAGACAGACAGACAGACAGACACTGGCCGAGTCAAGGAGACTCACAGCACGCTAACAGCAGACATGGCATGGCCCTCCAGGATGGGGAGGAGCACGGTGGAGGGTAAACTACCCTCCACCGTGATGAGGAGGATACGACAGCAGGACAGCACAGACGACTCCGGTGCACGCACTCATCGCTCTCTCTCTCTCTCTCCCCCTCAAGGAGTCTGCCGTCAGTGCGAGAGCACGCTGGCTCACTCGCACTCCGCTCTGCGGGCAGACAAGACAGTGACGGCGGCGCACACCTGAAAGACCGCGGCGGATGCCCGCGAGTACTGCGACGAGTACACGGGCGGCGGGTACGCACCGGCTCACCTCGGCGTGTCGCTCTGCAGCTGCACTGCAGCTGTTCACAAGACAGTGACGGCGGCGGACACCTGAGGGACCGCGGCGGGTGCCCGCGAGTACTGCGACGAGTACACGGGCGGCGGCGGGTACGCACCGGCTCACCTCGGCGTGTCGCTCTGCAGCTGTACTGCAGCTGTTCAGCTGTTCACAAGACAGTGACGGCGGCGGACACCTGAGGGACCGCGGCGGATGCCCGCGAGTACTGCGACGAGTACACGGGCGGCGGGTACGCACCGGCTCACCTCGGCGTGTCGCTCAGCCCCCAGCAGCTGTACTGCAGCTGTTCAGCTGCCGGTGAGCAGGACGGACACTTCCAGCCTCGCAGGTTCAAGGAGGAAACAACTCTAATTTTTGGTGTGCACATAAAGTAATTTTTGGTGAATTTTTTTTTTATTTTAGAGAAAATAATAGAATTTTTGTGAATTTTCCTGAATTTTCCGAATTACGAGGTGTACAAAAATTTCATAGTTGTTTCCTCCTCGGGCAGTCTTCACTGTTCAACCATTTCCACTGTAAGCCCTCCCTGTGGCCGGTTTTATTGCCAAAGCTTTCAACAACTTTTTAATGAACCGAAATTTCACAATTTTTTTTAGACTGGAATTCGGTCATTTTCAAAGGGAATTCCAATTTTCGGCAACTTGAAATGCCAAAGATCGGCAAGAATTCCAGATGATGGTGGTAAAAACAAGCCAAAACCTCGGATTCTATAGAAGGAGGCAACAACCAGGGGCGTAATAAGGTCCGACCGACAGGGGGAGGCGGTGCCCTTCAGGCTACCTACATACAGGGGTTCTGTAGCACAATTTGCCTGCCTTTCACACTGTGAGAAAAAACTACAATTTAACAACAATTTTTTACCGTTGTTTCGAAGTACAATAAAATATTGTACTAAAATTGTACCCAGTGTAGGGTAAATGAGTGATGTACGGTAACGAAAACCGTAAACCGTTGATTCAAAACCGTTGTTTAGTTGTATGAAGTACGGTTTTTCTCACAGTGCAGGCGGATGTCTACAGGCCACAGGGGAGCCCCCACCCCCCACCCCCCTTAATACGCGCCTGGGGGCAACTGATTTTAACAGTGCTGGCGGGCTGCGTTTTAGACGGCAAGTCGAGGTACTACGACACTCAACATATTGGGACTGCCACCCGTGAGCGAAAACCTCCTGCAGGACGGGCACTATACCTGATGCCCTACCGAGCGCTTGCATGCAGACGGACCCGCCCCGCCCCGCCCCGCCCCGGCCTCGACCCCGGCGATGAGGCGCGGTACGGCGCCGTTTGGCTTCCCGGCCGCCAAAGCAGGCCGGAGGCAATTTCCTGCCAAGACTCGATGCACCGATATCAATATTTATCATCAATATTGATGAGACCGCAGAGACGCCTCGCGATCCTCCGCGTAGGACTGACAGGGACTGGCAGCTCGACATACTGCGATATGACATGCAGTTCGTTTTATGCCTAGCGTCGCGCCCTGCTCCCCTCCACAGGGAAAATTTATGTTGCTGGTTTACAACGTATTTTGTTGTATACTTTTATAGCAACACGTATTGTTTTCGAACGACTATTCGTTTTGTTTTGTAATCCAACGATTAAAGTTACATTTAGAAGTGGTAAAAAAAAAAAAAAAAAAAAAAAAAGGGCACTGATTTCTCTTAAAAATTTGGCGATCATACGATTTGAATCTCAATGAAGGTATACAACACAGGAGTGTAATCTGATGAAAGGAGTCGTACAGAGCTTTCATCGTTGGGCAAAAAACTGAACATGACTTCATTTCTAGGAGCTCTGATTGAAATCCCGTGAAACCCTGCTTATATGTGTTACATACGAGTAACATGTATGTGTCATACATGGGAGCCATACGATGCACATGGTCCCTGTATGTGACATACGTTTACCAACTGTGCCACGTATGTTTGACATGCGAATGCAAACATACATGTCGTTTTTTTCCATGTATGTTGGGCGTGAGCCATGTGTTGTGTCCATCCTTTCGTATGGACGGCTGAACTTCCCACATGTGTGGCAGCATTAAACATATGGTGAAATGTATGGTGTATGACAACACACATGTTCAATACATCGGCACACACTTTCGTCCCATGTAGTGATCCTCACTTTCGTGTGGTACCATGTGTGGTGGAAACGGACATATATGATCACTGACACCACACATGTTCAACACATTGGCACACACTTTTGACACACGTAGTGACCCCCACTTTCGTGTGGTGCCATGTGTGGCAGAAACGGACATGTGAGGTCTCAGACAACACACATGTTCAACGCACCTAATTAAAATGACATAGTACTCCACATAAGTTCCATGCATGTAACACACATGTAACATATATATTATACGCACGTAGCTTAAGACTGTGCGTCTACGCACAATCCTTAGGCGTGGCAGGGTGGTCCAGTGGTCAACACACCAGACCAGTAAGCTTCAGGTCGCGGGTTCGAATCTCCACATCATCGGTTCCAAATGTAAGTTTCCTTCAATTAAATGAGATAAAATTGTTCGTGTACATGTACTGAAACAAAGTAAATCAAAAATTCTATCCAAAAAAAAGTTTTTTAGAAGTAGAGTAGACAAAGCTAGGAAAAACCAAAGAAATTTCCTTAATGCGTGGATATGTGTGAAGTCTGTATGGAACATGTATGACACACACATGTCATTCGCATGGTACATACAAGCTCAAATCGTATGGTGACATACATGTCTGCCACATATGTAACATACCTTTTTAAAGTTTCACGGGATAATTTTGTTTTGTTTAGAACGAAATGCACGCCGTTATTACGACGAATGTCACCCAGTGCCGCCCGGTGCCGACTACTTTTAACAGTGTCCCGCCTTCGACCACACCTCTCGCGCTTATGCTGATTCTATGCTTGCTGATACAGCAGCAAAAAGTGATTTTCTTTTTCTCGCCTTCACGCCGCCGTCGCCGATACCACCAGATAGCTGACGCTCGCCGCGTGCTGCTTTAGGAGGGTCATTGGTACGCCTGCGGGTGACGTCACAGTGAATATGATAGAACACGGCGAGCGCACGCGCAGCATGGCAGCCCGCTCTTCCAAAGAGCCGCCCCGCCCCGCCCCGCCCCGCCCCGCCCCGCCCGAGCAGGAGGAGGACAAGCACTGCAGGGCGACCAGCACGCCGTGCGGAATCAACCCGACCTGCCCCGCCCCCCCCCCCCCCCACCAACTCCAATGGGAAGCGGCTCGCGGCGACGTGGCGGGCGAGCCCTCCTCAGCACTAACACTATACCTGACCCCTCCCTAGCGCCACCCTTTCTCCCCCTCTAGCTACTGTTAGCCTCACTCCACCCCCCACCACCATACTCCCTCACTAGAAAAATAATATGTTCGTACATGTACGATATATTTTGTAATTTACCATTTACAAAATAATGTGTCGTACATGCACAACCAAGTGGGAGCTTTCCACTGATGCTCGTCATTCGGTTCGAAGTCCGCATTGCTTGTACATTATTTACGATCGTGAATATTGTAACTGCGTACGACACCTTGCGTGGAGAATTTTCCTGTACCCTGAACGCCAATTTTTCACAGTGCCGCGCTGTCTCTGTCTCTTATTCTTGACTCACTCACTCACACACGTGAAGGTGTAAGGCGATACCTCCCTGTCATGGTAAACCTCCCAAAACCATGAGCCCCTGCCCTGCACACACGCCCGTGCCGTGCCGGGCCGGGCTCGGGCTGGCCGCTGGCTCCTGCTGGCTCGAGTGCCGTGCCAAGGTGGCGCGGTCATACATTGGATGGCCATGCACATGGTGGTTCGCTGAACCTCACGCGCACCGCGTGCTGGGCGGAGAAGAAGTGGAGCGGGGTGGGGTCGGGTTATGGGAGGGGCGAGCCCCGCAAGAGCGGCTCACGGTAAAAACAATGTCTGATTTTTTTTAGGAAAAATGGAAAACTTTCAGGAACTTCCGTAATTTGAGGGAAATAACCCCGCTCAGATTTTGAGGGAGGCTCCTCAAAAAAAATAAAGGAAATCCCCACAAATTTTGATGAGGCTTCCTCAAAATCTAAGAAGTTTTCCTCAAAATATATAGCCAAGATCCTCAAAGTTTTCCCTTTTTCCTCAAAAAAATCAGACATTGGTTTTACCGTGCGCAGCTTCTCAATAGAGGAGGCACGTTTCACGGGGAAACGTTTCGAGGGACGGCCGTAGGGGGCAAAATGGCGGAAAACAAAGTGCGAATGGAATACCCACGCGATGTATTTTATATTGAGGCAATTATGCGCGTGGATCGTCCCGTGTATCACTGTCAAAACTTACAACGGGAATTTTGACGGGATGGCCCGGAAATTTGTTAGCCGGTTTTTAACCGTTTTAAAATTTACGGGACGACCGTTTCAGAAAAATACGGACCTTCCCGTACTTTGAAATCACGGACCGTCCCGTACACCAAAATCCCTTATTTTGTGTTTAAGGACCCCCGGAGACCTTTGACCGTTTGCATTTAAGTAAAGGTACGGAAATGCCCGCAACTTTCCACTTCGGATTTCTCCCGTATTTAAGAAATACAGGCGGCCGTAAAAAAAAAAAATCACGGTGCGTCCCGTAGCACTTCCGTAGTATGTTACGGGATTTTTAACAGTGATGGAAATACCTCTGAATAATACGCCTGGCGCGCAATGGGGCGAGCGAGCGAGCGACCATCAGCAAAACTCACCTGCAACAACAGAGACGGGAATGTAAAGAACATAACATCACATGACGTTCAGATGAAATCCAGACATTATTTGTCACAGTATAGCATTAAAGCTGGTGTCATATAGCCAACACAATGCCTTGGGAGAGGGGGGGGGGGAATAAAGACAAGCGATAGGGGGAAAAAAAGAAAGAAGGAAAAAGCGAATAGATTCTGCGCAGCCATAGATTCAAACGTTACACACGCACAAACGTACCGGGTGTAACACAATACACACGGCAGTGTTGCGGGTTTGCTTACCCAATTGGCCTGTAAGACGCCACAGCCCCTGGAAGCATAATGAATATGCTATGCCTCAACACTGCCGCGTGAATTCTGTTACACCAGGTACGTCATTTTGAGCACAATCAAAATGACACAAGTTTGACCTCGAAGAACTGCTAATCCGCCCAAAAGGTCCTGCAAGACGCAGTTAGCCGCATTATCGGATTGCGCGGCGCGTTACAAGATAACCTCGTCTGAAGGACTAATCACCGTGAACAACTCTACTTTAAAAAAAAAAAAAAAAAAAAAAGGAGGGTTCCTACGTGAGAAAAGATATTTTATTGCTGTTCGAATAGAATGGAAAGACTAGCCGACAAATCTCCTAAATCATTATCTCAAATGAAGAAGAAAAAAAAACCATCCTACATTTACCCGGCGGCGGCTGCTTACTTGTGTACTTATGTCACCCATTTCATTAATTTCATAATTTTCAAAAAAATACTTCTTTCCAGGCAACAGGCCGTCTTCGTCTTCTCACATCTTAGATCGTGATTCTTGGCATAATGTTGATAAGACCCAACATGCAAACCTCGCTGCTGAGCCCGCTCACCGCTCACAACAACAATATCAAGCGCACAGCCGTAGACGAAAAAGAAAAGGGGGTGGGGGAAGGCAAAGAGCATAATAAACAGACTTATTTTAAAAAATTTTCTCTGTGTAAAGAGGCCGGAGGTCCGGGCACTCGTATACGGGATGTGTGCGCGCGCGAAGGTGCCGTTGAGTTAAGCCCTCGGCAGCACCTCGGGAGCGCGCGGCGTGGCAACGGCCGAAACAACTTTCACTGTCAAACTATTCCCGCCCCACACGCGCCTTCATACGCGATTACGCCGCCCTTTAAGTGTTACGGGCCGTAAATCAAAACCGTTGGATTGTAGTGCGAGAAAATTGGGAGGTGGGGGAAAAATGAAGGCGGGCTGGGGGGGAGGGGGAGAAAAGATCGAAGTAAGTAAAGAAATTGAGAATAATTCAGTTCGAGCGGCGGGACTCGTCACACCACACTCAAAGCAGCAGCGTAAAATGTATTTGAAGAATGTACGAAGAGGTTTAGAAGTTAAGTGAAAAACACAACAAATAAGAATAAAGAAAATCAAAGCAATCATTTATTTACCAACGGCAAATTTACGCCGGTTGTTGTACACCCGCCAAAAAAAAAAAAAAAAACCTGCCTAACACAAATTCATCCAGCGAGACCACAGGGACCTCTTCGCACGCTTTTTGTACATTTTCAAGAAGAAACATATGGGGTGAACAGAGCGACTCTCGTTGATCCTCCCTCCGACACCTTCCCCGGAACAACAACAACTACTCCTCCTGCTGCGTGTGACACCAAACGCTGCAGTTGCCCTAAAATTAGCATCGAGGATGTGCTGACAGAGAGAGAGAGAGAGAGAGAGAGAGAGAGAGAGAGAGAGAAAGAGAAAGAGAAAGAGAGAGAGAGAGAGAGAGAGAGAGAGAGAGAGAGAGAAAGAGAGAGAGTGAGAGAGAGAGAGAGAGAGAGAGAGAGAGAGAGAGAGGAGAGAGAGAGAGAGAGAGAGAGAGAGAGAGAGAGAATAGGCCAGGCACGCGCGCGTGACGAGCCCAATGATGAGCGGTACGTGCCGAGCGCTGACGTGAGTGCCACGCAGCGAAACAATCGTCATCTGGGCAATCCGCCGCCCCGCCACGCCACGCCCTGCGTCCTCCAGCGAGGCGCTGACCCCGGCCGTGCCGTCCAGTGCCGACACTCAGCCCGGGCACCTCCTCACGCTCACAAAGACACTGGCATCGAGCCTCATCGCACTACTCATCATAACAAAATACTAAATCTTAATAAAGACCGAAAGATAGAAAAATAATTTTGATGGTAGGCAGTAACGCCTCGGTAATCCTACAAAATTGACCGCATACCGTACCGCACACTTTGCGCGACGGTTAGTAGATCCCGCGCGATTTTCAGACATCGCAAGAGGTGAATCGTAGGCGATTGATCACTCAGTCTGATTGGATTGATGCCGCATGCGGACAACTCTAGCCCCATCTGATAGGTTGCGTGAGAAAGGCATTTATATTATCTTTTAAAATGAATGACGATGACAAACCATCGCCTTTGTCGTAGCGTAGAGAATCGCAGTCCGTTGCCGACAATTAGTTCGGGCGCTGTCTGCCTGCCACGCAGACCGTAACCAGGATTAACATGAGATAGGCGACCAAAGCACCGTTGGAAAAAAGAATAAATGAGAGCAATACAATGGCAAGAAACGAGAACGAGATGGAAAAAACAACATCTGTGTGGAGGTACGATAGGTTTTCTAAACGCTTAATGGCCTTTCCGGCAGTCGTTTCCGATTCAGAGTAGGAATATCGGTATGGGAGGACACCACTGGAAAGTGAAGATAATTGGTGCGAGTCAACGACATAACATCCCATAACACGCCTGGTCCAAACGGCCCAATCAGGCGAGAAAACGAGAGGTGTAAAAGAGAGGGAGAGTGAGGGAGAACGAACACTATAGAGAGAGAGAGCACGTGTTTGTAGGACCGCTACACAATGGAACCGGCTTCCCAATGCGCCCCCCAAAACTGAGAGAAACACGACAAGACACGTCTCCTACAAGTTTTTTTTTCTTTTTCTTTTTTTAAAAACTAGTCTGGTTTTCCTGGTGTAGGATCAGGACAGATGCAGCGGCTCACTCTGCCACTCCGGGATGAAGCGAAGACGAAGACACCTCTCCGCGAGACGCCAGCGAGGCAGCCGAGGGGCAAACATCTCTAAATTTGTGAAATTTAGTGAATTGTTATAGAATTTGTGTACATTCACTTTCATTTTTCCAAATAAAGTTCTGGTAACTTTTCCTGAATTTGTTGGTTTTCTTAAAAAAAAAAATCTGAATTTTTCTGGATTACGGGGTATGTACAAAAATTTCAGACCTGTTTTCCTTCTCGGAGGCATAGCTCATCCAAAAACAATAGAGCAAGGAGCCGGGGCGCCGCGAGGCGGCTGCTAACCCAGATCAAAAGAGGCGCAGTAATGGCGGTAGTGCCGGTGTGTCGCCAATGTCATCTCCGCTTCTCCGTCCTCGTTCTGCTCCTCTCCGCGCGACACGCCCGGATGCGCCCGCGGCCCGGGCCGCCAGCTGCCGCCTGCTGCTGCACCACCGGCTAGCGGCGTGCAGCCGTCTGATTCCGAAGATCGCTCTCGTATCTCCGTCCTCGTCGCACTCAAGGCAGTGCCCAACGTCGGAGGTGGCAAGGCCCCATGAGTGCGACAAGGACGGAGGCCCGAGAGCGATCTTCGGAATCAGCGTGCAGCGGGGCGGGTTAAGCGTTAAGCCCCTCTCTCGCGGGGCCGGCTAACACTAGGCTGAGGCTGAGCAGCGCGGGCTTTAACGCCGCTAGTCCGCAGCTGACGCACGGCGCCTGCCTGCCCTGCCCGGACACGAAACGTCATGTATCCCGCATGTTAATTCACATTCCTCTGTCGTTCGGACAAGCGCTTTCCAGCGATATATCATCATACTAATCCAACATACAGCAATTTACTGTAAAAATGCCATCTTTTTACCTTTTTTTTTGAGTCGTGGGGTCCTTCACTATTAATTCAAGCGCACACCGTTCTTTTTTTCTAGTTTTTAGTTTTTTTTTTATGGTGTTTCCTTGATTTTTTTCTGATATCTTCTTGATTTTGTTTTTCTGATTTTTTTAAAAAATGAATTTGTTTTAGGGTGTACACTGATTTTTTCTGAGAGAAGGACTTCTCGCTGCAGCCAGAGCTCGCGGACTTTAGCTGCTTTTCGGCTGGTCCAAGCCTCTGGCCCCGCGCGCAAAGGCGTGCGAATATAAGTACGCCGGCATCAACAATTATGCGCGTCACCAAACGTGTGCGTCAAGGAAAACGCGAGATGATGACGACGATGAGATTAGAGAGCGAGCAGACGAGCAGACAGGCGCTGCTGTCTGTGCAGCTGCCGCGCAGCCAGCCAGGTGCGGGACGCGCTGTGCTGCAGCCCCATGCATGTGGGCCAAGGACCACGTGTCGGGAGCGCGGCGCGGGGATGATAAGGGTTATCAGCTGTCAGCAGGCAGGAGGGCGGCGGAACAGCACGGGGTGCTACACGGGCTCGGAGCACGACTTTGTGGTTTGAAGGGAGGAGCGGGGGATGGAGCAGCCATCGTACGGTTAGCTCAAAAATAATACTTATTAAAACATAAATTATAAAAATAGTAATAATAATAATAATAATAATAATAATAATAATAATAATAATAATAATAATAATAATAATTGCAACAGAGAAGAGAGACGTAATCTGGGTCGCAGTGTGGTCGCTGCTCGGCGCGGCAGAGCAGTAACAGCAGCAGCAGCCGCCGCTCCATAAAGCAACAGTTGCCTAGCAGAGTTGCCAGTTGCCAGAAGAAAAGTAGGCAAAATTCCCGCGAATACACGCGAACTCTGCAAATCTAAGTGTGTAGTAGTTTGTCACTTAAAACTGGAAAACTAAAGTTCTGCAGTTATAAGTGCAGAACTTTTTGTTCTGCAGTTATAAGTGCAGAATGTTTTGTTCTGCAGTTATAAGTGCAGAACTCTTTAGTTCTGCACTTGGAAGTGTATAACTCTCTAGTTCTGCACTAAAAAACTGGATAGAGAGTTCTGCAGTTGCAAGTGCAGAACTAAAGAGTTCTGCAGTTATAACTGTAGAACAAAAAAGTTCTGCACTTGTAACTGCAGAACTTTAGTTTTTCAGTTTCAAGTGGCAAACAACTACACACTTAGATTTGCAGAGCAGACGGGTATCTCCGAGGGGTCCTGTTCCTCCACTATAAATGCACGCGTGCACAAATTTTTCTGATTCCTCTGTTTGTTTGTTTTCCATGATTTCTCGTCCGTCCTCCCCCCCCCCTGATTTTTTTTCTTAATTTTTAACTAATTTTTTACTGATTTGAGTAAAGGACTCCCTGGGTATCTCCGACTGCAATATGTAGTCTCATGTGCGGAGTGTTTGCTTAGTATAGGCAGGCAGAAATACCCGACTGCCTCACCCAGATCTTCGCGGGAATTTTGCCCTCTCTCCTCCTGGCAACACGATGCTGTGCACCAGCAGCGGTGGCAGGGGCGAGGTGGGCAGCCCGCCCAACAGCGGTGCAGGGCGGGGCGGCCTATCCTCGAGCCGGCAGGGGCTCCACGCACAGGCCCGCCCCGCCCCTCGCCCTCGCCACCACTTAACGAACAACAACAACAACAACAACAACAAGAGCTGAGGCTTCTTCACAGCTCCACAGCTGATGCACCTGGCAGCACACCGGGTGAGTGAACCTACAGCAGAGCAGACCAGCTGTAAGGTTTTGGGGTCTCGGTGTTTGGAGAACTACAAGGTGTTAAAAAGCTCTCCGGTACCCATGCTCGGAGTACCCCTTACTCGTTGGAGGAGGCGCAGGAAATCTCGATGTGAAGGAATGATAACTCCAGATACACTCAAAGTCACTATACTTCACCCATGTTCAAGGTCCTCAGAGTCAGGCACGTCCGCTCGTGAAGAACACGTCCGGATACAACAACTGGCTGTGGAGAACTGATACTGACGCTTGGCCTCCGCGGCCTTCCTAGCCCGACGCCGGCGTGGCGTCGGTTCTCCCACCCCTAACCTCAGGGGTTGCATCTACCAATAAGGGATGAGCACCAGAGGGAAGGATCGCGTCGCTGCATCGGCTGCAGTATTGATCGGCGCGCTACTGTGAGCTAGCCTCGCAGAGGGGTCTCACATCACCCAAAATGTTGCGAAATAGTTTAAAAAAATTAAGAAAATTACATGATCTGTGTCACATGACACATAATTAATGACGTCTAAGAGGAAGTTTTACAAAAGTTAGGTTATATGAGTCAAAATTAGATTTTTAAAATGTTGGTTAGGTTAATACAATAGTTACATCTTTTAAGGAACGGATGTGCAAGCAAATAAGCTAAACTATTTACATATATACATTTTTGTACAAAAAAAAAGTAACGGAAACGGGCTTTATTCCTCACCGAGCGCAAGCACAGCGGTGCGAAGGCAATAAAGTACCTATCAACGCGAAATGCAGGTTTCGTTAGAAAGTCTATATCACTTCACGGTGGTGCTCACAATATTCAAAGTTGTCATGTCCGGTGGGACGATGCGTCGTAGACATGAAGAGAATGGTGAGGTCCAATCATAGAATGACTTGGAGTTTAGCCTCGATAGGAAAGAGTTGGCCAAGTACTCGTCCATGGGCAGCGGTAGGTCCGGGCAACGCCAGGGCGACGTGATTTTAGCTTTGTTTGGTCGTCCTGAGGCAACTGCGTTCCGTATCCGCTGGTCCATCGAACTCGCACCTGGAACAGTAAGAAGAGGAAGAACAGAAACGACGCACCCGGAAACACGAAAATTTGCGTATGTGAACATGGAAGGGCTAGAATACATTATACAGGGATCATTTCAAAATCCTCGTCAGCATATGTTATTGCCCTGACGGCTGGTCTACGAACTACTCGTTCTGTAGCCGGAGCACTTTTCGGGGTCTGTTTTTCTTTTTTAGGACAGAACATAGTAAGCCATCCAAATTTATTCCTAAGATAAAAATATGCTATGATGATTAATACAAATATAACTATAACCATGATGATATCTGTAACGGATATACTGAACGGCGTATGCATTACTTTATTCATTTTAGCGGCTGTTGTTTCAGCCTCCCGAGCGAGCGTATTGATTTTGGCCATTGACACACCTGCTAGTTGAAGACTGTTGTTAGACTCGCGCAGAGCTTCCTTGAGGATGTTCTGGGCGTCTGGCGTCATCACGATGGGGTCCAAAAGATGCTGCAACGCCTGGAGCGAGATGTCTGGGATGACAACTGTGTCGGCGTCGTCGGCCATGCTGGAGTACAGGGCACCAGCGTAGAGAGTGGCCTGGTTGACTACGGCTGAGGCCCCAGGTGGCAGGTGGAGAACGCCCGTTCTAGGGAGCTCAGTGAGCGGCCTGGTTGTGAACGGTCGTCCGGCGGCGTCGACAACGCGGACTTTGCTCGGCTGGGTCAGGCTAAACACCCAATCCATGCCGTGCCGGAGCCCGACGAAGCGGTCTCGGGGACGCAGCGTCCACATGGTGGTACAATGTTTTTGGACCTCCTCGGAGTTGGACATGAGCAGGGCGTACGAGCAGGTAAAGGCATTGGTATAGGTTTCCGTCAACGGGTGACAGATGCCTATTTCGTCAGCATTGGCGCACTTTTGACGGGCTGCGCTGTCCAGCAGGAGATGCATTGTGGAGTCCGAATGCAAGGCGATGTACTCCTTCTCCGGCTGAAAATAGCTGAACATGTCGCTCGTGCTATTAGGTTTAAATGGCCATGGGATTGCCTTGAACAAAGTAAATTTGCGATTATCATGCACCAATGGAATGTGCATGTGCATGATGAATGACTCGTTACTTATTGATGGAAAAACCTTAATAGTATTATAAAAGTAGTGGATGGTTTCTATGTGGGCCGGAATAGGCAATGAAAGGCCTGCCGGAACATGATCTGACAAGGAATTTAAAATTTTTAAAAGGTTGCTGGGCTCTACAAAATTGGGACTCAATTTACCTTCCTTTGCCAACGTGTAAGCGCCTACAAACGCGTTGACTTCCGTTCGTATTAAGGTTACAATTGCTTGCATGTTCCTTAAAATAGATGCAAATTCAGCGACGTTAGCAACATGTGCCGTCATATTAATCTTGTTTAAAGCTATCAAGTTTTCCAACACGGTCTCGTGTTGCTGAAGCGCCGTTAATGTTAAATTTAGCATGGAGGCCTGCTCTGTCTCTAAACGAGTGAGCACATTTGTTTGGTTTGTCAGCGCCTCCATTTTGGTGTTAAGCGCGGCTCGGTCGCGAGCCGACATGACACCAATAATGTCATTGGCGATATTACCTAGAAAGTCTAACACTGCGCGCTTAGGGCGCGAGTGTCTAACATTTGATACATCGTAAACATAAGTACTATAATTACTATTTGATACAGAGCGCCTAAGGCGTGCAGTTCTTTCCTGAAAAGAATTTTGGATTAAAGTGCGGAGGTCCTTACGCTTGCGTAAACCGTCATCTGCTTCAAGGTTCATAAGGTCCTTCAGTAAGGTCTCGAGTCCATGTACTTCGTTGTGAGTATTGGCGGCCAGGTTAAGCAGTTTTGTGTTGGTTTCGTTCAGTTCTTGGCATAATTGTATTTCGATAAGACCTGTTCGTAACCAGTTCTGGTACATCGCGAACCAGGTCAGACTGGTGTCTTTGTCTTCGTCCGCGAATCGGTCTTGGATGTATTGTGGCAACGGTGATAACGGAAGTGTTCTACCATTGCAATGAACGCCTCGTTTAACGCGTTGGTGTTCTGTGTTGAGGTGTTGTAATGATTTTCGGTTGTTGCGCGGAATGTCCGGTTGTGTCACATGTTTGAAGTTATTTTTGATGGTGGCTGCGTAAAAGGTGCGGAACGTACGGGGGCACATGATACTGGCTAGGGCCGTGCTGGGGAGGCCGTAGCACGTGCCATTCATCCACAAATATGATTTACCTTTTGAGATGTACCATTCGAAACCGGCGTAGGCAAAACGTGATAATTTTCTACCAGAAGTGCGTGTCTCCTCAATGTCAGTGTCATTTAGCGGAATATCGTTATCATCTGCCATGTTTCTACCAATTTCGACGTTGAGGACACTGCGGATGAGTCTGTCATAAGCAAAGGGGTCGCGGTACGTGTCCGTTTCGCTGGGATCCTGTGTTGGAACCACATCGAGTACGGATGGGAGTTCATATGGCCGTTGAGAATGCTGCCGAGTCGGTTGCTTTGTGTCTGTGTTGACCCTGGGTGTCAAGAGAGGTCGAATAGTTGTTGTAGGCGGCAGCAAAGACTGCTGAATGGGGTTAAGTGTTGTAGTGGTGAGTGGAGGCGACTTCAAAAGATCAGCTGGCTTTCTTAGAAGTGGGTTAACTAATGTTTTATCTACAAATGTGCTAGTAGGCGAGGGAGTGGACTGCGCGTCCTTTCTATAGAAATACGCCTGTAGCAGGTCATTCCAACGTTTGGGAAAAATGTCTGCCGGTCGGTAGACACCGTTTTGCAAGAGTTCACTAGCCAACTGAATTTCCTTTTTGCGGTAGTATGTAGAAAGCCAGCGGATTGCATAAAGTGATTCCTTGTTTCGCTGAGGGGGTTGATAGACTGGGAGGAAAATTGCTGTTTGTGCGCACCTGTCAGACGGGGAATTGGCACTACAAGGCTGATAAGGTGTCGTCTGACGTCTCTGACGTTTTGCAGCGGTTTCAAAGTTTTTCATTTCTCGTTCTGTCACAGAAATGATATCAAGAAGGTTTTTCAGTTCCGCTTTAGTGGCCTTTGATTGCATGTCTTTGAAGGCCTTGGCAGCTTCGTTTTTCAAAACTTTCAAATGCGACTCGAACACCTTAACCTTTGGCAATTTGATCATTACATCCCATTCCGCGAGTGACAGGTGGAACACTTGCTCTTGGACAAAGATAGCGCCGGCGTCCAGTTTGTCGCCTAATTCCAGGGTGGGTTGAGTTGCAGATGTGGCCGGGGTGTGGGCATTGACGATTGGCCCGCCTTTTCGCAGGGCCTCGCCGAGCCCTAGCAGGCACAGAAGGATGAGGTAGGTTGGAAAATCTGTAACAGATAATTACACTTAAATAAATAATTTTACCTTACAATAGGGATTAATTTACAATGTCGGATCCTGGTGGCGGATCGTCCACATCCTCCTCCTGTTGAGCCCATTGCGGGTATATGGATGGAGGAATGTCGCCGTTGGCTAGCAGTGTGTCCGGCGCTAGCTTGATCTGGTTTTTGTGCGCCCGCTTTACTGCGGCGTCTTTGAGATCAACGGGAAATATCTTTTGTATTTCCACGGCGCTGGAACCGATGACCTTCAAAATCCTGTATGGGCCGTCAAACTTTTTATACAGTTTTTTACTTAAATGTCTAGGGGGTGCAAATACCTTGAGGAAGCATTTCATGCCTGCTCGTACGGGCTTAGCCATAGCTTTCCTGTTGAAGGTGGCGCAGCGAGCTGCTGCGGCGGCTTCCTGCCTGTCAATGATTTTTCGATACAAGGTCCTCATTTCAGTATACAGGTCAGATACAAAATCATGACGAGTGGTATCACGGAAAGGTTCCTGTTCTAAAAACATGTCAGCAGTGGGAAAATGTGCATCCCGAAGGGTGCTAAGGAAGAATGGGGTTTCGCCGGTTGATTTATTTATATGTGAATTCATACAAAAGGTGGCGAGGAACAATTGGTCGCCCCAATTGGATTGGGAGGTATTTACAAGGGTGGCAAGGACTCTGATTAAGTCCTTGTGGGTACGCTCACAAATAGCGTTGTGGGAGGGCGTATAGACCATGGTACGTAGCTGTTTGATGCCAAGCTGAGCAACTAAGGCACCAAGGACACCTGCGACGAGCTGAGCTCCGTTGTCTGACAAGAGACGGCGGGGAATTCCAAATTTGGCGAAGACATGAGCAATGAGTGCTTTGGCAACGGCTTCACCTGTGATGGTCTTCAGCGGCACAGCGACGAGAAGTCTACTCCAATGGTCTATAAATGTGAATATGTACATATGTCCACGTGAATCTGGTTTCAGTGGACCGACGATATCCATGGCGGCTAGTTCCATGAAGCCTGTGGAAATTAAGCCTTTAGCCATGGGCACGGAGCGGGAAGAACCACGCTGAAATTGATTACAAGTTATACAATTAAGAACATGAGTTTGGATGTCCAGTTTCATGGCGCGCCAGTAGAACTGTCGACTAGTGACTTGATAAGTCTGTTCCGCTGCAAAATGACCTTTTAGCGGAGAGTCATGGCAAAGGGCCATGATGTATGGTCGTACGGCGGCCGGCACGACGATAGGATTGAAAGGCCGTTTTATTCTTAAAATTCCATTTTCATCCAAGAAATACTTGTCAAGAGTAGCGCGAGATATGGGCGTGTCTCCCTTATCCGCGGCAGTTTGTGGATTAGTTATACCCTTGAGAGATCTGACAATAGGACCCGTCAGCGGATCACGTGCTTGCTGATCGATCATTTCAAGGTGATTCCAATAGACCGGTGTCCAGTCTGTTGCAGGGTCTGATGACTCAGGTGGTAGGTCATTGGGGTCATCATCATGAGAAATTAGTGGGTTGGCAATAATGTCATTTGTTTTAGGCGTGGAGGTGTTAGGCTGAGGGACGTCTGTATTTCGTCCACTCCTTGTGACAATCGCCAATGATGGCTGATGAGATATGGGGAGTCTCGAGAGACCGTCTGGGCCGTGAAAGGTGGCTCCAGGAACATGCTTGATTTGATAATTGAATTTTTGAAGATACAAAGCCCATCTTAACATTCTGGAATGAGGATCGCGGAGACTGGAAAGAAAAATCAGCGGTCTGTGATCCGTTTCAAGGAGAAAGGGAACTGTTGTGTATAAAAGCAATGGGCAGAAATGTTTTAATGTTTTGCAAATCCCGTAAAGTTCCTTTTCAAGAGCAGATAATTTTCCTTCGGTTGCTGAGAACATGGAACTGTAATAAGCGATTGTTGCTCGTTTGTTGTGGCGAACTTGCGACAAAATGGCGCCAGTTCCAACATTGGAGCTGTCTACGCTTAAGATGTAGGGCTGTTGAGGATCTGGAAAGTGATTCATGACTTTGTCGGAACACATTAAGTCTTTGAGAGTTTTGAATGCTGTATCATGTTCGGGTGTCCATATGAAAGGTACATTTTTGCGCGTAAGGGCGACAAGAGGGGCTGCAATAATCCATAAATTAGGTAAATAACTGGAGTAATAAGACAAGATTCCTAAGAATGACTTGATCTTAGTTGGTGAGTCGGGTGTGGCAATGTCTCGAACAGCTGCGACCTTTACAGGGCTGGGATAACTACCTTGTGGTGTTATAACATGTCCGAGATATTGAACTTTGTTTTTCATGAACTCACATTTGCTGGCGTTTAGTGTGAGGTGTTGACTTTCCAATTTTGTGAAAGTTTGCTCCAAGTCTGAAATGTGTTGGTCAAATGTTTTAGCTGATGCTAGGACATCGTCTTGATACACGAAGATATTTGGGATCCCTTGCAATAAATGAGTTAGATATGTTTGGAATAGATGACTTGATGTTTTAAGTCCCATAACTAATCTCTTGTATCGGTATCTGCCAAGTCCTGGTACCGTGAAGCTAATGAAATCTCTGCTGTCCTCAGCAAGTGGTAACGTGTGGAAAGCAGAACAGAGATCTAGGGTGGTAAAATATTGTTTACCCGAAAGTGACTCTAGAATGTCTGGTACCTTGGGCAAGGCAGCTAGACATGTAACTTCGACGACTCCATTCAATTTTCGTAAGTCTAAGACTTTACGCCACTGAATGGGGTCATGAGCGTTACGTCGAGGTTTAGGTGTAATGATACAAGGGAAGTTAAAGGGTGCTGAACTCTTTTCGATAATTCCTCGTTCCTCCATTTTCAGGACTTCTTTCTGCAGGAAGTCGACCTGAACCTGAGGAAGGCGGAATTGGGGTACCCAAATAGGTGTATAGTCCTTGAGATAGATATGCGCCTCATAATCAGTGACGCACGGGAGTGTGGAGTTGTCAAATAATTTAGAATGTTTTAACAGCAGTTTACGTGCTTTTGCCTGTTGTTTATTGGGCAAATGTGAAATGTCAGCATTGGAAATAAGTTGTTCTGGTGTCTGCATGGTTGGCAACGGTGTTTGGTAACTTTCTTCTATGAATTCTTCATCAGGAGGTGACTCGAGTCCACTGTCCTGGAAATAATTGCTAATAACAAGTTCATTGGTAGAGGAGTGCGTTGAAGATGAAGTGGACACGCAAGCCGGGCTGCAGTGATCAGGTGCAAGGTTGGCGTCGTGTTGCTCGGGCTGTAACGCACACACTCTAATAAAGTACTGGTCGGGTTCGATTTCTACTTCATACGGTAGAGGATTAACACACATAACCGGAATAGTTCGGTTTTTAGACACTTGGACTATGCTATGTGCGACAAGAAAATCATTGTACAGATTTTTCTCCATCGCTGATTCACCGGGTGCTACATAGCACTCCGTACCTGCTCGCGCTGCAATGGGGACAAAAAACATTGTTTGGCAGCGAGCTGGAATAAAGACAGACTCTTTCAATTTTACTGTGAAATACTTGGATCCTGGAAAGTTGCCCTCCTGAGGTGCGGGCATGTGTTGTGCCTCGCCCTCAGCTCCCGCATTACTTTCCGTTCCTATCCGCGCAATCCGTGGAGCGTCCTCCACTGCGCAGGTAGGCAAATGGCCGGCCAAAACAATCTGTCTGTCATAAACATTTTCAAATTCATTAGTCCCTTCAATATTGGATCCATAATTACTATCTTCACTTTCAGCGGCATGTGGCGAAGAATCAGGGTCGCTCCTGTTAGTCCTAGAAACAATTTGTACATTAATGCTAACGGGAGGTCGTATACCCATTCCAAATTGCCATGAAAGTGCCTTGCATAGCCATTTAAGTGTGCCTAACTGACAAGTGGGTTTGTGCATATTCGTAGGCATTAGCGATGTGGTGAATAACTCACCCACTTTTAGTCTTTTTCTTTCTAAGTCAATAATACATTTATACTTATCCAAGAAATCTATACCAAGGATGCCGTCTCCCTGTAGGCGCAGATCTTCGGAGCTGATGTAGAAAACGTGAGTGACAGCGTGGTGTCCCTTTCCGCACTGTACTTCCGCTCTCCCTAAGATGGGAAGGGGTGCTCCGTTGATCGCGACTATGTTAGAAACTGGGTTTCTCTCGTAGACGGACACACATGACTCTCTTAAACATGAGATGCTTGCGCCACTGTCAAGCAACAAGAACCTGTAATCTCCATTAATTTGTAATCGGACAAAATACGCTTGTCCTTCGGTACCTATTTGGTCCTGAAGCGGCGCGGCATTTAGTTTTCCTGCCTACGTGGGGAATGGCTACGCCGTGAATAACCTTGATTTCTGGTGTGAGGAGAAGGTGAACGTGGATTGTATCGCACCAGTTCCTGATTGCTATTTCTGTTGCCTTGACGGCTATCATTTTGTCTTGGCTCACGGTCTTGCCATGAAATGTGCCTGTTGTTGCGTTGGCGGTTCTGTGGGCCATTGTTGTAGCCCCTAGAGTACCCTTGGTTTCTGTAATTGTACCCATTGTTGAAGCCATTGCTGTAATATTTTTGTCGGTATCCATTGTTGAAGCCATTGTTGTAATTATTTTGTCGGTATCCATTGTTTTGGTAACCTCTGCCTCGGTTGCCTGTTCGGCCACCTCTGTTGTTTTGGTAACGTTGGTTGCCTGTATTTGTTGAACATTGCCAGGTATTGTTACTGTTGCTGTGATTGCCTGTACAATGTTTTGCAAAATGATTAGGCTGTTGGCAATTGTAGCAATGGGTGGTGGTCTGCACAGCTGCACATGTGTGGGTGGCGGCGCAACAAGTTGGGGCGGCCACAGGTGCAGGAGCTTGTGCATGAGCAGTTGAACAACTCGGCGTAGAAGCAGACAGGCATGTATGCTTAGGAGCAGGTGGGCAAGCAGGTGCAGGGGCAGCAGATGGCTGCGGTTCCGGAGATAAATCTCTAATGGCTTTTATAGCGACTGTTGCCAAACCCTCCGTAAGCATCTCCTGTTCTTCTTCCTGTGCATAATCGTAAGCCTCAGTGAGAGTCAGTGGTTTGCGTATGCGGACAGCGTTGCGCAAGGGAAGTATCAAACCTCTGGTGAAATGATTGAGTAATGCTCTATTGTTTCTAATGTTGATGATCTCCTTGGCTTCTTGAGGTACTGCGGGCTGTGCATTTTCGTAATTTGTGGCTAGCTCCCTGAGTCTGTACATGTAATTTGCTACCGTTTCTCCCGGGGATTGCTTGCAGTCGTCAAATGCTTTTTGCGCTGCAAAATCATTTGTTTTAGGCTGAAACCGACCTTTGAGTGCTTTAATGAGGTCTTCGGTTGTTCCAGTGCGGAGCTCAGGCTGGGCGCGTAGCAACTGACGTGCTGCACCCCGGAGCTTATTGACCATTAAATCCCGTTTCTGAGAATCGGTTACATTTGGTACAAGAGCGGTGGTGGAATCTATGGAAGCAAGAAAATCTGCTAGGGTAAAGTTGCTATCTGTTCCCGTGTATTCCTCTAAACTTTGCAAAAGTGTTGGGAGAGCCATGTCGTTAGTGTGTAGGCGTCGCACTGCAAGTAATAAATGGTGCGGTGGGTCTGGTACCTCGGGTGGGAGGTTGTTAGCAAACTCCTGTAGAATCTGCTGGAGATCAATGAAGAGCTCGTTGGCTTTTGCGCTTTGTTGATTAGCTGCAAAATAGACACGGGGCTCTACAGAGTCCTCAGGTATATTTGCATTCAATGCAGTACCTACTCGGACTAGTTCGTTGACGACTTCGTTTCTGCGCCAGTTAAGGATTACCTGCAGACGAAGTTCATTGAAAAGAAAATCAAAGTCGTTAGCTAAAACATGAGCATTTTGCACATTGGTGATCGCTGGAACACGAAGCACTTGAAAACGTGGGTATTGGTTCTTGTTTTTCAGAGCTTTACTATTAAGATACTCTTGTATAGAAAGCGGATGTAAAACAGACATATTCTACGAACCTCAACATAACAAAACAGTGGCAGGCGTTAAGAATAAGACCATAGGACCATTATGCAAACTAGTGGGCTGCACAAATGCATGGAGTATCGCTTAGCGAGCTGCAGCCTGCTGTAAGAGAATGCTGCGCGTGAGTGACACGCGGGTTAATCGGGAGTATACACGCCGGGCGGGCAATCACACGTGGTGTATCGACCGGCACGCGAGCGGCGGTGAGAGCGGGGGGTAGCGACAATCACGCGCGTGGCCTGGCTGTGGTGTATCTGCGGGCGAAAGCCGCGCGGAGTGGCGCGCTCTGGCCGCGGTTGAATAGCAACGACAAGGGGAGACGCGTTGGGGTGGCTCACGGTGACGAGGGGTGCGCGCGGCAGAAGGGGAGCGCTGGACTGGCGTGGCAGAGGGGGAGCGCTTGGTGCGCGCGGCGAGGCGGCGCGGGGTGGGGGAGCCGAGTCGTCGCGAGGATGCACTACACTGCCAGGCGAAAAGGACAAGTGCAGCTCCTTAACAAGATCGGCGGATGGCCTACTGAGGAGGTCTGGTATGCGACGCAACGTGGTCCGGGCACGGCCTTTTAATCGTAATGCGATTAGTGCTCGGCGCTGCTCATCATTGAGGGATGCAACTGACGTCGCGACGTCTACGCAAATTAAGAAATCCTCTAGTGTATACTCCTGATCTGTCCCAGAAAAGTGTGGAACGTGTTCGAATACAGCGAATATAGACATACTTTAAAACAAAAAAAAACTGTGATTGGAAGCCAATCTTGGGTCATGAGAGACATAAGTCAGTCGATTGTAATATCGGACGGCACATCAGATATTTCCTCGTCCGAGGGGGGAAGCTCGTACTGACGGCAATGCCTACATATGCACTTGGCCATTATGCTATCAGTGCGCCCCAAGATCGAATTTTTTTTTATAAAACCACAGTCAGACATGCATATATACAAGGGGTGGGGTGGGGCCAGGCGGCGCGCGCGAAGGAACACACCCTACGCAAGCGGCGTGGGGTGGGGACGTGGCGTGGCGCGGCGGCGTGGTGCGGCGCGGCGTGGCGCGGCGGGGCGCGGCGGCGGAGCACGGCGCAGCGTGGCGCGGCGTGGCGCGGCGGCGGAGCACGGCGCGGCGTGGCGCGGCGTGGCGCGGCGGCGGAGCACGGCGGAGCGCGCGGGAAGGAGCCGGGCGGACTGATGGTCGGCTCGGAGGGGCGCGAAGGGGCGGCGCGAAGGGGGGCGCACGGAGGGGAGGGTGGCTAAGCTACAGGCGGGGCGCGACGCGGCGGGCCGTCATTAGGTGAACTCGGACCGGTGTGGGTGCCAATGGCAGAAAATAGCGGGCGTGACGCCAGGCCAAATCCTGAAGCTCAGGTACTTTCGGCCCTGGGCACGATATACGATTGCAATCGACTTTAGCGATGTTGTTGGGGCTCAACTGACGTGCCCGATCGTCCTCCTGGAGCAGATGAGAGTGGCGCTTGTACGTAATAGTATAATAGCCGCTTCGGCGCTGGCGCACGTAACGCACGTAGCCGTCTAGGTGCGGGAGGAAAGGCCCGTTCACCTTGTCAAAGAAGACGTCGCCAGAAAAATGGACGGTAAGGCGTTGCGGCTTTAACTCAGCGTGCTGGAAACGCTGGAGTATCTCCTGATAGTTTGTGCCACACTCAAAGAGCTCGACTGACTCCGGACAAAAGTAGAGTGGCTGATCAATCTGGTCAGCGTGACAATAGAGGCTGCTGTTCATCAAGCTGAGGTGAGTGCGATCTCTTCGCCTCAAGGCGACTTTGACCTTCCAGTCAAGGTCCGCCAAGCAAGAATCTTGGGTGCTTAGCCAGTCCAAGATCTGAGCAATACTGGCTCTGTCAATCCACTCCCTAATGTCGCGTAGGGTAAATGGCGACCGTCCACAATTGTTATTGTGAACGTGCATAATTCAGCCACGGGTGGACAGCAGGAGGCGTAAATCGAACACGAACATGAGAAAAGAAAATCTCAACGCGGGCTAGGGGTGCTTCATGCAGGGGGAGGGTGAGCCGGAGGGGATGGATCCGTCGCGAAGAGGGGTCGTCGCGGAGGGAGGGTGAGCGCGGCGCGGAGGGGAGCGCGGCGGCTAGGGTGGCGGAGGGGTGGCGGAGGGGAGGAAAGGTCCGGCGCGAGGGGTGAACACAGGGGGTGGGGCGGCGTGGGGACGCGGCTGGGGTACGCTTGGGGACGCGCTGCTTGGCGTGGCTTGGGGACGCGCTGCTTGGCGTGGCTTGGGGACGCGCTGCTTGGCGTGGCGTCGGTCCCCAGCGGCGTTCGAACAACCGGCCGGAACGACTTAAGCAGCGGGCGCTGCCACCATAACCCTTTGGTAAATGCGTTGGTGGCACCCAGCGCACATTATAGGACTATCGGCAGGGTCACGGCCCGTGAAATCGTCCGACCGAAGGGCACTAGCCGGCAGTTGGTGGCTGCACCATAAATGTAGGAAGTACACTGTATCGTGGTACTTTTTCTCGTCTCCGGGAAGCGGCATGAGATACTCAAAGTACGCGTATTGGTACATTGCTGTACGTTTGCGCGCCCTGAAAGTACTCTCAGGCCGGTCGAGGAGACGGTGAAAAACACCCTACATTCAGGGGTGAGCGACCCGGCGGGACCCAAGCCCCACAATAAAACAACACAAACACATACAACACACAAAAACACTAGACAGTCACTTGCCTGAAAGAAAAGTTACAGTGCACTGTAAGCCTGGAGTATCATCTCTCCACCGAGAGACCTCGCTGCCACCACTGTAAGGTTTTGGGGTCTCGGTGTTTGGAGAACTACAAGGTGTTAAAAAGCTCTCCGGTACCCATGCTCGGAGTACCCCTTACTCGTTGGAGGAGGCGCAGGAAATCTCGATGTGAAGGAATGATAACTCCAGATACACTCAAAGTCACTATACTTCACCCATGTTCAAGGTCCTCAGAGTCAGGCACGTCCGCTCGTGAAGAACACGTCCGGATACAACAACTGGCTGTGGAGAACTGATACTGACGCTTGGCCTCCGCGGCCTTCCTAGCCCGACGCCGGCGTGGCGTCGGTTCTCCCACCCCTAACCTCAGGGGTTGCATCTACCAATAAGGGATGAGCACCAGAGGGAAGGATCGCGTCGCTGCATCGGCTGCAGTATTGATCGGCGCGCTACTGTGAGCTAGCCTCGCAGAGGGGTCTCACACAGCGTGGGGCGGGGCGGGGCGGGGCGGGGCGGGGCGGGGCGGGGCGGGGCGGGGCGGGGCGGGCGGGCAGCTATGCACCAGCCGGGCCGGGGCCGGGCCGGGAAGTGTGCGCCCGGTCTGCACTTTCTACCGCCCGAGGGAGGGAAGGAGCTGAAGGGAGAGAAGGAGGGAGAGACGGGAATTTGAGTAAGGGAGGAGAGGAGGAGTGCAATTTTTAGTATTTTATAGAATAAAAGTTTATAATTTTAAAAAAAAGAAAAAAGAGGAGCTGGACAGTTCAATTTGAGTTCCATCAGTATTTCAAATTTCTGATGTACAGCCAAATTGCTGCTTATACAAAATAGTAATTTAAAATGTCTTCCGCCTCTTCTTTAAATTATGCGCGCATTGCTCGCTCGCTCCAACTTTAGCGGACAATGCTCACGCGGAGAGAAAAGACTTGCTGCTCCAGCAGACCTCGTTGGAAACATATAGCGCCTGAAAACTTCTCTCTGCTGCATCAGTCAACTATAACGCACGGAAACTAATGGATTCGCTGAAACAGCCAATTCATTCGCTGTACTTTCCTATGTGAGAATATTAGCTCGTACAGCTCATTATTTGCTGGAAGAGCTAAAGTATTAGCTTCAACACCTGGTACTTGGTACTGTATTATTTATGTAGACAGCTGTGAAAAAGGCTAATATTTTAGCTCTTTCAGCAAAGTAATAAGCTTGACGAGCTAACATTCTCACCTAAGGAAAATACAGCTAACTAACTCGCTGAGCAGCGAATCCATTTGTTTCCGTGTGCTAGGACTGCAAACAGCTTTGCTGACCCAGCAAAGCAATTGCTATCACAGCAATTTGATTTTGCTAGCATCGTCAGAAAAAGTTGCAGGCGCGCAGCCTGTTTGCTATTTCAGCAAGACCGTTCTCTCCGTGCACTAACATGTAGCTCACAGTGGTTGCGTTCTTATTGTCACTACTATGCCCGGAGCTCAGGTGTCATGCACGCAGACACAGTGATGGCCGGAGCGCGGGGCGGGGAGGGGCGGGGCGGGGCGGGGAAGGGCGGGGCGGGGGGCCGGGCAGTCCGGCCCGCGCGTGACATAAGGCGACAGCAGGAGGCGTAAGGCCGTATGACCGGACCAGAACGGAGCGGGTGGAAGCGGGAAACATCCCCGCTATGGACTCGCCCCCGAGTGGGGCGGGTCACTGGGGCGTCTGTTGCAAAAGAATGTAGGGGACGTGAAAAGAACGAGAGGGAGAGAGCGAGAGAGAAGAGAGCGAGAGAGCGAGAGAGGAGAGAGCGAGAGAGAGGAGCAGAGAGAGAGAGAGAGAGAGAGAGAGAGAGAGAGAGAGAGAGAGAGAGAGAGAGAGAGAGAGAGGAGTGCGAGAGAGGAGAGAGCGAGAGAGGAGAGAGCGGGAGAGAGGAGAGCGAGAGAGGGGAGAGCGAGAGAGGGGAGAGCGAGAGAGGGGAGAGTGAGAGAGAGAGAGAGAGAGAGAGAGAGAGAGAGAGAGAGAGAGAGAGAGAGAGAGAGAGAGAGAGAGAGAGAAAAGCTTACGAAGATTTTTCACTGTAAGCTGTACGGTGAACCCGGTATAGCACAATGGCTTGTGGAGTATTTTTACCCGACGCTGCGGTGAATGACGCTGCAAAGTAGCAAGGTTCGCCGGAGCTTTACAGAGGCATTCGACGTGAGCTTTCCAAAGAGATCCACAGATCCAACATCAATACATCTAATACCCCGCGCTACTGTAGGTAGCACTTTTAAACAAAAATCAAGCTTCTGATTTTCGGTCCTACAAGACGCGACAGCAACATGAGAGGCAAAAAAATAAAATAAATAAAAAACATTCTCGGCCCGTTTCCTTCCACCCACAGACTTCCGTCTGCGTCAGCGGTAAAGTAGGCAGAGCAAGCAGGCAGGAAGGCAGGCAGCCAGGCTCCACCACACACACCAAATGAAAAGGCAAACTGATTTTCCGGGTCACACGCAGGCAGGTGGGCACGGCCTGGACCCGGTCCCAGCTGCCCCGCCCCGCCCTGCTGCCCCGCCCCGCCCCGCGCCGCCCCGCGCCGCCCCGCCCCGCGCCGCCCCGCCCCGCCCCGCCCCGCCCCGCGGCACAACACGCCCCCGCAGCGTGGAGGGCCGACGGGCCTAAGAAGCGGTCTATGGGACCGGGCCGGGCTATGGGCCGAGTGTGTGACATAACCCATAGGGAGTGCGCGTCGGGGCGGGGCGGGGCGGGGCGGGGCGGGGCGGGGCGGGGTGGGGCGGGAGCGCCCCGCGGCGCCCCAGTCATACCGACCGCCCTACCCGCTGCCCCGCCCCGCCCCGCCCCGCCCCGCAACAGGTTGACACACGAGCGAGGTTGACACACTTCTAGTCATTTGTTCCTCGCCCTCAAGGAAGTATCCGGCGCAGCGTGCGCGCCCCACGCACTGATTTTTACCTTGCCAACAATTATTGTCGCTGCTTCGGATTTCGGCTACGATAGTTTCTTTATACTGAGGACAAATGTATTCATAACTTTACAAAGCAGCCCCATTCTTTGGGGCTGGTTTTGAGGAAAACTCCTCAGATTTTAAGGATGCTTTCATTTTTAAAAAAATTGGGGGATTCCCTCATTTTTTTTAGGGAACTTCCTCGAAATCTAATGAGTTTTCCTCAAAATCAGGGAGTTTCTCCAACTCTTCCCTTTTCCCTCAAATAATGTGGCATTGTTTTTACAGTGAAACCTGTACTGACGTAGCTCATGACGAGCTCCAAGAGACGCATTCGGGCGTCGAGCGTGAGCAGAACGAAGTAAGGGGGAAAAAAAAATAGAGAGAAGAGCGTAGCCAGGTGCGGTATAGGAGCGCTACAGGTTGCTGCCCGGCCCAGCGCTTCGCCGCCGCCACCGTCGTACCTTCCGCGATTACATCTGCTTTTCTTGCGGCTCGCGCGGCCGCAACGCCCTGCCCTGCCCCTCCCCGCCCCGCCCCGCCCAGCCCCGCCCCGCCCCGCCCTGCCCCGCCACCCCGCGCGGCCGCCGCTGGCGCGCATCCAGTTTGCTTTATCAGCCGCGCGGGAAACTGCGAGCCGCGACGAAAATACTCGAAAATCAACTTTACTAGATTTACTAGTCAGGTCCGGTTGTTACAGCGGGACGGGAAACACTGTCAGAAAAATCGTACCAAAGTACACAAAAGGTACGATAATTTTCTGGTCAAGTCCTTGCCTGCTGTGAGTGTATACTTGGCTAGTACGGTCTTTTGATGTACGAAGTACACCGGATTTATGTTAAGATTACTGTACAGTCAAATGCCCTAATTTCGGACTTGTGCCCTAATTTCGGACAGTTTGCGGAGAAGTGCTTATTTCAGCCTATCTCGGTCACCTTTTGAGATATTTGAAATCCGAAGACGGCATCGTACAGTTTGCAGCATAGAGTACCATATTTCGTCAAGTCGGTTAAAGTACCTTTAAAATTTTACAGCACACAGGAATTTAAAGTTAAAAAAAGCATAAAGAACAAAATTGCTGATTTGAAATAAGCTCCCCCAAAAACCGGGGCTCATGTAGGTGTGAGCTGCCCTATGGGTGGTCCTTTCTCGAATGAATGTTTGGTATTTTGGCTACAGAACTACGTAAATTATTATTTTTTAAGTCACACCGTTTTTCGGTACGGAACGATTTTCGAAAGTGCTACAATTTCGGACAGTCCAATTCTGTCGCATAGAATTACATTTGTTTCCATGTTTGTGCTAAAAGACTTATGTTTTCGCCACCAGGAAGAAGCGAAATTGTACTTTTGACTATCACCTTTACAACGCCGTTTCCGGATTTGAGATACCTCAAAAAACGGCTAAGATAGGGAGAATTTAGCACTCCTCTGAATTTTTTCCGAAGTTACAGCACAATTGTCCAGAGTTAAAAGCGTTCACAAAACCATCCCATTTTTCTGTCCAGTTTTCATCTCTCAGGGTTGAGTCAAAAAATCGGTTTGGATGTTATTCAACGAATTGTGACCTAGGCTATCCTAAGTGAAAAGTAAACCTGTTCGGTTAGGCCAAAATGCATGCTTGTGTCCG
This sequence comes from Frankliniella fusca, assembly GCA_029379305.1. Taxonomy (NCBI): domain Eukaryota; kingdom Metazoa; phylum Arthropoda; class Insecta; order Thysanoptera; family Thripidae; genus Frankliniella; species Frankliniella fusca. Next base: position 367,786 of record JAHWGI010000122.1, read on the forward strand.
AAATTAGAGCACGTGTCCGAAATTAGAGCACTTTCGTTCCTAATTTCGGACACTCTTCCGATGATTGCTGTAGCTTCCCATCTGTTGATAGAAATTCGACATGGGTATCATCCGACGTGTCTCGAGCCACAGTATTTCCAATCGCAACAGATTTTTCATATTTTATCATGCCTACCCGTAAGAAAGGAAAAACCGCTAAATTTGTCCGAAATTAGGGCACTTGACTGTACTTCGTACCTCAAAAGACCGTACTAGCAGATTACAACCAGAGCAGGCAAGGACTTGACCAGTAAATGATCGTACCTTAACGTGCTTTTTTCTGACAGTGAACCGTAGCAGGCGACAGCGAGAGCATGAGGTCAGCAGGGTAAAAGCAGCAGATAAAAGCACCGCTCGCCCCGGCGCCTCGCTCCACCTGCTCGCTCCGAGCCGCTCCGAGCCAAAGGTTCATATTTCGCAGAGGAAGGTGAAGCAGCCACACAACACGGCCGTCCTGGCGGCGTACACGTAGACATCCATCACAGGTTAAAGCCACCACCCCGCCCCGCCCCGCCCCGCCCCGCCCCGCCCCGCCCCGCCCCGCCCCGCCCCGCCCCGCCCCGCCCCGCCCGGTCCGGCGGGCCACACCCCCGGCCCAGCCCAACGGAGCACATTCACTGCACCGGCCGAAACCTTTCACCGAGTGGGGAAAGGCAGAATGTCGTGTATGTGTGTGTGTGTGTGTGTGTGAGAGTGCGGGGGAGGGAGAGGTGGAAGTAACAAACAGGGCCAGCCTCCATTCACTTCCTTCTCTAAAAGCCTGCAATAATGTTTCAATAATTAGCCCGTGAGGTAATTTAACCCTTTAGTCGTCGTTGATAGGAAAACACGTACTTGCGGCATACCGGTCTTAAACTCAAAAATCACTTCCGATGCAATGAAAAAGGGGCGGAACCTGCACCGAAAATCGACAGTGTACCTATACCGTCTGCTGGGCAAAGCCCCTTCCCGCCCCGGGGCGGTTATATCACACTCTGCGCATATTACCGTGGAAATGAGATGAACCTATGACGAAATAATGCAAATCTCTACCGGGCCGTAATCATGGTAATACTAGTTCCAAAGTTCGCCGCTCGCGTGAAGTCGAGGCGGGGCGAGGGGCTAGGGCGCCACCCGCGAGGTCTAAAGGCCGCCGAGAACACCACGATGTAAGTGACTCGCGTATGATGCCTCATTGAGAGCAGACCACCTCACTGAGCAGGGCGGGATGGGGCGGGGCGGGGCAGGGCGGGGCGCACGGCTCAAACCCGAGCGATGCGATTCGTATCAGTGGTCAACACACCGTGGCGGCCCCACCCCACCCCACCCCCGATGGGGCTGCGATACGGGAAAGCTTTCTATCGCAGCAGCAGCCGAAGCTATCGCGAGGGGCGGGGCGGGGCGGGGCGGCGGGGCGCGGCGAGGTGGGGGCGGCTCGGAGCAGCACTGCTAAGGGCGCGCCGCGGCGGGGGCATAGGATGCACACGCTCATTAGGCGTTTACATAACGCCCCGCCCCGCCCCGCCCCGCCCCGCCCCTCCGAGCATCTGCCGCTCACCCCTAATATGGGGACCAGGACCAGGACTAGGAGGACCAGGACCGCAGCTTGGCCTTCGACCCCTGGAGGAGGCGCGCCAAGATGAGACGGGAGGGGACGGCACCTCGGCGGAGGACGTGAAGAGAAGCAGCTCTGTGGTGAGGGACGATAGTTCCGCCCCACACGCAAAAACCAAAAAAAAAAAATCAGTTTGGTGTTAATCGTCTTAAATGGACCACTGCAAAAAAAATCACGGTGCACTTACGGAAATATACCCGTTCATTTAGATTACGGTGTCTCCGTACATTCGGTTCCGTACCCTCTTTCCGTAAGAGCCCGTGTAAAAAAAAAAAAAAATGTGCGGTACGGTGCCAAGTTGCGGAACAGTTAGCGCTAATTTTGTGTTCGGCGGTTTCCGTATTGGGTACGGACTGTTAACGGCGTTCCGCACCCCTTTCCCTATGCTAGCCCATGTAAAAATGGTAGGTATGGTGGCCAGGTACGGTAAATTTCCGTACTCCCTTTCCGAAGAGTGGGGTACGCGGACGCGGAACGCCGCCGTGACAAGCTCCGTATCCTAGACTGATTTTTTTACAGTGAATTTAGCACGCAAGCTAAAAACTTGGCTGTACGAACAAAAAATTAGCAGTACAGCTAAGTGGGATTAGTTGTTCAGATAGCAGTTAGCTGTGTACACATAAAAATTTGCACCGGTGCTAAATAAATTAACTGAGTCTATTTAGTTTTTTATTCTTTTTTTTCTCTCGTGTGTGTGTGTGTGTGTGTGTGTGTGTGTGTGTGTGTGTGCGTGCGTGTGCAGACCGGCACCACATCATCCTCTGTAAACACCAATTTAAAATACAGAGGTACTAACACCAACAAACATTTTTCGCGGGAAAAATTACGAGGAAAAATTGGTGAAAATTTTTTTCCCATAAAGCTACAACTATATTTTTCACGATGAAAACGCGCGAAGCCACCCCGGCCGATAAGAGAAGGCGCTTAGCTCTTGAAGTCACACGGCTCATTCATTGTCAGGGGATAAAGAAGAGTCCGCGAACCCCGGAAACTATCGCATATCATATCCCAGCAAGCAGGCGAACGGGCGAATGGCAGCACGCCCATGCGCGCGCGCGCACGCCCCACCCCAACCCCATACTCCCATTGTGTATTCCATCATTTTATGACGCACTTGTTTCCCAGCGGTTCAGCCCGGTCCCCCGAGCGAGCACGCTTGCTAGACGAGCCACTTGTCCGCCAGAGCTGCGCGCGGAAAAGTGAATTTCATACAAGGATTTCAAGCAACATTCCCAAAATAGTTGTCAAAAGAAAAGAGGGTATAAAAACAATTGCTTACCAGGCAATACATGACCGTGCAGTGTAGGGAGGCGACTTTATATCCACATTTCCGGGTTGTCCCTATGTTATCGTTGTTTCAAACCTATCAGAAAGAGGCCATGGATCCGTCCTCGATCCGTCCTCTGTGCGATGGATCTTATTTAAGCACTTTTGGAGCAGGCAGACGATTAAAAGCAGTGACAACCCAAACATATCAGAAGTCTCAGCTCAGGCGTCTCTGACTCCGAGCCAGCTAGACCATGACACTCCATCAGCTGGGAGGCGGGGGGCACTGTGGAAAATATTTCCGTAGATGTACAATATATTTTGTAATTCACTATGTACAACATATCTCGTACACGTACGACTTTACGCTTTTCGACTTTGTTGCTCACCAATCGATTCTGAATTGATACGTGTAGATATAAAACATTTACAATATGAATCGTAATTGTATACAAGACCTCTCATGGAAGATTTTCCCGTACCCGGTTCAAGAATTTATCACAGTGGGGCGCAGGACAGCAGGACAGTACCCAAGCGAGACCACAGGTCTCTGCCCCGTCACAGGGGACGCGCTTCACAATTACTTCGACGACAACCTCAACAGAATCCTCTAACCAAATATTGCCGCCGTGCCGCTCGCAACAACATGCAAAATACAAAGCCCCCTTCCTGACACGCCTAATAAAACAATAGATAAAATAGAAGCCTGCCCGCACAAAAAAATTACAAAAGTTGAAAAAGTAAACACTACCATCATTGGGTGCAATTAGATGAAGCAGCTGGGCAAAGTGCCACGAGGTAATTCCCTCCTCCTCGGCTCGTTTTATTAATTTAAAAGCAAAATTACGTGGTAGTTGTTGTTCTTTTAATGAAGCAAAGGCTATGCTACCGCTGTGTGAGCACAGCCCGCGGCCCAAACCCGGACACCCAGCCCTCGGCCCGCAAGACATCAAAATAAGTATAGGAGCGGCGGAGTGCAGTGTGCGACCTAGGTCGGGCCGTGTGGGGTCGGGGTCAAGAAACGTGCGGGTACGGCGAGGCGGGGCGGGGCAGGGCGGGCTAAAGCCAAAGCACTTAGGCGTGCAGCGAGCCTAGCCCAGCCCGGCCCGGGCCCGCGGGCCCTCTCGGGTCAGGAAGCGGACTCACACACTGAGCACGGCGCGGGCGGGGCGGTAACATCTCTCATTACCACACCAAAGTTTCACTCTTCTCCTCTCATTACGTTGGCGCGCTGCCCCCCTCCCCCCCACTCCCACCCCCGCGCCTTCCCTTCCCACTTCATTCTTAGGCCCTTCTTCTCCCGCATTCTACTCCGCGTCTCCCTACCTTACTCCTCCTCCTCCCCCTCCCCTCCTCTCTCTTTCTCTCTCCCACATATGCGCTCCTGGTTCACCCACTCCTACTGTTTTTTTCCCCTCCCCGTCTCTCTCTCTCTCTCTCTCTCTCTCTCTCTCTCTCTCTCTCTCTCTCTCCTCTCTCTCTCTCTCATTACGTCTCTCAGGGCCTCGCGTGCATGGCCCGCATTGTGTGCAAAGAAAGCCGTTCGTTTTCATCATTGCATCAAAACATGTCAATCGCACCTCTCCACTTTCTCTTTAGCCATAGACTCCTTTTAATTGTATTATATTATTATTACCACTCTAGAAAAAATCCCATGGTTTTATTTTTAGCCCTCTATTGCAGAGTGCGAGGATGGAGGCGACACCTTTCTCGCCACGCCACGCCACCCGGGTGCAAGGCGCGCCCGCACACTTGACAGTTTATTCTTTTGGCCGGCGGGACGAAATTTCTTCACTTGTTTCCAAATTCCTTGGCTTGACTTCAAACGGCGCAAACGACGCGACGGGGTGCGAACGAGTTAAAGGGGACCGAGAGGGACCCGGCATATTGCGGAAGAGATAAAGACAGACGCCACTTAGTTTAGGCGGAGGTGTCAGCGCTGCGTTTATAGGAGTCGCGGACACAGGGGGAGGGAAGAGGGGGCAGTGGAGACCCGAGATCCAGAGCCCGGTTCCCGGATTCCGGACCCCGGAGTCCGGAGCCTGGATCAGCTCGTCGGGAGCGGCGGCGGCGGCGGCGGCGGCAGCGGCGGAGCCTCCAGAAAGTGACCGGAACGATTGTATCAGAGTTCAGCGACCCAAACTGGGAAAAGCAGCCATCATTCGCAGAGGAAGAGAAGAAGCTGGAGGTGAGGAGAGGAGAGGAGAGGAGAGGAGAGGAGAGGAGAGGAGAGGAGAGGAGAGGAGAGGAGAGGAGAGGAGAGGAGAGGAGAGGAGAGGAGAGGAGGCTGATGTCATCTGAGACGGGGAGAGAGGGCGCGCGGAGTTACACAGGCTAAAGGGAGGGAGAGAGGGGTGGGGGGCGTCAGTGCGAAAAATCATTGTACGGGCCCAAAAAAAATCAGTCATAAAAATAAAAATAAAAAATCAAGAAGAAAGAAAGATACAGAAAAATCCGAAAAATCGAATCAAAAAATCAAAAGTCGACTATAAGAAAAAAAAAACGGGGGAAAAAACGCGATGGCTAAGGCGGGGTGGGAAGGAAAAGGGCTGGGAAGGTAGAGCTCTGTCCAACAAGAGTTATCAGGAGCAAAGCGCGACAGGGCGAAGGGCGCTACACAAATCAAGAAAAATATTAACATAACCTACACCAACACTACCCGCCCCGCCACGGGCTAAATCTCCTGACGCGCGAGCTCCAGCCCGATCCGGCGGGGCGGGGCGGGAGAGGCAGACAGTAAACGCCACACGCTTTACGGCGCGACGTCCCCTGCGGCTGCATCGAGAACTTTCTTTCGAATGAGACTGGACTGAGTGTCCAGTTCCGCCCTGCCCTGCGCCAGGCACCACCTGATGGCTTATCGAGCAGAGACGGGAAGAGCGTGCTCAAGTGTTAAAGCAGGCACTTTTTCTGTTTCAAAAAGTAAGTCCTTTTTATTTATTTTGTTTTCCTCTTTGATTCCTATTAATTTTCCTCCCGTCAAGCTTTGATAGTTTATGACGACGCTCACTTCTTCTTCTCACAAGGACCGCACGCAACGCCGCGGATAGAGGAGAACAAATAGAAAGGGTAAATAAAACATACGAGAGGGCAAATTAAATTTACTGTGTACATCCTGTAACGTTAACGTTACGAAACAACACTTCATATAGTTTTTTTTTTAAATTTTATCTTTTTATAAATAACAGAGTGCCCGTCGGCTGGCTGAGCTGAGCTGAGGAGAGGGAGGAGGACCGTATGTGACGATTCAGGGCAAACGGGAGCGGATTACCGGCAGTTGAGTCGGTGAGGGGGAAGCGAGAGGAGCGGGTGACCGAGGAGGAGGGGGAGGGGGGTGACGGGGGAAAAGGTGACGACAGATTCTCCTCTGATCCGCTTCCTCCTTCCTACCGTCCGTCCGTCATCCGGCGCATTAGACGCAGACGCGTGGCGGGGCGTGGCGTGGACGAAGCAAATAATTGATGCACTCGCACTGTCGCTCCGCGTTACCGCACCGCACGCGGCGAAGAAAAAGAACAACTCGCTCGGAAGAAAAAGAGCATCCAGGTTTCCCATGCAGTTAAGGGAAAACCAAGATGGCCCCATTAATTTTTCTGAGGGAGCTTGAATTATTAAAAAAATATTTTTAAAAAATGTACCGCGTGTCTTAACTACTAGAAAAATAAAACACACGGTAAAAATAGTTCCTTGTATTTCAAGATCTGTCTTGGATGTCCATTGGTATCCTCCATAAGATCCAAGAAAGATCTTGAAATACAAGAAAATATTTTTACCGTGCACTGAATAAGGTGTGCACTTACTTGATTAAAACAGTGTTCTAAATATACACTTCAAATATAGCAAAAAAAAGAAAAAAAAAAGCGGAAAATTTAAAATAATAATTACAGACAGAGAGAGAGAACTAGCGGTGAGTTACGGAACTTTTCTTTGAGCGCAGAGCCTTGAATTTTAATGCGGCTACGCTACCGGCGCAGAGCCGCGTCTTTATTCGCCCGCGCGCCGCCGCGCTCCTCTCCCTTTTCCAGCCCGTTAAACCGTTCTATTTAGACCAAATACACCGCACTCCGCGCCCCGCTCGGCAGGCGCGGCGGGTCGAGGTGCGGCCTATTAGCGGCGCTGACTGCTCCGCGACACTTCTCCACCACAAGGCAAAGCCTCCCCGCCCCGCACCCCGCCCCGCCCCGCCCCGCCCCGCCCCGCCCCGCCCCGCCCCGCCCGGGCGCTGCACCCATAAGCGCCGCGCGCGCGTCGCACTCAAACGCAATTATTCACACTGATACGGTCGTCGCGTGGCGTGGCGGAGCGTAGCGCGCGGAGACGCACGTAACGAGCGGGGCATATTTCAGGCATTTCAGTCCCCCCCCCCACCTCTCCCTCTCGTCCCTCCTTTATCCCTCTCCCTCCCTCACCCTACAGGTCCGCCACGCCTTTCACCAAGGCGGCTGAGAGCGCGCGCGCGCGCACACACTCGGCTAGACACATCAGACACACCACCACTACCATCACTACTGGCCTCTTATGTTTCAGACAAAATCGTCGGAAATCCGACTGCAAAAATGAAGGAACTAAAATGACACAGCAGGTTAATCATTCGATTGTAGAAAGAGGTATGTTCCGAATTAGAAGAACAGGAGGAATATCGTCTGCTCCCGGACCATCACAAGGCCTCGACCAATCAGAGAGGGGCTCTCTGGACCGGGCCACGAGAGAAGCCCTCTCTGATTGGTCGAGGCTTTGCGATGGTCCGGGAGCAGACGATATTCCTCCTGTTCTTCAAATTCGGAAAATACCTCATTTGTTCTATGCGGGGAGGTGGTTGCATAATAAAGCAGACGATCGCGCGCGCACGTGCAAAAGAGCGGCGCCGTTAACAAAAATAAAATATGTCACCCATTTGGCGCGGCGGCGGGAGGGGCGAGTGTGCCTAGAGTAACGCGGTGTCTCAGGGCGGGGCGGGGCGGGGCGGGGTGGGGCGGGGTGGGGTGGGGCGGGGTGGGGTGAGGCTGAGCGGCGCCACGCCCCGGTCACGGCGCAGGCAAGGCAGGCAGGCAGGCAGGCAAGCAGGCAGACGGCCCCGCGGTAGAGCGCGGTAAATCAGGACAAGTACAGTCGGAGGTGGAAGCGAGAGGGAGAGCAAGAGCTTGGCGCCGCCGCCCCGCCCCGCCCCGCCCCGCCCCGCCCCGCCCCGCCCCGCCCCGCCCCGCCAGCAGGGTAGAGGAAGCAAGTCCACATTATTTCATGACGCGCAACAGACGACGGTCGGTGTCGGTATGCGCGCGGCTGGACGGGCCCGAAAGCCATACACAATGACAAGGCATACGTCACAGACACGCGCTGCCCGCGCTAAGCGCTTCGTTAAGCCTTAAGCTCACGCATATCTCGCGCTTAACGTTCGCCGGCAAGAGGGAAGACCAAAAGGCGTGTTGCAAAGTGCTTTCGGTTATACAGAGCTCCACGAACGGGACCTGCAGAGGCCGGGCTGGGCCAGGCCGGCCACTGGCGAGCTGCCCCAGCCCGCCCCGCCCCGCCCCGCGCCACTCCAGTTTTCTCCAGCTGGGCCGAGCCGGCCACACCGTGAAGCCAGTCGCCTCTCCAGCTCCTGCTTCCAGGCCGCGAGCCATCGGCCGGGCCAGAGAGAGAGAGAGAGAGAGAGAGAGAGAGAGAGAGAGGGGGAGAGGGAGAGGGGAGGGGGAGCATGAGAGAGAGTGAGAGAGAATGACAGTCAGCTAGTGAGAGAAAGAGAGAGGAGCGAAGGAGAATGAAAGAGAAGGAGAGAGAGCAAGAGAGAGAATGAGACAGAATGATCGAGTGAGAGAGAGATGGAATGAAAGAGAATGAGAGATAAAGAGAGGGAATAAGAGACAAGGATGAGGCTCGAGCTACACGGGCGGGCGGGCGGGCGGGCCGCCAGCGGTAGGTCCACCGGGCCTGCCCCGCCCCGCCCGGACCGCCCCGGATGGGCCCCAAATTCACTTTCGTTTGCTGTGCAGCTTGCGCGGGGCGTGGCCTGGGCCGCTCCCATTCCCGCCCGGCCCCGCGCACTACGTCCCCAGTCCCCTACGGCGGGCCTCAGAACGTGCGTGCGTGTGTGCGTGTGTGCGTGCGTGTGAGTGTGTGTGAGTGTGAGTGAGTGTGTGTGCGTGTGAGTGAGTGTGAGTGAGTGTGTGTGAGTGTGTGTGTGTGAGTCTGCATGTGTGCGTGTGTCAATTGAGGCTGCGCCACGGGCGATTGGACCGGCCCGCCTTTGCCTGTAGCCAGCCAGCCTATGGTCCCTATGGCAAGAGCCCCGCGCAACGAGTATAAGATGCTCGTATGCGTCCAAAAACGACAGGAGAGAGTGAGACGTCCGAAATAGAACACGGCTCCCTCTCACTCTACACCACTCGTATTCGCCCGTATGGGAAGCATCTGATTGCTCGCTTGCGCTGCGCGGCTCCCTATGGCCCCTGGGAGGTAGGCCGCACACGGTCCCGCAGCGCAGCCGTGCCCGCGGTGTGCCTACCCCGCAGGCGTTACCCCGCCGCCGCGCCGCCCCTGCCGACTTATTCCGAAGAGCGCTCTTCACGCTCTGTCTCTCCTTCGCAGCGATACGGCGAAGCCCATGAGAGCGAAAAGGACAGAGAGCGAGGAAAGCGCTCTTCGGAATAAGTCGGCAGGCAACGGCAGAGATACGACCGTTGGTGGTGTCTGAGCGGGCCGGGCGGCCGGGCGGGGCTCACAAGTAATCCGCGCCTCGGGTCACAAGTCTTTTGGACTGCAGCAGCCCCAGGGGAACGGCGACTAAGCTGTGAGAGAGGGATTTGGGGGGGGGGAGGGGCGGTGCAGGGGGCACTTCGAAAAATCATTGTTCGGCCCCGAAAATATTATTTTAAAAATATTAAGAAAAAATCAAGAAGATACACTTTGTTCCCCCAGGGGAACGGCAACTAAGCTGTGAGAGAGGGATTGGGGTGGGGGGGGGTGCAGGGGGGACTTCAAAAAATCATTGTTCGGCCCCGAAAATATTATTTTAAAAATATTAAGAAAAAATCAAGAAGATACACTAAAAACGAAAAATCGAGAAAAATGAACAAAAAAAAACACGAAATAAATCTGAAAGATTCAGAAGTGGGGGTAAAAGATCAAAATTTATCACAAGGTGACATAAATTTTTCGAGAAAAATCTAAAGAAAAATCAAAACAGAAGATCAAGCAAAAATATAAAACAAGTCAAAAATAATTATAGGGTTCACATTTGGTATGAGCAGTGATCCCCCCCATCGGCGCTGTGCGCCTGCCTGGCAGATGCAAACTGGTGTGTACGCACCTACGCACGCACACAGCTCGTGTGAATGTGAGCGTGTTTACACACTTTGGCGGGCGTGGCGGGGCGTGGGGTGGATTGGGAGTTGGGACTCTGCCCTACAGCAGCACTGGCATCGGTCGGCCCTTGCCCGCCCCGCCCCGCCCCTCGCCGGTGACTCAGCCAGGGTGGGCGCTGCAGACCAGGCTGTGACTCACACAATTTATTTAACCAGCCACCCTCCTCTCCAGTGCGCGCAGGCGGGGGGAGGGGGCGACGACGGCTGTGGACTGCCGAGGAGCGTTAGTATAGTGCGCTCTCTCTCACTCCCCCCCCCTCCCCCCTATCACACTCGATCGCTCGTACTGCGGCGAAGCTGCACATGTGATTACGACAAGGATAGATGGAGATTCAACAACAACGTTCTACGAATAAACTCTATACCGTTTGAATCGTTATCGTTAAATCTTAAAGAGACAGAATTTCAAGAGGGTGAGAGAACTCAACATTATAGCAAGAAAGTATTGAACGATAGCGTGTCCTTGGTCGCGTTCATACCGGCCGCGGCCGCATACGAAACGTGGGGATAGGGATAAAGTCTTCGCGATGCCGCGGGGCGGTTAGTGTCTGCGAGGCGCTTCCTGGTGCGTCAGTTTGAGGTTGACGCAGGAAGCGCACAGCAAAAGCGCGGCACCAAGAGGGAACAATTATTTAGAATTTCGATTCACAACCCAGGACAAATTTCGTAATTTTACTTACATTTTCCACTTTTGAAACACTGAGAAATATCTTCGTAGATTTACGAAGTTAATTACGACTTACGAAAAATGCTGTAAATATACGACAGACCATTCTTGTTTGCAATTGAATTTCAAGTCTGAAGGTAGTGCTTGTAGTTTTACGATTTGTAAAAGTAATTTTACGACTTCAATTTGCGGAAAATGGTCCCGTAAACCCACGACTATTTTTCACAGTGACTCGCCCTGAATTTTTTTCTCAGACACAAATCCTTCAGTCCACCACCCCCACCCCACACAAGTAGCAGAACCGGCAGCTCCCGTTGTCGTGCACTCTTAAAAATTGTTGTAGGTTTACGGGAAAATTTTTCACAAAGAGGAGTTGTAAGATTACAATCATTACAAATCGTAAAATTGCAAGCACTACATATCGACTTAAAAATTCAATTACGAGAAGGAAAGGGCAGTCGTAAATTTACAACATATTTCGTAAATCATAATTTACAAAATAAATCGTAAAACTATAAAGATAGTTTTCGCAGTGATGCGGGCGCATGGACGCACTTCACATATCCGTCCTTGAGAGCCGCGGCCACGCTGCAACAAGCTCAACCAGCGGCAGGCGCGGGGCGGGGCGGAGGAGGGAGAGAGTCTATTTCGATCTATTTACAGCGGGATGCTCCCCCCCCCCTCCCGCCAACGCTCTACCCACCCGTCCCTCCCTCCCTGCCCTGCAATGCTGCTGCACCGTGTGTGCTGCACCAACAATGCCGCACAGGACACGCCGGGGCGGGGCGGGGGGCGGGGCGGGGCGGGGCGGGGCGGGGCGGGGCGGGGCGGGGCGGGGCGGGGCGGGGCGGGGCGGGGCGGGGCGGAGCACCCAGGGCGTTCCTGTCGTCGGGACCGGGAGGAGAGAGACCTGCAGCTCCATTGTTTTCCCATATTCGTTTTCCAATTTCACGGCACGCTGCACTCGGTTGGCGATAAATGTCAGGCGAGGCAGGCAGCAGCCGCGCGTCTGATTCCGAAGATCGCTCTCGCGCCTCCCTCCTTGTCGCACTCGTGGGACCCTGCCCATCCCCAACAGCGGGCACCGCCACAGGTGCGACAAGGACGCGGAGGAGGTGCGAGAGCGATCCGGCAGGAGCGAACCCGTCCCGCCGCGGCCGTGTGAAGTTCACATGCATGTTGCGGAGGAGGAAGCAGAATCCTCTGAGCGATGCATCCGTCCAGCCAAAACTTCACAGCGCGTCAGAGTGCACCAATGCAGTATCCATCCAGCCCAAGCCTCCTCTTGCAGTTAGGTACACCGTAAAACCAATGTCTTAGTTTTTTTGAGGGAAAGAGGGAAACTTTGAGGCTCTCCCTGATTTTGACGAAAACTCCTCAGATTTTGATGAGGTTCCCTTAAAAAAATGAGGGAAATTTCCTTACTTTCTGAGGGGACTTCGGACTTCCTCAAAATCTGAGAAGTTTTCCTCAAAGTCACGGAGTGCCTCAAAGTTTTCCCTTTTCCACATATAGTTTTTACCTTTTCAAGGTCCATGCAGACAATTTTCTTTCAAGGGGCGCACCTTTCCCTCCACGGTAAACAATGTTCCTTGGGTTTCAAGACCCGGTCTTGTATCTTATGGAGAACGTCAATGGCATCCAAGACCGGGTCTTGAAATTATTCAAGAAATTTTTTTTTAACGTGTAGCACACGGCCTGTCGAAACCATTTCCACCCCATTCTCATTGTGTATTTGCGAGGAAAATAAGGATTACGTTCTGCTCTCCCGCGCGCCTCAGGACTACACACGTTATTCTTCACATCGCAGTCGGTGTGCGCGTCACAGCCTCTCCTCAGGAGACGCCGCCGGCCGGTCCCGCCGGTCCACCGCCCGGGCTGGGCTGGGCTGGGCTGGGCTCGCTGCCGGTATTTGCGTGCATTTCGATGCGGGCAGGGCGCAGGCCTGACGGGCGGGGCGGGGCGGGGCGGGGCGGGGCGGGGCGGGGCGGGGCGGGGCGGGGCGGTGGTCACCAGCTTGACTCCTCCCGGCGCGCGTTTGCTCTAAAAATACACTAAATCGGACGTAAAGAAACGCGGGCGTGCGGTCGGCTAGCCGTCCCGCCCCGCCCCGCCCAGCCCCGCCCGCAGGCAGGCGCACAGGCCAACGCCTCTCCACTGCTCCCACCGCCCCGCCCCGCCCCGCCCCGCCCCGGTCGAAATACCACAGTATTCTCGCGGCACCGCCGCCGCTGCTGCTGTCGGCGCTTTCAAACATGTAGAGGAGTTAGATATTGCCGCGCAATACACCCCGCCATAATCAAAGGGGGAAATCACTCTTAAAATTTGTGACCCGATTATTACATCCATTACGCTGTATTATGGGCTCCGAAATTGTAGATAGATTTGTCGCAAAAGCAAGCAAGAACAGCCCAAAACGACCCAGAATTGAGTGAAGTATGGAGAAATTTGTATAAAATGCTCCCATTATAATGCTTCTAATACGCAAACCAATTACGCCTTGCTTACGGATAGAGTGACCCGACTATTACGCGAGTGCATTCCCCCTATCGGCCATGATATTTTGCGCGGGGCCGGCCACCAGGGCCGGTCCAGATGCCATAGGCCCGCATAAGGCCCATGGCCCATGGGCCCGGATCCCGGATGCAGCCCTCCTTATCAAATTTTGTTTTTGTTTTCCCCTCCATGGCAGGGCGGGGCGGGGCGGGGCTTGCATGCAGCTGTGTGCGTACAGCCCTGCAGGCAAATATTTGAGCACCCCCACTCTAGCTCGGCCCCGCTCGGGTCCGCTCGGGCTTACAGAGATAAGCGCGCGGTCATATCGGCGGTGCATGTCGCCCGCTCACGCTTAAGCCCCAAAAGAAGACGGCGGCGCCCGGCGCCCGGCATGTTTGCCCACCCGGTTCGATTGTCAAATAGGCGCCGCGTGCAGATATATATATATATATATACGGCCGGCAAAAGTGCATTGTCGCACTGACGCTGAGTCAGCATCCTCAGAACATATGCAGCCATAAGGGCGACCTTCTTTCATGATGCAACCACACACGACGTGAAAAATAAAATATAAATAAGTAATTAAAAGGCGGCAGCAGGATTAGCTAATCGCTGTCAAAAGGCCCGGCCGGCCGGCCGGGACCGTCAGCAGAGAAAAGTGCCAAGATTTTATCAGCAGCCTGCACGCCCTTTACTCTCGGCGCCTGTCGTGCCAATCTGCCCCGGTATCGCATCATATCTCTCTCCGCGGGCAGCAGGCTGATTCCGAAGATCGCTCTCCTGCCTCCGTCCTTGTCGCACCTACGGCGGTGCCCTACGTGGGGGATAGCGGGGCCCCATGAGTGCGACAAGGACGGAGGCGCGAGAGCGATCTTCGGAATCAGACGGCAGGGCCGGGCCGGCCGGGGCGTACACGGGCAGGCGCCTGCGCCTCTGCCCCGGCCCGGCCCTGCCCGGCCTTCCCTCCCAACCCTCTCCTCCTCCTCCTCCTCCTCGCCTCTCTCCGGGAGAAAGCGATGCTATGCGATGCGGAGCGACGAGTTACATTGATTCGCAGAGATGCATCCCATCTCGGTTATGGTTCTACCTCACTAAGAGGAGTCGCCTGGGACTGACCGACCAATATCGAAATAAGCGCATTTCATACCAGCCAGACCGATCAATTCAATGGGTGGTTCTCGCAAAACAGACGACTATCATTAAAAAATATAACAAAAATAAAAGGATAAGAAAAGCTAGCAGCTTAGGACAGAAGGCCAACAAAAAGTCTTGCCTGCGCTTTTACAACCTTACAGAAATTATTTCTAAACTTATCATGACATGACAAATGACAGGCAAACTGCATCAAACATTAATATTTCATTCATTAGCATCTTTTTGCTTGTCTGAATGAGAGTTCTTTGAGTTGAAGTCTAACTTCATGTCAGTGACCCATGATTTCAATTGTTAATTTCGTTTTGCTAAAATGTTGATTTGATCATCATAGTTAACGCTTTTTGAAATGACCTCTATGGGGTACAATGCATCATATGAATGGCAAAAATATCAGTAATCTTAAATTACCAATAATACAGAAGATGAAACACAAACTTGAAACAAATCTGAGTACACTTAAATTATACATACCTTGAATACTTCAGAAAAGAATCCTGATCCAATTTTTTCCCTGGTGAAGTCATCAAGGCGATTCAGAGCAGCTACGGCATGCCTCAGAGCTTGGCAGGATGAACCAGTAACACGTGATAGTTTCCATGTTGGAACTCCCGTCCCAAGCATAGTATCCAAGGAGGCTGGGCTGGAGGAAGGTACCACAATCTTTTCTGATGATAGATTCATCATATTTGTTCCACCAGTATCACTCAATTTTTTACTAAAACCACTATCACCATGATGACAACTTGATGCTTGGATCATCTTGGAATCCAGCACACCATAACATCACAAATTTAAAGTTCTCACACGCATTGGATAGTGTTGTTGAAATAGGCGAAAGGCCATAATTGAAGGAGGAAGTGTATTCCAAAGAAATTTCACCATTCAAAATAGTTGGGTGGGCATAGACTTTGCCCCTGTTCAATATTTACTGAGGCTCGCCGCGCAACTAGCAAATCCATGGCCTCAATGAGAGCTGCTCCATGGACAGAGAGTGTTTCCACAATATCACAAGACTTCAAAACGGCGGATGAAGTCTCTTGAAAAATGATCTAGTACCATTTATGAACAATGTTTTGAAAGTAGGAAGAGGGTCTTCTGTCAAATCCAGTGTGAGGCGAAGAAAATGATTTTCACCACAATATTTCCGTTACGGCAATCACTGAACGTTCACTTCCAGCATTCCACAACCGAATATCCGAATTCAAATACACACAATTCACGACCGAAAAGCTCGTTTGACAGCCCGTGTCACGAACATCAACATAGAACCTCGCGGCTCGGTCGCCATATTCTCACTGCAACGACATCTTCAGACGAGTCTTTACTGAATGAAAACTCTGCCATCTGCCATTTTCTCCCTCCTACTGCACTGAAGATACTTTGGCGTCTCTGCAGCCAGCATCACAACAAGACGATGGCAGCGCCCTCTTTATAGTCCCTAGCCCTACTATTTTTTTGGCGCGAATTTTAAATTCTCACGCACTTTGAGTGACCTTTGCTTTTGTTACAGTAAGTCTTTGTTTAGAAACAGTGAAAGCTCTATAAATTTTATTGGATAGAAAGTTTTACAAATTTGTGAGAATAAACCACAGCAATGTCTGACCGAATCCTGGTCATAAACATCATGTGGATCTCAAATTACTGGAAATAAACTATGTAAGAAACAAAGAGATAATACAGAACTTCTTTTTATTTCTTCTTCTTTATTAGTTTTATGTACTTAGAAGCCTGATAATTGTCCTTTTCTTCCTTAGCGTATACAACCTTCTTTTTCGGGTTCCTCCTCTCCAATCTTACTTTCAATTCCTCAGGCGACAATGTTGTTATATCAAGAGGAAGCTAAAACAAATTGGAAACGTCAAGAAAAGTATTCTAAATGATAATTACAATAGAAGTTTGGTCTGAACATAAATTTACCTGTATAATAGATCGGGGCTCATGGTAACGTGTATAAAATGTGGAACCATCTGCTTGTACCACAAGAACTGGATACATTTTCAAATATGATTCTCGGTGAATTTTAGTAATAAGTGAAAAGTTATTTGATAGACTGCGATGGAAGTGATGCAGTTTTGTTGAGGAACTTTGAATTAAAACTTGGTTGATTAATCCCCTGGGAAGTAACATCATTCTGCAAAATAAATAAGAGGCCAGGTGTTGTAAAGCACGAAAATTACGGTGTCAATTAATTTCAATATTTTATAATTAAAAGGAAATATAGATTGCATTTAGCAGCATATTTTTAAGATCACAAAAACCATACCGACTTAAGAGGTTAGCTGAGGTCATTTCAAAATCTTATGGTGCTATCAGAGCTAAGATAAATTAAATACGATCGCCACAGATGATGGAGGGATGTCACGCAAAATAAAACAAGAGTGACAAGTTCAATTAATTGTCCGTTTCCGCACTGATTGCTCTTACACAAATTTTACGTTTATTATGAGCAGCCGACGCAGCCGACCAGGAGGGTCATTAGGGAGCTCCCCGCGATAGTATCGAATAGGCGACTTCCGGGTCGATCGTTCGACTCTCGTGGCCCATACACGAGATTACTGTGACTGGAGGAACGGACCGACGAGCGGCTTGAAGGGAAGATATTTTCTCTCTTTGATAATTCAATAACATAGTGTCAACTCCAATTGCTAGTTTCTAGGGTCGAATTATTGGCATGTGTAAAGTTCACGGGTTTTCAAAAGCCAACATTTTTTTTTTTAAACATGTAAAGTGGATCCGACTAACCTAACCCTATACTGACAGAAAACAGTCTCCCTTGTTATTATTATAATTATTATTATTATTATTATTATCATTATTATTATTATTATCATTATTATTAACATTAGTGCCAGTGCTGAAAAATTATTAGTTTAGACGGGACAGATCCACAACGCCGTTGTTACATTGATCTGATCACTGCTACCTTTTTGCAAATCTGCAAAGTGTTTGACAGCCTTGCAATTTCAAACAAAAAACTTTCTTTGTCTTGATTGTGATTGGTGACTGTTTGGTTTGTTAGCTATTGAGGCTCCGGTTTTATCTGAGCAAATGTGACTGAGCATCATACCTAGTTTCAGGGAATTATGGCTGAGGCTCAAAGGCAGCACAGGCAGCAGCTCATCTCCATGGCCATTTTTAGGCGAAGGCGCATTAGGGACATGAGTGATCCCTTCAATATTACGAAAGAGGCCTTCGTTGCAACATATCGCCTAACCCAAGAGCTCGCCAGGTCAGTGATACGGCTCATTAGGCCTTTCATGCCGAATCCGGTAAGTGCCTTGGCACTTCCTTTGGAACGCAAGGTGAGTCTTCTTCTTTTCATTTAGGTTGCAAATTTTGAATTGTTAACTCAGTCTGAATTGTACGTACATACTGAAGGTGGAACTCCAATGGGGGACAATCCATCAACCCATCATCCCAGCCCTTCAGATTTTGTTTTTTCCAGCACGCTAATAATTCCTTCTCAGCAATGCAATCATTATATTTTTATCAAAGGCAAAGATGATTTCGGCCCTCTACATGGCGCTATGAGGAACCCTTCAGTACCCATCATATTTCAGTTCATTCCCCTAGAGACACCAAAATTGAATGCTGGCAAAAAAAAAGTATTTTTTGCATTGCTGAGAAACCAAGGCTACATTAGCTGGTCTGTGCTGGAGAATGCAAAATTTGAAATGATGGGTTGATGGGCTGTGCCCTAGGCTGTGCCCCATTGGAGTTCCACCTTATGAGCCATGCTTCTTCCAGAGCAATAATTTGTTGATTGATTTTTCACTCTTTGGCACTGTTTTAACACTTGTAAACACATCCAAACTGTTTAAGTGAAGTTCTTTTCAGCATCCAATAAAAATGTAGAAGAAAAATCATTTGGAAGGTGTATGTTTTGAATGACTGATCTCAATTGTACCTCACATCCAATTTCAATTTTTTTTTCTTTTGTTTTTTTCTCTTCACTGTCATATGTACCGCTTAGGCCGTATTATTTGTATCTGCTGGTTATGGTTCTGTCGTTTCTATGGTTCTTGTATTATTTTTGTAGATGTCTTGGTTTAAGTTGAAGTTATTGCAGTTTTTAATCCTTTACCTATGGAGTGGCTGATGCAGCTTTGGATTATTTTATGATGTCTTGTACCTTGTTTATATTGGTCTATCTAAGCACTTGTTCTGAACTGTTTAGGTTTTCATATCCAAATGGCGATTTTATTGCTCTTTTTTAAGGGTTTTTAGGGGATGAATTTTTGATGTAGTTGTCAACTCCCAAATTGAAGCCATTTATGTCAGCTTTGATTGTATTTTGCCATAGATTCCTAAGCTTAATCAAGACTTTTTTACTCGTTCTTTACACAATCACTTTCCCTTCCTAGTGTAGGGGACGAGTATTGTGCTCAAAAATACATAGGTGTTGGACATCTTTCATTGTCAAAACTATTATATATCATATCATGAATGTATTATTTTCTGTTCAAGTTACACCCAATCATAACTTTTTAAATGAAGTTTTTTTTCAGCTTCCATGGGAAAAAGTGAAGAAAAACCATGTACAGGAATATGTTTTGAATGACTGAGCTCAATATTACCTCTTACATAATGTTCATTTTGTCACATACATTAACTGACTTACATATTACATATATTACTAAACAGTCAACCAAGTGTCAGGGAAGAAAAAATGTGCAGAAACTAAAGTAGGTAACATTGAGAAATTTAAAGAAAAAAGACAAAATTGATGTTCAGTATCCTCCTTATTCATTGGTGGCCATTGTCCCAGGCAGCCAACAATCAGTACTGTGCAACAGTCAATAACATCCGCTAACACCAGTCATTCAAAATTTATACTGTTCAGCTGATTTTTGTGTGTAAAGAACGAGTATCTACTTTTAATATCAATTTATTGATGTTCTGTTTCTCTCCCTCGTTGATATTTGCTTCTTGTTTTGTATGTCTTTCTGTACTGATTTAAATGTCTTTTTCTGGTCTCATTCACCCTTCTCTTGACAATAAACTTTTGCAAATAGAAATGTTGTCTTTCTTTTTTTTTACCGTTCCAAACTGTTTTGAATTTTTCAACTCATTCTTTACAGAAGGATAGAAAGAAAGAGGATTCATGGAAAGAGGACAACTCAATTTAGTGTTGTCCCTCAGTTACCCAAGCAATTCTTACTGTTCCGATTTTACTGTAAATTGAAAACAGCTTGTCCCTAATTCTGATAGTGATTATTTCTAGTTTTTATGTGTGCTGCATTTCTATGCCAATGGGAGCTACCAGATGCACTAATATAAATGATGATAACAAGGGAGACTGTTTTCTGTCAGTATAGGGTTAGGTTAGTCGGATCCACTTTACATGTTTAAAAAAAAAAATGTTGGCTTTGGAAAACCCGTGAACTTTACACATGCCAATAATTCGACCCTAGAAACTAGCAATTGGAGTTGACACTATGTTATTGAATTATCAAAGAGAGAAAATATCTTCCCTTCAAGCCGCTCGTCGGTCCGTTCCTCCAGTCACAGTAATCTCGTGTATGGGCCACGAGAGTCGAACGATCGACCCGGAAGTCGCCTATTCGATACTATCGCGGGGAGCTCCCTAATGACCCTCCAGCCGACATACATAGAGTGCTTTCCATTTGTTTCGACCATAGTTGACCATAGTCAACTATGGTTGATATTTGTGCTTTCCTTTTGAGTCGTCGTGAGGTAGAATAGTCTCGTATTACGAGAAGGCATCGGGTAGCAGACAACCCGCCATCGTTTGACAGTTGACAGTGACAATTCGACAGCGACAGTTAGGACAGCTCGCAGCACCGGCAGCTCGTTCCAATTGAAACGAAATTATCCGAGTAGTATTGCGTCGCTACAGTGCAGAAACAAAACAGAGATATTTAAGTCAACATATTTGATGGTATGTGTGTTGTCCTGTGTTTGATTTTGGCATACACTTGTGTTTTATAGGCTAAGCCCGTGGCGCTCTCTTGCTCACAACGTTAGAATACCGTTTTCACATACATTTTTACAGATGGCCCTCGATATGAATGCGCAAGAGCGCGGAATCTTTCAAAACCTCCCTTCCAGTAGTAGTAGTAACAGCAGCAGTAATGCAGACAGTGACAGAGGTTCAGTTCGTGTGGAATCGGATTCTGATAGTTCTTTGTTATTTGACTCCCAAAGTGAAGCAGAAGAAGAAATTGAGGAGGAGGAAATGGGACAGATGTTTGCTGCTTATGAAGAACTGTTGTTTGGGGCCCCTCAAGCAAGGATTGAAAACTATCTTGAGGTAGTTCATGAGATGAGTGATGAACAATTTCGGAGAGACTACAGACTTCATCGAGCTGTGGCTTATGACCTTATTGGTGGGTCACCTTTTAAATCAAATATTTCAGCTTTTATTTCTACATTCTCAATGTCTCAAGTGTACCTCTAATTGAACATGTTGCAGACTCTTTGGATGCCAGTGGTTTCATCCCTAACCATCCTGAAGGAAAGGAGAAGAAAAGTGCAGAGCTTAGTTTCCTACTTTTTCTTTCACTTGTAAGCTCTGATCAAGTATTCAGAGAAACTGCAAATTTATTTGGATGTGGCTCAACAACTGTCTTTAGAGTGATACGAAGAATCACTGAATGGCTTTTAACCATTATGCCTGAGCATATTGTTTGGCCCAGAGGGGCACATATTCAACAAACTGCTCACGACTTTGCTCAGAGAGCTGGTGTTGAAAACTGTATCGGTGCAATAGATGGGTCTCACATATTTATTGAGAAACCTATTGACTATGGGAGGGTTTATTGGTGCCGTAAAGAAAGATACTCTATTGTTTTGCAAGCAGTTGTAAATTTCGACATGCTGTTTACGAATGTATCTTGTGGTGACCCTGGCTCCTACCACGATACCCGAGTTTTACGGAGATCGGAATTGTACAATATTGCAGAGCATCAACTTGAGGATCTTTTTCCAAATGGAAAATTTCTATTAGGGGATAAAGGGTATATTGGTGTAGGTAGAAATTGGATAGTGACTCCATTCAAAGACTATGGTAATCTGACTGCAGAACAAACTGATTTTAATGTAAGAGTTTCTTCAACTCGTGTTGTTGTTGAGCAGGCTTTTGGTATTTTAAAGAGTCGTTTTAGATACTTGAGAGGAATTATGAGACTGAGGGACGTCCACTTTGCTGCAAGATTAGTTGTAGCATGCTGTGTTTTACACAATGTGTGTATAAGGAGCGGTGATAATGCAGAGGATTTCATTGCTGATGAGGATAGTGATGACGAGAATGGTTGTGAAAGAGACAGGGATAGTGGTTCTGAGGAAGGCAATGGAAGTGAAGGCAGAGATTCGGGCCAAGAAGATGATGATCGAGATGATGATGTTCCCATTCCTAATAATCGAACACTTACTGTTTTCAGACTAATGTACCCAGGTGCTGTTGTACCGCCAAACAGGAACAGGCGTGCAAACAATGCATGATATGCATGGGACAGGGGCGCAAGACCGCCTCTGGCATGGGATCGGTATAACTGGGTTGAACAAGTGTAACAGTATGAATGAAGGGTCAGAAAGTGACTGCTGGTGTAATAACTAACAGTCAAGGTCTAAAATTCTGAGAGAAGCATTTTCATTTGTGATTGTGCAATGAAGGCAAATAAAGCAGATGACAATTCTTAAAAATATAAATAAGTGTAATAATTCAATATTATCATGTTACAGAGGTAGGCTACCCTTGTTGACTACTATTAATTAATGTTTACATTTAAAAAAAATATGAATTAACAAAATTATTTTTAAAAAACACAAGAAAAAAAAACACAAGAAAACAAAAGAAAATAGGAAAAAATAATTGGCAAAAAATCACAGCAAAGTTTATGGATATCACATAATTCAGTCTTAAAAGAACATACAGTGTCATCCCAAGCCCCCATGTTATAGAGATGAACACTGCATGTTCTTTTAAGACCGAACATGAATGACATCCATACAACATTTGGGCTGGGTTACTAACATACACAATACTACTTAAAAAAACAGTAGGAACTTATAAAAATAAAAAATAGATTCAATAAAAATAGGAAAAATAACTGGCAAAAAAAATCACAGCAAAGTTTATGGACACCACCTAATTCAGTCTTAAAAGAACATACAGTATCATCCCACGCCCTCATGTTATAGGGACGATCACTGCATGTTCTTTTAAGACCGAACATGAATGACATCCATACAACACTCAGGCTGGGTTACTAACACACACTATACTACTACTAATAAAAAAAAACAGTAACAATTTTTAAAAAAGACAATAAAAATAATGAAACATTTAACAGCTATCAGAGGCGATTCTCATGTCATGCAGTATTTTTAACCTTTCCTCTTCAATTTCAATGAGTCTCCTCATCTGCTCTTCTTTCCTCTTTTCTCTTAACTTCTTATGTTCATATTTACTTTTTTCAAATTTTAACCTCTCCTTCTCCGTATTTACTTTATCTCTCTTAATGTTTAATTGTTCTTCAATCAAAGCCCATTTCTTTTCTTCTTTATCCAATCTTGATTTCTGGCGTTCATCGCTTCTTTTGAGGAATGATATCCACTGGCTTTGCAATGTGCTCCTCACGGCAGCCTGGCGAGAGCCACTACCGTGAGGTTGCCTTACCTTTTTTCTATATGGAGTGCATACAGGTGTCTGAGGTGTCTGCGTCATTTCATCATTTGGCGTATCATGTGTAGAGGCATTGAGAGGGGAGCTGATGTGGGCAGTATCCTCATCTGGTATCTCTAATGGATCCTTTAATGCCCACATCAGGTCCTCCATGTGCCTCTCACATGCAGTATAATTGGCAGGTGCACTGCCTGAGCTCCCCGCAGTGGCCTTCTTCTGTGTTCTTGACTTATTTAAATTAAAATATTTATTCCGGCACTGGATCCCATTCATACCAGAGTCCAGCTCTGCAGCAACTTCTGACCAAAACTTGGGGTCTTTCGACTTTCTGTTCATGGACCGCTTCGGGACAGCAATATCTAATAGTCTCTTCGTTAGACTATCAGACCAGAACTGTGGCTTTGAAGTTGACGAAGCAGTTGAAGACGAAGCAGTTGAAGACAGAGCAGTAGAAGAAGAAGCAGTTGAAGAAAGAGCAGTTGAAGAAGAAGCTGCAGATGATGGTTCAGGTGCAGCGGATTTGCTGATAATCCGCATACTGCCAAGCTGAATCATCTGCTGCAGCTGCTCTTTTGACAGAATCAGCGGCTGTGATGGCTGAAAGAAAATAGGGAAAAGATATAAACATCCAAATGTGGACTCATTCATTTGAATGGAACAAAGGTTAACCACTTGATAAAGGCAAATAGCCTTCACTGCATACAGAAAAAATACAATTTTCAGACAAATGTTGGTTATTTCTTTAGCTCTCTTACCTTATTGACTTGCAGATTCATTTTCTAAAAAATATTTGAACACAAATGAACAAATTAATGAAAACACAAAATATACATATACTCTCCCGCACTTTACTCTCCCGCCGTTTTCGGTGTTTTCATACTGTTTGATCCTTGTTCTTCTTGATTTCTTCAAAAAACCACGATCGAGGGCGTCGTAGACTGTGGTCTACTATAGTCGACTATCGCGGCAAAAGGAACACCATTCGGAGCGACCATAGTCAACTGTAGTCGACTATAGTCGCAAATGGAAAGCACTCATAATATTTGACAACAACGAGGATGACAAATTGTAACGTTTTGAAATATGAGAAACTAGCACTTACAAATTTCACGAGCCTTACCCCCTTACCCCCTTACCCATAGAAGGAAATTAATAGGAGAAAATTTTGGTGTAAAGGCAAATACGATGAAATAGAAAAAAAAATGGTATAGTTTCTTCATGTGATATATTGACAAGAAATTTTGTTAGAGCTATGACAACTTTGGAAGGAGCTTTTGAATGAATCACAAGTAGTTGTATCACAGGATATCTCTTAAAATTAACACTGGCCGTGTTGGTCTCTGGGCCGAGGTAGGTAAGTGAGATGAGATGACAGAACTAGCAGGTAGGGAATGACCTAATATTTGTTCATCATGAAACATAAATAGAACTGACGCATCTGACATCTATAATATTTACCCTTAAATTCCCATTTAAAATGTTCTCCTGAATGACTTTATTTTACATTGTCATTTAGGACTCTGTAAAAGTATACCTCTAGAAGACCTTTGAAATACCAACACCATTCCTAGATTTAAAAACTGTATTTCTGTTTAAAAAAATGTCCTTGCAGTAAGAAATGTACAAAATTTTAATAGAAAAAAAAAGCTGACACACACGCCTTGACAGGGAGTTATTTGCATTATCATTGTTAAAAGTATAAATACAAAGAGTAAATTTGTACAAGATTTACCTTTAAAATGAGGGATTGCTAGAATACAAGGACCAGCCTTCGTGTTTTAACATTACTGATATATTGTATTTAAATGCTCCAACAACCAATGATATATTTGAAAGTATGTTTTAAAGAGTAAGAGCAAAATTTGTATAATTGACTCTTGAATTGGTTAAATGAAACATCATAATTTATTTCCTCTTGCAAATCCCTCTTTCTCAAGATATGCATGAAGATGACGCCAAGCACGTGTAACTTGACGTTGAGTAAAATCATAAGACCATAGTGTGGACAAGACTGTAGTTGCACCTTTGACCTGTTCTGCATTGCTTGACTGTGCAGACACCCTTGCCCACGCAGCTTCTTCAGATAAATTATTCCGATCCTTAAGCCGGCGTACAGCCTGAAAAAAGCAATGACTCTTTCGGTATTCAAAAAATATAACATGGCATATTACAGCGAGCATCAACAGCAAAAAGCATCTACCTCTTCAGGAGGAATAATTGAAACCCATATTTCATGACAGTGCTGCTGCCAGCCTGCTTGACGGAGAACTGCTGCCTCCACAACAATTATATTTTTACCAGAAGAATGAAGTTTGGATATTTCAAGTTTGGTTCGTTCCCACAAAGCTGGCCACACCATGTTATTAAGTGCTGTCAACTTTTCCTACAAAAAAAAAAATTTAAGAAAGGAAAAAAAAAAAGAGGGATACTTCAAAAAATGTATTTTAAGGTAAACCATTATACTGCTTATATTTCTGGAGAAGTTATAATTACCTTGGCTCCAAATACAAGAGAACCTAGCACTTTACGGTCAACTTCTCCCTCAGCATCAAGAATAGTGCTGCCAAAGTATTCGACTAGTTTGTCTTGGAGTGGCTCACCCCGTCTGTATAAAGTATGAGCTAAAGAATCACAGTCCACCAGGCCAGCCCCCATTTCCTCCAATCGACGTGCGACAGATGACTTCCCGCTAGCAATGCCCCCTGTCAAGCCAATAATATATGGAACGGCAGGCAGGTTTGGCCTTGGCTGTAAAATAAATTAAAGTAAAAGAAGGGAAAATAAAGCAATTAAAAAAATAAAAATTAGAAGCACAATACAGCAGAAATTTACCTCAGGTTTTATTAATCTTGTTCCAAGCACTCTTAATCTTAAATTGCCTGAGCTGACTTTGTCTTCCTCCTCTTGTTCCTGCTTATTTGATGTGACTAAAAGATTAACAGAGTGAACAGCAAGTGGGTTGAGCGATTTCTGGGCACGGACTTCATTAATTTTCAAGCCACCTTTCAAAGTTTCCTCACTGACAACTATCATCTGGAACAGATATGTATTTAATTAGGATTTTAACAAGTTTTCTGACTGTGACAGGCATGAAAGAGTTTCCATTCAATTGATCACAACCTCAAATGTGGGGTCATCTTTTGTTGGACCAAATGGATCACTGATAGGAACAACATTGTATTCAATGTTGGGGTCTACTTCTTGTAAAAATTCAAGCACATGGGACATTCGGTCTTCACATGGTTCAATAAGTTCTGATAAATATTTGCCTGAAAGACAAGGATAAAATGGAGATGAGGTAATGTTACAAAATTTAAAATATAAAATTTACAGATTTTCCTATGTAAGACCTACTTTTCAGCATAGATGCATCAGTAACACCAACTGTCATTTTACGTCTGCATCTCAAAACTGCCTCACTCAGCAGAATTTTATGGCCTGTGTGAAGTCTATCAAATGTGCCCCCTAAGACAACATTATCAAAAATTTTATCATCTTCTGCTGTTTCTGGTTGTTGGGATTCAGAGTCCCCAGTGTCTAGGGAAACTACAGTACATCCCATAGTGACGTTTGCAAGGCATTTTTTAAGGAAAGCATTCATTTCGTCTCCACTTAGAACTCGATCAAAGAACACAACATCAATTGGCTTCTTTGTATGGATAACCGACAGCATAGGATTTTTCAAACAAGCCAATAGAATCGCAACATCTATATTGTGACCTAGTGATTGAGAATACATCCCAATAACAGTCTTACTGTACACTGTTGGACTTGGTGAAGACAGGGAAGGTGTTGTAGGAGTGAGGAGCCTTGACAAGCACTGAGGAAGGTACTGAATATATAGTTTGTTGAGCAAATGTTTCTGAAGATCAGGGAGTACTTTAGCAACGCGTGACGGATTTGTCACGACTAGCAGCCCTGTCTTCGCCATACTGCTAAGTACGACGGTCGAAGCCAGATTGGCAAAAATTGTCAGGATAATAATAAGTGTCCTGTAGCAGAAGAAAACGGACCATAACCTTCATTACAGAGGGAAACAATAACTGTTCACGTTATTAATTCACAGTAGAGGTCCAAGGAAATTTCACATCGGGAAAAATATTGAAAGGTGATTTACCCCAACGATTGCGAGAAGGCAACAACGTCTATGATCGCGTGCAAGGTCGAGATAAATCTTGTTTATCCTGCATAGCTCGCTGCTCCCTCCCCGCGGTGATAGGGCAATGTGCGCCGCGCCGTGCGTACCATAGCCTCGCACTCCCATTCGCCGTCTCACCTCCCACGTGATCTCGGCCCACGGTGTACGGGGAGTTGCCTACCCACTGGGCGTTAACGCGGAGGACTGTTGCAATCACCGGTAAAGATAACCAGTTCTTCCGAGCAATGACATCACCACTAGATATAATTTGGATTTCAGAAATGCTCAGCAGAGTAGTCGACCAACTCTTCCCTTTCGAATGCGACAGCCTTCCCTCCCTTCCCGGGCAATCAATATGGTTCGAGTAAATCAAATTTTATGTGAACTAGACGAGAATAAAGGGCAGTGGGACTGCGGCACGAGTTTCTCCGTAACACATTATTTATGAAATCTAGTTTATTTGTGGATATTCGACCTCGGGGGTCAGTGACCTTTAAATACAGCCTTCTTTGGGTAGCCACGACGGTCGGGAATCGGCGGCTGGGACCTCCTTCGACAGCTGCGGTGGGGAAGACCTGCGGGCCGTTCAGTTTCAAAGATGTCATCGCGCTGTCAACGATTAAAGCATCACGTTCGACATTGTTGGAGATGGGCTGCTTACCCTGCCGGAGGCACGGGGGAAGCCGGACACGGATCCTGCGACCCGAACAGGGTCTCGATGACGTCGTTGGCGACGTCCAGGTCTCGCTGCACGAGGCGGCACGCGGCGCGCAGCAGCTCGCACTCCGTGCCCGTCATGGGCCCCAGGGGCAGCACGCGGGCGCCCCCGCGGTGCAGCTCCACCGGGGCGGTGAGGTAGGGCACCTGCAGCAGACCAATTCCGCTGCCGGCACTCGTCGCTCTGTCTCTCTCGCTCTCAAGGAGACTACCGAGGAGTGCGAGAATACTGTCTCTCTCGCACTCGAGGAGGGTGCGCCGACGAATTGGTCAGCTGGGCACACGATAGGGGGAAGTACCATGGAGACATGGCAGATGAGGCCCTGAGGTGAGACTCAGCACCGAGGGGAAAAAAATGTTGTGGATGGATAACTAACATTTGGGGCTATTAATCTGAGATTTAGCAATATTGCTAAACGTTATACTCTTTAGCTTGCTAGAGAAGCTCAACGTGTTAGCTGTGCACAGAGCTGGATGGGTGAGTTTTATCGAAGTGAGGGCATAGCTAGAGAGGCCGGTTTTCCGCCTACTTCCAGGCGTGGATTCCTCCCTTACCCCGGACACGAGGTCACAGGCGACGAAGGCGTGCTCCCGGACACTGGCCTCCCCGAGCAGGGCGTTCATGACGTTGTCCGTGAAGCGCGCGGCGGCGTACGCCACGCCCATGGCCGGCAGGGAGTTCTCGGCGCGGAGGCGCGCGAGCCGCCCGCCCGCGGCCTGCACCGCGGACACCACCGCGCCCGCCTCGAGCTGTGCAGCACAACTTACGGGTCCACTCTCTCCCCTCTGAGTACAAGATCCCTAGGGTAGTCATGCACTCGTCGGGGAGTAAAGCTACCCTCGGGATTTTCGTACTCAAGGAGCATTTGCTAGGATTTATGAGACATCCACCGCACCACCGGGCCGCGGGGGAAAGGGGGAAGTCCCGCGTAGGGCGTCCCTCAGCCGACTTATTCCGAAGAGCGCTTTTCTCGCCCCATGGGCTTCATCGCATAGGTGCGAGAGAAACAGAGCGAGGAGTCGGAAATAGACGACAGGGAAACTTTGGGCTCGACTAGTTCATGGTTTTCGGTCTCCGATTCAGCCCCAAACGTTATTTGTGCCTACGAGTGCAAGAAAGACAAGATGAGGGAAGTGCTCTCCGGAATGAGTCGGCAGCAGGCAGCCTCCTGCTGCATGCCCGTCCCGTCTCGTACCTTGGTCAGGGTGCTCTGGACGCGCACCTGGCTCACGAGCGGCACGCAGGCCGACGAGGACGTCCCCCCCGTGATGGGCACGCTGATGTGGAAGGGGTCCTCGTCCACGAGCGCGCCCACCACGGCGGCGGCGCGCGCCGCGGCCACGGCCGGCACGCCGAGCACGCGGCTCTCGGGCCGGAGCACCCCTGCGCGCCGGGCGGCCTCCACCGCCACGGGGACCACGCCGGAGATGGGGGCGCTCAGCACCAGCACCATAGCCTGCAGGGGCGCGGCCACGGGGCAGACCAGCAGACTGATGCAGGACAGCGCTCTCCTCGCTCTGTCTCTCTCGCACTGATGCGGCGCACTCTACGACTGCGAGAGAGACGGGGCGAGGAGAGGAAAGCCCAGAGGCAGCGCTCTTCTAGAGTAGTCTGCAGAGATCTGATCTACCGACGACTCTCGGCCCGGCCCGAGGAGGTGCTGGTGCTGCGGCATGAAGCATATGATGCTCGTGACTTAAGGGAAGACCAAAGATGACGGTCAAAGAAATCCCTGGAAGGTGGCCTCAAAAAGACTAACGGACCATAAGGACATAAGGGACTTTGACTTCACAAAGTCTCACAGTCAAGTTATAATCTGTGAGATATTGCTCTGCAATGTGAATATGAATTGAGATGCTTTCCGAATTCGGCCCCTCCCCCTCCCCCCCCCCGCCCTCTCACCCCGCTGCCCCTCTTTGCTCCCTGTTCGCTCCCTACCCTTCCTAGCAGAACTGAAGACACAACTTTAGATATCTTAGAATCATGGATCTCGTTAATCAGCAACAAGACCGCGTTGTTCGAGCGCTGGAACAAACATTCGAAAAGCTGAAGAGTGGTAGAGAACTGCGAGCTCTCAAGGTTCGCTTTAATTTTAAAAAGTTATCGGATAAAATAACGTGTGTCGTGTAGGTTAGGTCTCAAAGTTCAGCAGAGAAATCTAAGGATTTCTGAGTTAATTAGCTCTAACATAGTATGCGAACCATTTTGAAAAACCCTGCATATTGCATTTATGGCAATAGTAGACAAAAGTCATGTTTCAGACCTTGCCACTTGCGATCAGATCTTACATCACCTTGGTTTACTGCTCAACAAAATATCACTACTTAAGAAAAAAAGGAATCCACTTAACTCTACATCTTAGTTTTGGTGGTGCGTTCTTCATAATAATTTTCTGCTATTTACAGGCCAAAGAATATCACTGTCAGGCACGCTGCTATGAAAATGAGCGAATTTCAGAGGATCAGCTTGAACACTGTGCCAATAATTGTTCGATGCCTGTAGCCAGATTTATCAATTTTGTGAACAAAGAATACAGTGGAGTAGTGGTGAGGCCTTCATCAATTCTAGCTTAAAAACTGAATACTTATATTGTTACATACATGTAGTACAAACAATTGTTTTCACTTGAATGACAGGAACGAACCAATCGGTGTGGGCTTCAATGTCTAGATGCAGAGAAAGACCGATTGGGATCTAAGTTTGAGGAATCACAAGTAAGTTAGCTCTCCTGCAGTTTTCAACTTCAATTGAAACATTTTTACGCAACCGTCCTGCAATTTAATTTTTATTTTTTCCATTACAGAACATTAGTTTTTCAAAGGAATTCCAGAGTTGCGTCACCCGTTGTATAGACGACTGTTTGAATATACACATGCCTAAGACCCAGAAAGAAGTCCAAAGGGAGCTAGCAGCGGTGAAGATTGATTAACATTGAATGGAAATGAGATGATGTCAAATGAACATGAACTTACAATTATTAGAATACAAATTGTTATAGGAGCTTAGCCGTAGCTTTATGTATCCCTACTTGGGGGCAGTGGTGCCCGATGAGCGACACGACCCTGGCAGCCTGCTGGGCGTGCTCGACGATGCGAGCCCTCCGCACCTCCCCCGTCACCCTGAGGGCCGCGTTGGCGAGCACTACGATGTTGGCGTCACGCAACGCCGCGCCGCAGCCGGCCGGGTCCGGCAGGTGGTGGACCACCTGGGCCCTGTAGGGTGATTCCACACAGTGGTTTCGTCTCGTTATCCTCGTCGCACTCATGGAGCAGGGCCTTTTGGAGCAAGCGAGAGGACACTCCTGAACGCTGTTCGGAATCACTCGCCTGTTGTCCAGGCCGTTGAGCTCGTGGGCCAGATCGGCGGCGCCCTGCGACGCGTCGACCAGGGCCAGGTCGTCCAGCTGGGCGGACTGGTGCAGCAGCAGCGCTAGAGGCGGGCCCAGGCTCCCCGAGGCCCCGAACACGGTCACCTGCCACCACAACACCATCCCCCGGGTCCCGGGTGCGCAAAGCCTCATGAGACCTCATGCTGCAGACTGATTAAGAGGAGCGCTCTCCTCGCTCTGTCTCTCTCGCACTCGCACCTATGAGGCGCACCGCATGAGTGCGAGAGAAACGTGGGTCCGCGGGTCCGCGCACTGCATGAGTTCGAGAGAGACAGCACGAGGAGAGCGCTCGGAGCGCTCTTCTGAATCGATCTGCTGGTGTTGACCATGTATGCGCCTGTGGCCCCTGTGGCACTTCCCTCCCGCGATCGAGAGTCACCTATTACTCACCCACCCACCTTCATTCTGTCGCTACTGCTCCGTCCAACGGCCGTGCTCGAAAATGGGCGTAAGGCACTCCAAAATCTTGCTGTTAAAGCTTGGATCCGTTTGGACGCATGAAGCATTTCTAGTTCGGACTAAAGAGCGAGGTGCCTGGATCGAAAAGCAACAACGAATTTGGCGCCTTTGCGCCTTCTTCTAAACGTATCGTGAAGCTGCCTTGTACAAGGCGGTGACAAAGCAGTATGAAAATAAACACTGTAAACAAATATCAGCTGATCGCCTGATCGCCCGACTCCATGGTGTACGCGGAGTACGCCGCCGTGTCCTTAAAACTTATTGCTGGCCATTGCTGAAGAGAGAGGATAAAGGAACTTATATTTCACTCACAATCACCATGTCCTTCAGAGATCATAATTTTGGTGAAGTAGGTGGCAATTAATGCATTCAATCTCATTTATTTTGCTGATTTCTGCTTAACCTTGCAGTGGTGTATTGTTTTGCTAAGAATTCAATTGTTATAAATTCAATTATCTTGGAAAATAGTGTCCTGATTATCTTATGAATAATTTTTTCAGGAGCACCCACGAAATCTGATACCTGAACTATCTCGCTTATTTTATGATCTTGGATGGGTTACCGGCACTGGTGGTGGGATTAGCATTAAGGATGGGTAAGTAGAACATTTATGACAGACATTTACTTAGAATTTAATCTCATTCTGGAAACTCTCCCAAGAAGCGTTGTTTGAACCTATTTTCCATTATATTTGCGCACTGCAACATTGTAAAGAAATGAGATTTACATTGCACCTTCTGGAGTCCAAAAGGAGCGCATCATGCCAAATGATTTGTTTGTGCAAGACATAAACGGTAAAGATATTCATCTACCTCCGTTAGAAAAGAAACTTAAAAAGAGTCAATGCACACCACTCTTTATGTGTGCCTACAAAAGTAAGTAATCTTTCACATTCCACCTATTACGAGTTGTTGGATCACCATTTCTTAAATGCACCGTATTGCTACCCAGAAAGAAGTGCAGGAGCAGTGATCCACACACACTCTAAATCTGCTGTAATGGCTACATTACTGTATCCAGGCAAAGAATTCCTTATAACTCACCAGGAAATGATTAAGGTAAATAAATTAGATGTAGCAGTGTTGCAAAGTGAAGTAAACAGTAAATAAATAAATAAAAGTGAAATTGGATTAAAATTTGATCTGTTTTAACTAGGGTATCCAAAACCAAAAATTAGGAAGGAACTACAGATATGATGAAAAGCTGGTTGTGCCTATTATTGAAAACACTCCTTTTGAAAAAGATCTAGAGAGCAGAATGGCTGATGTCTTGGAAGAGTACCCGGAAACTTCAGCTATTTTAGTTCGAAGACATGGTGTGTATGTGTGGGGTAACAGTTGGCAACATGCTAAAACAACGTAAGTTTTAAAATGTGTGAACCAAGTTAATCTTACTTACGGTGCTGCAACTGATTTCCTTACACACAAACATTGCAGGACAGAGTGCTATGATTACCTCTTCGACATTGCTGTTCAAATGAAACTACATGGGCTTGATCCATCCTTAACTCCAGAAGAATATGAGCTTAAGTTTCAAGAAAATAATGGAGACTGCAGTAAGGTGTCAGCAAAGAAACACAAACTAGATGAGTAAAAATTGTTTATGGGTTTTGTGATGTCTTTGAAAGTAGAACAAAATTTTGAATGTAGTTTTGTTCAAGAAGTTTAATTGAATTCATCCTGTGGATGTTAAAGCCAGTCTGAATGCCAATTCTATCATATTTTGAGGTGCAGAGTCTTCATAACAGATGTATACTTCTCTTGGTGATGGCATAAAGAAAAGACGTCTTAAAATAAAAAGAGAAAAAGATTAAAATTTTAACAGGCTTTCAGTAATTTTAAGTGATCTTCTTTGTCAGAATTCAAGCTTACCCGACTACCCAGTAGGTTAAATGAGAAGATTTTTCATTTCCACGTTGTGGAAAATAGTATTGAAAAAGAACACCAAATTCTTTTATTGCCACTAATGATTTATTTATCAGTGATTGGCTGGCTTCAGCACTTTTTAATTTCTGCAAAGGAAACAAAAAAATATTTTCAGCTTTTTTTCAAGCAGTATGATGGCAGAAAATAATATTAACATTACCTTAAATGAAGTTGTGTTCTGGAAAAGAGTGTGGATACGCATTGAGCTTTGACGGAACTTTGAGAGAATTTCTGAAATTTTATATGATTTACACAGTTTTACTGGGCTCAGTAGAACACCTTCGGCTGTATCCAAATGGACATAGTGAAATACAATATTTTCCAGACCCATGGTTAGTCTGGACAAAAGCGCCAATGAAAATTTTCATTAAGAAATGATTTTAAGTTTTAAAAAGAAAAAGAAAGGAGAAAAAAATTCTTACTTCAAAGGTATTGTTCCTTCAACATTTTTTAGTAGAGAGTTGTGTAAATCTGATAAGTCAGTGGTGCTAGTATTCCTCTGGCCTGTATGAGTCTTTGATAATAATGTTTTAATAATGGATTAAGGTCATTTTAAAATTTAAATCAAAATTTAACTGATTGGTGTCTTACATCACTGGCTTCCCAGTCAGAGTCAGAGTCTTCAGATTCATCGTGGTCAGACTGCGAAATGTGTGTGCTGTGGTCTCGATCTACTCTTAATCTTCCAGATGAAAAGACTGGATCATCACTTGGCAGACTGGCAACAAGACTTGCTGAATCCTCTGATGTTTCGCCACCATGTAAAATACCTGTTGAGGCAAAAGACAAAAGAATCTCTAAACTGCTCTAAACAAACTATTCAACAGAAAAGAAAGGAGACCAAAACAAAATTCTAGAGGAACACCTGAACTTGAATGATCAGGACTTTGTCTTCTCCTCCCCGTTGATAATGAATCAGTGCTCTTCCTAGTAGTTGGAGAAGAAATAAGTGAAGAAAAATCTGCAGGAAGAACCAAAAAAATTGTAGAAACAGAAGCTAAGACTGAACAATTTATTGAGTGAAGTGCCATCGTACTACTTTGCCATCCAGGTTCATGGTGCATTCGTAGTCCCAACAAATTATTAACTTTACGATTTGTTGATCTTGATGAAGTAACTTCTTCAGGAGTGGTCAGTTGCGGACGCAGCTGCGCTTCAATCCTGTTTTGGGGTCAAAATTATATTTGATTAAAATTGCACAGGAAAAAGGAGGAAATTCTATGAATTCTCCTCACCATTCTGATGCAATATTGAATACACCAATCTTTCTTAGGTGGTGAAGAGTATCTTGAGCAGCTTCAACATAAAGAACATCCGGTGGTGGGTGTCCATCAACGCTATAAGCATTTCAAATCTCAATTATATCTGTGATTTTCTACTATACAAAAAACTTGATGAAATGCAGTCAGCTTACCTTAGGCTACAGCCTCCTGCTTCAAGAAGTGTCACCAGCATATCTTGTTTCTAAATGAAAGAAAAAAAATAACCCGAGGAGAATAAGCAGATAGGACAAAAAACACGAATTACACTAAAATCAATTAAGGAGAAAAAAATTACCTGACCAACAATCATAAGGAACCACCGCCCTTCAGGATAAGCATATGCAGATCTTGTAGACTGTTGTTCCTTGGAGGTATTTGATGGATAAACTTCCCTCCAAGCCACTAATGACCTAACCGACTCAGACTTAATCAGCTGTAGAAAGCCTTGCTGACGGCAAAATGAATGTACATCCAAGAGATCAGAATGGGTTAGGTGTGAGCCTAGCAGATAGCCCTGAAACCACAACAAACAATTTAAAATCAATTAGGACACTTCCTTGTGAGAACTGTTTGAATTGGGCATCAGTTAGGTGTTAAATAGATGTCTATTCAAAATATATGCCTCAGGCAAGACAATTTAATCAAGCAGCTTAGGTTGTACTGATTTTTATAATCAAATTTACGTTGAATGGATCTGGATGTTTCCAACAAAGGTAAAAGCAGTCTGATAGAAACAGAATAATACCTTGTGATAAACACAACACCCAAGAATTGTATAGAGTCGTTGACAATCTAATTCTTCACACTGTAGAAAAAATGCATAATTCTTTTTTAGTTAAAGTGACAATATTTTACACAGAACAGTTTTAAATTGGTGAGGAAACTTACAGAATCTCCAATGTCATTTGACTCAAGTTCACTCAAAGCATCATCAATTTGAACCTGAACAGAGAAGAGAAAATTAAAATCTAGCAGAATGGTTCAGAAGTCATTCATTACCATTAAGCAATACCAAATTCACCTGGGCTTCTCGAGGTAGTGGCAGCTGGTGAGCAGCTTGTAAAATGACTTCAAATTGTGGCTGTGTAAAAAACGTTTCAGTTCCCATTATATTGCGATAGGTGGCACAATCTAAAATTTCAGCCCATTTGTCTGATAAAAGTATACGAGACAGAAATACAGAAATGATGTGATTTAAAGCAAGATGATCTTCTGATGAAAAACATCTGAAAATTAAAAATAATAAAAATATTAAACTCTGTGATGATAGTTGACATGTGTTATTTTTCTAATTTTCTGCTTTTTCATCCATGTAAACTACCTTGAGAGTGATTTATAAGTAAACTGCAAGAATTTCACCAGTTCATGGCACTGTTTTTCAGCTTCACAAATAGAACACCTAAAACAAATCAGTGATGAAAATTGTTGATACGTAATAACAAAAAATGAAAAAAACAAAAAAAAATGGATAAAATGCTAGTGCTTTGGGCTTTCCTTGACTATACCTGCTTTTTGGCACTGCAATAAGTAAAAGCTCTCTGCCTTCTTGTACATAAATTATGTGAACCACTTGTTCATTTACCACAATGGAAGAGCTGTGAATCACAATATGGTTAGTTAGTGGATGTAAATCAAATTTTTTAAGTGAAAGAAACAAAAACATGATGTACCTTCTTGGTGTAGAATGGGAAATGTCGGGAATTAATTGGAAAAGAGTGAGAAATGCACCTCTAACAGATCCCAAGACATTTGATTTTATATTGCCAGGGTAACAATAGAGAACACCCTGATCTTCTGGGCCACCCTCAGTAAGTCCATCAAGCTGGAGGTACAAAACTCCAACAGGTGAAAGAAGGAGCATTTTCTCAATTTCAGCTGAATTAATGGACTCCTTCGAAATTCTTTCAGCAAGCGGTGTTTGGTAAGGCTTTAGAAAGGTAAGATAAGGAGCCTTAGTTACCCAACATTGCCTTTGCTCTCTTCATAAAATGACAAGGAAAAGAAAATACCTCGGTCAATACTACTCACCTTGTTTTTTTTCCTATCAAAACTATCGTTTTCCATTATTTTTTTTGCATTGGGCAAAATACCTAAGCTTAGCTAAAAAATTATAAAATTTAAAAGACTTGAAATTATATGAGAAATAAAAAGTATTAATCTTCAGGAATAAATAATGTTAGAGACTTACTTTACACGGGACATTTATAGCTTCAAGCTCAGCATTGAAGTTTTGGGCAGTAACTCCTCTACCATTGATAGAGCATATTTTATCCCCTTAACATAAACAAACAAGGTCCTTTTACTAATGCAGGTGAAGTTCTAATGCAACATAAGAAAAATCTCTTCATAACATATTTTGAAATTATTTATCACAAATCTCACCTATTTTAAATACAGCTTGCTTGGCTGCAAGACTGTCAGGAACAAAGTCAGTTACCACAACAGCTGATTCATCAAAGGTTGTGACCAAGCCTAAAAGAGTTTCACTAACTGTTGCTCGGCGGCCTAAATTTGGCTTTACCCAGGGATCAACATACAGCTCCACCGTATGAGAACTATTCTTCTGAAAATTAATGGAAACGAGAAGTTTATAAGGTGTGCAGTGAACAAAGACATTTCAAATTGACAATATTTCCAAGAAATTACATCAGGTAAAAGTACTGCCGCATGCTGAGCCAAGATTCCTTGACTTTGTTGGTTCCATGCTGCATGTGAGTTACCATTTTTCAATAAGTTCCCATGGTGCCTTTTACTTTCTCGTCTGCGAATAAGTCTAACCAATTTTCCTGTAAAATGATAGAATTAAGAATTTTCAAGGTATCCTTTTCTGCCTAGAAGGCAATTTTTTTTATTTATTTTTTTATTTTATTTCTCCACCTCTGTAGGTGCTTTATCGTAGATTTGGTCTACAAACTTACCACCATTTGTCCATGATTTTGAAGCTGATGCTTTAGATGTTTTACCATCTTCATTAGTACTAGTCTGTATGTTATTTGGCTCATTGTTTTGCTTCTGTTGTGATGGATCTGATTCAATGTAAATGAGCCGTCCATCATGTCTTACTTCTGATTCCCATTCAACTGACCTGCGTTTTCAGAAAAATATAATTAGGGGGCATGAAACAGAAAAATCCATTAAGCCTGAAACCTTTTCAATAACTTTTAAATCATCAGAAAAATTGACAACATACTCATCTTCCGATTCAGTATCTGAACAAGAGCTGCAAGACGATGAATGAGAACTTTCCCATGATTCTATTTGGCTGCCCAATTCATTGTCAGAGCTCGCAGTGCTTCCACCAGAATAGTTCTCAGAGACATTGCTCAATACTATATTTCCACTGTTTTTATGCATTACATCTAAATAAAAACACAGGACACTTAAGTAAGTAACAAGTCAAAATACATGTTTAATGAACGAAATTGAGTGAATAGATGTAAACTAGTTATATTCATTGTTAGAATTCCTGAGAAACACAAATGTTACAAAGGACATATAAATCACTAGCACCTTACTAACCTGCTCTTTAATTAATTTGACAATGCTTTTGATATCGGAAGATTGTAGGTATTTATTAAGAAATATTTCAAGATGATTCGCATTTCAACTTGCTCTCTACATAAAGGGCAAATAAAACGAAATTTTTTGGAAACCCTTCTCCTTAATCATTTAAATCAGTGCACTCGATTCATACCCTCCATCTCCAGTGAGATTCCAGCCTAGCTCCAGGCTCCAGCACACCAACAAACAAGTGTCCGCTAAAGTGTGGGGGTGGGGGGGGGGAAGGAGCACGGGTGGAGGGGTGGAGGCCGCTGACCGGCGACCGCCAGGTAGTAAAAGGGTGAGGGGGTGAGGGGAAGAGGGGGGAGAGGGAAACAGCGGCACAAGCGTGAGGCGATTTGAAAACCGCGCCATTCGTGCAGCGACAGTAAGGTGATTGACTTCCGGCCTTCCACCTCCACCTCTGCTTCGGCTGGCGCTTAGATAGTCATAGAGGAGGACTTTCTAACCTTTCCGTGTTGTCAATATTTTGTTCTATCGGTTGCGCAGAATGTCGTTGGATCTTGCGCACAACCTTTCTTTCGTTGTATAGGTTTTGGAAAAGTTTTCATTTGTCCGTAATATTGTTGGACCTCGAGAAACCACTGATTATGCTCAAGAAAATCAAGGAACTTTGTGTGTTATGGCTCTGGAGCCAAGACCACAACAAAAACAATATGATTACTTGTTGAAATTTCTTCTCGTGGGAGACAGCGACGTTGGGAAACAAGAAATTTTAAGCGGCCTTGAAGATGGATCATCAGAATCCCCGTTCTGTAGTGGGAGTGGTAAGAATATATAACCCTTTTATTGTCAAAATGGCCCAGTTAAATTAACCTCATTATTGATGTTCCATTTTCTCATCTGATTTTATTTATGTTACTGATAAGTTTGATTAATTTGAAGGATTTTTCAGTTAGGTAGATGGTGCAGTGTATAGTATTTAGTCACCATCAGCATCATGCTCTCTTTAATCTTACTACTTCACAGAGCGTTTAATTTTTAATTCCTGAGGAATGTTATGTCCTGCTTCAGTCTTTTCCATTTTTGAAATAGCAAAGAGTCCTCTTTCTCTGATTCCGAATCATATCATTTTGTGCTGAGTGTACTGTTAAGATGAGTCATTCTGTTTACTTTCAGCTTACAAGACAACAACAATTTTGTTGGATGGGAAGCGCGTGAAACTCCAATTATGGGACACATCTGGTCAGGGGCGGTTTTGTACCATCATAAGATCTTATTCACGGGGAGCACAAGGCATCCTACTTGTTTATGATATAACAAATAAATGGTCATTTGATGGTATCGACCGCTGGCTCAAGGAAGTTGAAGAGGTAAAGCCATTTTTTCCATAACTTTCTTGAATTTCATCGTAAACGCTTTCAATTTATTAGTTTGTTTCATCATAAAAAAAAAAATGCTGTTGTTTTTTGCTTTTTGACTTCTCTGACATGATCATGGTAACTTTCATTCTAACAGCATGCACCAGGGGTACCCAAAGTTCTTGTAGGCAACAGACTTCACCTTGCTTTCAAACGTCAAGTTGGCACACGTGAGGCAGAAGCATATGCTGTAAAAAATCGAATGTCTTTCTTCGAAGTTAGCCCTCTCTGTGATTTTAACATCAGGGAAAGCTTTAGTGAGTTATCTCGTATGGCACTTCATCGAAATGGCATGGAAAGGCTGTGGAGATCAAACAAAGGTAAGTGGACTCCCTGTGAAAGGCTCTAGCAAATAGATATCATTAAGATTGAGTATAGATCAGACATTTTGTTTTACAGTTTTGAGTTTACAAGAACTTTGCTGCCGAGCTATTGTTGCCCGCACCTCTGTTTATGGGATTGATCAGCTTCCTCTCCCTGGAACAATCAAGTCACATTTGAAGTCATATGATTTAACTAGCTACTCAACGACATCAATGCATCGATATGTTGTGAATAACAATAGGAATCATATTCTTGCATCTGGCAAAATAGGAACACTGTCAGGCAAGAAACATCGTTTTGGAATAGTATGCCCACCTTCCTCTTCAGCATCAAATACAACCCCTTCTTCAAGTAGTGTTCTTGATAATAATCGGACTAGTTGTGCAGGCCGCAACTCATGTTGCATCACCTGATTTGTGGTTCTACTTTGTGCTCCTATCAATCGTGCTGTGAATGTAATCTGTGTTTTTCTCTCTTTTTTTTTTCCTTTGCTAATAGTTTTGTGATGAATTTTGATTAGACTCCTTCTTTTCACTTCTTAGAATTGGCATTTTCTACACCAAAGTGAGCATGTATATAGAATGTGTGTACATATGTAGATTTACAGCTCTCTTACAAATGTGTCTTCTGGACTGTACATTGTTTCCTTTAGCCATCTTAACAGTTTAAAAAGTACAGTGAACGTGTACTTGGGAATCTCATTTTCATATCTGGCTTTTGTGTAAGTATTTTCAGTATTCTGTTTCTTCTTAAATTTAAGTCATCCCTCTTCTTTGACCCACGGAATTATTTAACCGTCCAATCAATTAAATCCTTCCAGTTTGTGAAGACTACACAAGTAGCTGATATTTGAGGAAACATTTTAGATTTTTGTTTTCATGTCTAAATTAGGTCTATTCTGTTTCTCAAGCTGAAAAAGAAATTACTTTTTCATTTCAGTATATTTATTGACTTTCATGCTCATATTTTTAACTGTGTAAGTTATTTCTTCCCCTGTCCAGTCAGTCTTGTCACTTTCCCCATGTATTATCTCCTTAAACAGATCACCTTCAATTTTATCAATCTGAATGGTAACTTCTACTGCATAATTCATTTCTATTTTAGGATTGTTGCATACAGTATTCACATAAGCTTAAAATGCAATAAATTACATTCCACACAAGGTATTCAAGATACCTTAATGGCAGCTTATGTTTTTACAGCATATTTATATATTGTATCAGAGATTGACTTTCATTCATGTCGTAAAACTGTATTATACACTCTAGACTTCCTGATAGGGTAGACAGGTTAAGTGTATGGTAGTGAGAAACAAGCTCTTTGGAAAAGAACGGTTCACCTGGTTGCATAAGACTGGATAGTGGATTTTTGAATAATTATATCATCTACTTCATTTACTCAGTTTGTAAGAGAGAAGTTTGTACATATAGGCATCTATTGAAAATCTTATTGTGACTGTGACTTACACCTTGTAATTATGCAAAATTAAAGCAACTGCTTTGATAAATTGTGTTCTAATTTTTGTAGTAGCTTTAAAATCTATTCAATGTAGTAATCAGGCTCAAAAATCACAATTATTTATATTTAGTTTCAAAAACAAAACGGACAACATCACAAATTTAACAGTTTAAAAAGACACTCCATCTTTGCATGCAAACCTTATGTACTTAAGAGAAAATGTACAAAAGAGAGAATGAAAATATAGAAACATCATTACATATGTATAAACTTACTTAGTGACTTCCACTAAAAGTAAAGATCTACTTAACAATTCTCATTGCAAATGTCCCTCATCTAAAATTATATATTAAAAAAAAAAAATGTCAAAATAAAATCAGACTTATGTGTTGATACCGAACTGAACCACAGCAATAATTTTTCACCTAAATTCATAAATTTGAATACTATGGTCTGGGACATGACTCAGAGTTAAGGACTGGTACCTGCAACAGAAATTAAAATTTGAGGAAATAATTTCCTTACATGAAATACATGATAGCAAAATTGAGTGAATAGTATAATAAACATATGTTGAAAATTGAAAGGCTTACCATTCTGAACTTCTGTGATAATAGTAACCCTCAATAGTTGCTGCCGATTTGCGAAAGCATATATAATAAAAACCAGCAAAGGATGCTCCACTTATGTCCTTGATGGTGTGATCAGGAACAAGAAAATGTTCCTTCCACCTCATAAAGACATAGTCGGCCTCTTTCAAATTATCATAACTGAAAGTGTCTGAATTGAAAGTTTTGGCATACTGGTGAAAAGAGCTGAACTTG
Source organism: Frankliniella fusca (assembly GCA_029379305.1). NCBI lineage: Eukaryota > Metazoa > Arthropoda > Insecta > Thysanoptera > Thripidae > Frankliniella > Frankliniella fusca. Next base: position 410,429 of record JAHWGI010000122.1, read on the forward strand.
CTCTGAAAAAGATTTTTCCATAAATAAACCGCTTTGTAATTTACCAGAGAACAAAGAGTTGAGAAAACTAAAAAAAATATCAGGTTCAAGGTGAAGTTTTCCTCCTTAAGGATGAAAGCACCTACCCAATGCTTTTTGTCAACATCCTCATCTGCATCCCATTTCCTTGTCAGAAAGGGATACTTCTTGCTGATTATTTCACCATCAAAAAATGTGGTCAATGTGGGAAATTCTTCAGTAAGTCCTTTAATTCCTAAGTAGCCACATAGATAGGAATTTTCTTCGTCAACATGCTACAGGGAAAAAAATAATTTAAAAATGAATATAAATTATGTAAGGGAATGAACGTTTTAAAAATGATTTAAGAGATTTCAAGGTTTAATGCATTTTTCTTGCAGGCTGTCTGCAACACATCGGACAATAAAAATTATTAGTTAGAGATCCAGAGGATTATAAGTAGAGATGAGAGTTGGTTGATAGTAAAATGTATTATGAGAAAAACAAACAAACAAAAGAAATGAATTAAAAATACAAAAATGGTTAAGCTATAAAAGCAGGCCTAAACACCCACCCATATTAAGTATCAGCCTTCATCAAGTAGGTACCACACACCAAATTTATCAGAAATTGAATTGTGAACAGAATATGACGAGAAGAGAAGGATAAGAGATCGAAAACTTGCACAATGACAACACATGAGAGCAGTAACAACAAGCAAACGTTTTTAGGCTGTAATGACAATCCGGATTTAAGAGAGGCAGAAGACCTAACCTGCAAAACAACTTCGACCTCGTAGCTGTTTCCTTTTGACTTCTGAGAACCTTGGAAACGAGAGCCGTTGTAGAGTAAAGATTTTGTAACGCCAGGCTGCTTAGAATTAGCTGGAGGAGGAGGAACAATTTCTACTCGAACCGGCATTCTGACATTCACGCAAGCTGAAACTCGGGCGCGAACGAACTTGACTGGTGCAGAAGAAAGAAATTATCACAGATCGGGCTGATTGCGATTAGAATCTACATTCGCTTCTTGTTTTGTTGGCGTGCATTGACGTCACAAAACAGTAAGCCTCATTGCAGGGTGCCAATATTCCTGGAAATGCGTGACTTCGCGACGTGAGCGGGAAATATGATTTGCTGCGATGTCGTCATTGCCTTCATGCTAGTTTGGGTTAGCCTTTAGTTAAAATTCGTAATAGTGTCATAAAAACAGCATAACCCGCGTTGATGGTTTTCGCACTCAAAAAGAAAATCTATTCATGACGCCAAAAATAGTTACCAACAAAAGGGGCCCTACGCCGACAGGTAGGCAACCCCTTTGCCCTTTGCTACTGCTTCAAGCCTCCCGTGTGTTTCATCAAATAGCTTCTTCCCCTTTCACCCCGCCCTCACCCTTCTCCCGCCGTTCACTGCTTCACTTGTTTTTGAATCTTCACTTGACACATTCAGTATCCACGGACAGAGAACTTCATCATTGGGGGAGTCATATTATCAAAGGTTAAATTGTCTAATTCTACGTACTGTACTCGCCTGTAGGAGCTGCACATTCAAGTGTAGGAGCGATTTTTTCACAAATATTTAGTCCAGTCGTAGGCTGCGATTGCTAACCTTTCATTCAGCACCGCTTGCCAAGCACCTCATTTCTTGAAGCTGTTACTCTTAATTCTGGTGTTTTATTGCTCACTATCTATCAATTTTGATTGGCACTCTGAGAGCACTTAGTTTCAGGTTAAAAGTTAAGTATTTATAAGTTGCAGTCTTTCGATGCAAGGTCTAGTGCACTAATGCTCTTGGACATCCTCACATCACAAACAGTTGGCCCCCACCCTCTTCTAGAGGTTATTACTGATTTCCAACTATTTTTTACTCTAAGAACTTTCAGAAATATTTGTTAGTTTGAAGTGTTTGGTAACTTCTGATGCCCACATTCTGTTTTTTTTTTCTTTAATTAGAACCTCAGTCCAACTGGTTTATCTGTCATTTAATTACTCTTAACATTTAAATTGTTTTCATAAATAGGTATAAGATGTGTTAAACTTTTGTCTTTCATACACCAACCTCCTCATTAATTATCTTTGTTCTGTTTGTTGTCTTAATCAATCATTTGCTTTGATAAGTAGGACTAAGGCTATTTTTATTTTTATTGTTACATGGAAGTGTTCAGTTTGGACCAAGTTAACTTCCCCTCATTCAAATCAAATTTTAACATAGCCCAGTTCATTCATCGGTCTCTATGTGCATTTCACTTTTCCTTGTAAATTTAATTGTTTCTGACTGTTAATTTCTGTTAACCAGCCAAGATGTCATTTTGAAATTTGCATCGCAGAGGGAACCTTTGGCCTGCTCACTCCCATCTGTCAAAACGGATCAACTAAGCAACTTCACATTCCACCACTTCACTGATTGTGCCCCATTTCAGGTGAGACTGCTTGTTGTGCTATAGCAATTGAAAAAGACATATGTCAGCATTTATTCTCAATAAATATATCATCTTCACAGGAGTACGAAAACGTACCAAGTGATACAAGTGAACTAGAAGAACCGCGGACGTTCGCTATTGCCATGCCTCGAGGCAAGCGACGTTCCGCTGCGGATATGGGGCCTGCAGATGATGACAGGCATTGCAGTAAAAGACGTCAGACAACATCTAGGTATGTTCTGTGTTGTGCTTAAGAATGAGAACTCAGTTGATATTTTTGTTGTTTTATTTTTGAAAGATCTAGAATGATTAAAAAGTCCTTTAATATCATTAATACTCAAGCAAGAAGGCTGTGTTGTTTGCTTTCTGCCAACGTATCTCATTGGCTTGTAACTTTGAATGGAATGGAGTGGAGGGGAGACAGTATGTTAAAAATAGCCTGGCAGCAGTGAGGCCTCTGAGGCCCAGTGAGCTCCCGTGTTTGTGTGAGTGTAGTCTGTGGGTCAGGGTTGTCATGGATAGGTATTTACCTATTGTCAGTTTTCTTTGTTTTATGCGCTCATAACATATTTTTATGGTAAACTACATCTTATTGTAATCAAATGTATCCTTCATTGTTCTTTGTGCAGAAGCTGTTTTAGATTAAGTTTAAGGTTAAATGACATACTAATGGTGCTTTCTCTCATTTTCTAGCCATTCAGCTGTTGAGATATGATTTTTGTTATATTTTCCTATCAAGGATGTTTTTTCATTGTTTTTGATTTTGTACTGTTTCATGTGGCTCCTGTAACTAACAGCTCAAGACGTCACTCAAAATCAGAAGACCTTTCGTCATTCAGTCAAAAAAGATGTATAGCCTGGTTTAGGGAATATACCAGTCCAGATGACCCAGATACATTAGGTATATTTAAGCATTATGAAGCTTCCTCCTTACACTGTTTTTATAATTATGTTACCTATATTTATAGTTATGATATAACAATATAAATGTTAGTTACCCATGTTTTGGAATTGTTTCTTTATTTTATCTGTACTTTTGTAGGCCCAGAAGGAATGGAAAAATTCTGTGAAGACATTGGGGTTGAACCAGAAAATGTAGTGATGCTTGTCCTGGCGTGGAAAATGAATGCGCGACAGATGGGCTTTTTTACCCTACAGGAGTGGACCAAAGGACTTACAGACCTTCAGTAAGTTTTATCTCAACTTCAAGAAAGCTGCATGCAATCCTGCTCTCTTTTGTGCATTGTTCCACTCTTTCCTGATCATAATTTATCTATCTATCTACAGTTGTGACTCAAATACCAAAGTGCAGAACAAATTAGAGTACCTCAAATCATTTCTTCATGAACCATCAACATTTAAAAGCATTTACAGATATGCTTATGATTTTGCCAGGGTAAGAGTTTATCTGTTGGTTACTTGCTGAATTTGGTTTACATTAACTTTTTATTTCTTCTTCTTCTTCTTTTTTTTTTTTTTTTGAAATTTTATTTAATTTATATTCTTTTTAGGACAAAGATCAGCGAAGTATGGATATGGAAACAGCCCGTGCTATGCTACAATTGCTTTTGGGTAGGCAATGGAGTTTGTATGGGCAGTTCAACAACTTTTTGGAGCAGTCAAAGTACAAAGTAATAAATAAGGATCAGTGGTGCAATATCCTCGAATTTTCACGATCCATCCACAGTGATCTATCCAACTATGATGTGGATGGTGCTTGTAAGTTATGTTTGATTTCATTGCGGTTTGCATACTTTTGCTAAATGCTAATGCCCCAACACATTCCAGGGCCTGTTATGCTGGATGAATTTGTAGAATGGCTGAAAGCATCAAAGGAACAGAATTCTGCCAAAGGCAGCTGATTTCATCATCATTTTCCATGCGACCAGACTGTTGTGATAGTGCTTTTGCTGAAAGTCAAGTGCACAAGTGATACAGCGATATATTGTGAATTTCACAAGAAGTTGCCATGTAATATGTGATTGCGCCTGATGGTCACCTCCTGTAAATTAATCAAATTTTGTAATGAATGACATTTCCCTCCTTTATGGTAGTTTATCATTTTGCTGTCTATACTATGACAAAAGTGTTATTTGTCAAATTACTATATTTTGGGACAAATAAATTATTTTAAATTTGTCAGAATACTTATTTAATATTATTTTATTTGTTCAAGACATTAAAATTGTCATCAATAATATTATTTACAATATCTGTCTGATTTCATTTTACTTCTTCTGTCAAGAAGAGCCTCATGTAGTGCCCCTTCATCTCTTGCTCTTTTTAATACAGTTCTGTCTGTTGTATCAATTCTTAACTTCTTATCCTGAAACTTCTGAAATTTACGTCTGAAACAAAAAATGTGATGTTGTAATAAACAGATTGGCACAACTCATCACATGACTTCAGGATGCATTAATACATACACATAATTTTCTTCAACTTCTCGTATGTTGCCTTTTTCCTCTGAAGGACCCTCATCATCTCCCGTATTGTCCTGAGGGGCACTTGACCTCACTCGTAGAATTTCATTAGGACCAACTTTACGGTTTGTCGCAACAACATCATCGTTTTCTGGATCCACTGCCATGAAGCAGCCAGTAGAACTGAGCAAGGCCATCTTGCCATCCTATGCAAGTTTCAGAAAATTAATGAATAAGAACTTTGGAAACAAGAGGGTGATTTGCTAGATTTGCTAGAATTGTTGTGAAACTGACCTCAAATACTGGTTCCCACTGCTCCATTGGACCAACAGCATCTGAACGTCCTGTGACAGCCCCATCAGGACCAACTCTTAAATACTTACCATAGCCTGACTTAATTGCTACTTTGGTTTCATTTACAGGAAAAGCTGTGAGAATTTCCTCTGGTGCTGGTCCCTCACCTATGTAATTCACATTAGAGAAGGGTGATAATGTGACATACAATTATTGCTATAAAAAGAACGAATAGGCAATGAGCCTCACCATGATCGTGTGGAGCACCCAGCGTAAAGAGACCATTGTCAAGAGCTTTAATGTATGTTTGGTTTCCAAACTCAATAGCTATGGATCCAGTAATTTGATCTGTGGTTTTACAATGTACCCAACCACCTGAAACCAAAGAAATAGATATAAATTCAGTCATCTGCAAAACAAATAGTGTTTGAATGAAGTCTCACCATGTTGGATTGCATCCTCGTCAACAACCTCTCGGGCCTCTTGAGCATCTTCTTTTTCCTTTTTATTATGCTTTCGTTTCTTGGATCTAAAGAGAAATAAACCGGAGTATTAGTAAACCATGAATATCTTCCAATGCATGAAAGAGGAAATGTTTGGTTAAGTTTAGCTCATTGATTTCATTTACTTCTTCTCTCCTTTAAATGTCAGTTTCTTCCTCTTCACATTTTCGTAGTCCGCCATTGAGGATTTGCTGACTTACAGCGAGTTAAATGGACCACAAATTGTGTTGTTGCGTTTTTAAGCCTTAGATAAAAGTTTGTGATTTCGTCCGACAGCTGCGCGTAGGAACAACGGACGACAGACAGTGTTTACGTGATTCGTTGCTGTCAGCAGAAGACAGTCGCGGGGACTACCACAGGCGCTTGGCGCCCAAATCAATTTTCGGCGCAGACGGCCCGTCGTGTCATGTCGCGTCACGAGTTAAGCTGCACCCGCACCCACACCATCAAGCAGGAAAACGGCCACTGATTCAGAAGATCGCTCTCACGGCTCTCACACACCCACACCTCCGACCTTGTCGCACCGACGGCGGTGCCCCATGTCGGGAGTGGCAGGGCCCCATGAGCGCGACAAGGACGGAGGCGCGAGAGCGATCCTCGCGAAAAGAGGCGGCTGCCGTCTGATTCCGAAGATCACTCTCGTACCTCCGTCCTTGTCGCACCTAGGGCGGTGCCCTATGTTTGGGGTGGAAGTGCCCCATGAGTGCGACAAGGACAGAGGCGCGAGAGCGATCTTCGGAATCAGTGGCCTGCTGCCGGCACCGCTGCTGTGCCGCGCCGCTTCGCCAGCGTCAATCGTACCTTATCAATGAAACCCGCCTCGACGAGAGACGTGGGTGCGGGAGAGGTACGTGCTCCATGCTCCCCGGGGCGGGGCCGGGGCCGGGGCCGGGCAGCCGACCGATTCACAAGATCGCTCTTGTCCCTCCGTCCTTGTCGCACCTAAGGCGGTGCCCTATGCCGGGGCAGAGTAGCAGTCGTGCCCCATGAGTGCGATAAGGACAGAGGTAGGGAAGCGATCCTCGGAATCAGTCGGCCGCGGGCGGCGGCATGCGCCGGCAGTCCACTCGCACTCACTCACTCACTCACTGACTCACTCACTCACTCACTCAGGCACTCACTCATTCAGCGCCAGGTGCGGGTGCTGGGAGGACGAGGACGAGTCCTGTTGCCCTGCTGTCCTGCTGCCCTGCTGTCCTGCTGCCCTGCCCGCCACATGGAGGAGAGGTCGCTCCTGCTCGCCGCGGTCCTGCACTGCCTCCTGCTCCTGCTCACGGACTGCGCCGCTCTAGGTTCGTTGTGACGCAGCAGGATACGGGGTCCCTTTCGCTTATGTAGATGTGACGTTTGTGACTCTCTGTGGCGCCCGGCCCTGGCCTGGCCCAGCAGGCACCCACCGCGGGGGAATCGCGTGGCCTCCCGCAACGAATATTTGGTTTTAAAAAGTTATTGATGAGGACAAAAACGCGAGAAGAGGAAAGGGCAAATACCGCGCCGCCTCCCCTTCCCTTCCGACAGCAGCGAACAGGATACCCAAGGTCACGCAGTGTCAACCCGGTCTGTTCAAACATTCACGACACAGTCGCGCAAACATCAGCGGTGAAAACGTTTGCAACAGAAGCACGGCTGAAGCGACAGCAGGCGCGATCACGTCGCGATCTGAATCCGCGTCTCATGCACAGAGCGGGCGGGAGGGAGACCGGCGGTGCGGCGGGGGAAGTCCAGCAGCGTCCAGCGCCGCAAATTGAGCTTTCATTGATTTTTACCAGAGGATGCAGCCACGCAGCCGCAACTCGATGATGTCGTTTGCTGGTCGCACTCTAGAGCCTATGGTTCTCCGCTCCACTCACTCCACAGTATTGCCAGAAAAGTAGAGGCAACGAGACGGCCGAACACAGAGCAGCACTCTGGCGCCAAAATGAACCAGCGTGCGCGAGCCCGCCCGGTTATTAAAGTCTACAATTTGTACCGGGTATTTCTTTGAATGCGCAACAGTGTTGCGGGATTGCATAATACTCACCAGGGCTTCAAGGGCCATGGCGCCTTACGGGCGAATGGGGTAGGCAAACCCGCAACACTGTTACGCATTCAAAGAAACAACCCGGTACACAGTTTCCAATTAAAGAGCAGTTTTGCCTTGACATTTCTCGATATGAAAAACCATTCTTTGATCTATCAAGGTAGAGTGACCATCCCACCCGCAGCAGCCGGATCGTTTGGATTGACAGGGTGGAACGGACTGCATCTGCGCTTCCCTACAAGGCAACACCTCGGCACACATGCGCGTGCGCGTACGATGTCGAGGGGTCCTTCACTCACAAATGAGAAATCATTGTACACCCTAAAACAGTGTCAGGAAAAAAAAATAAGAAAAAAATCAAGGAAAATCCCCCAAAAAATAAAACAGAAAAAAATCAGAAAAAAATGGTGTATGCTTGAATTTATGGTGAAGGACCCCTGCTCGTACGATGCCCCTAAGTAAGCAAGTACCTCGGCAAGTACAGATGCGCAGCCCGTTTCACTCCGCCGTTTCACTACTAATTGCGAGGGGTAGCCAACTCGTGTATTTCTGTGCACACTGACTTGGTAATTTTTGTATTCCTCATGTATGTTTGAAGGTGGAACTCCAATGGAACTGAAATGGAACACAACCCATCAACCCATGACCCCATCATTTCAAATTTTGCAGTTTTGAACACTGCCAAGGTTCGCTAATGATATAAGTCAGGTTGTTCAGCAACCCAACAAATATATTTTTATAAATTATGAAGATGGTTTGGTGCCTTTTTAAATGCCTCTGCTGTGAATGCAAAATCTGAGATGATGGGGTGATGGGTATGGGTTGTGTTCCATTGTAGTCCCATCTTGAAAAGTGTCTGACGAATTACTTGGTATTCTCATGTATTCCCTTGTATTTTTCGTGAATTTCTTGTATTTTCTTAGACATACACGTGCATTTCTGTGCGTTCGAGTTTCTCGAGCTGGCCGCACCTTCACTGGAAAAACAAAGGTGCTATATAGCACCCTTTTTGGGGTGCTATTGAATTTTTGGGGGTGTTACTGCACTAATGCCTTTGTAAAGGCACGGTTAGGGCCAAAAATAGCACCTTTGGGAGGCGATAGCGCCTTTCTAAAGGCACTATTTCACTAACGCCTTTAAAAGGCATTAGATAGCACCTTTGTTTTTCCAGTGTTGACTTATTATTTTCCTGGCAACAAAACTGTCTCTCTCCGTTGCAGAGGGCGCGCGGGTCCCGGCCCCAGCGCCGCAGCCGTGCGCGCCGCGGGACTACGGCGAGGGCTCGGTCGTGTGCGTGTGCAACGCCTCGCACTGCGACACGCTGCCGCGGCCCCGGCCGGGGGACTTCCCCGGCGCCCGGCTCTACTCCAGCACCAAGGAGGGGCTGCGCTTCGCCGCCGCAGACCTCGACTTCACCGAGGATCCCCCGCGCAAGAGAGGCAAGCACATAGCCGACTACTTCTTGCGGTGTTTCAAAAACGAGAGAGAGAGAGAGAGAGAGAGAGAGAGAGAGAGAGAGAGAGAGAGAGAGAGAGAGAGAGAGAGAGAGAGAGAGAGAGAGAGAGAGAGAGAGAGAGAGAGAGGCATGAATGAATAAACGCTGTTCGGAATCAGTCCGCTGCAGGGCACCATGCACCTAAAGCCACTCACAGCACAGCAGTTTAAAGGTGGCCTTACAGCGTTTTCGTCAAGTCCGCATATGTCCGTTTTGCATTTTTTGACAATTTTGTTGTCTCTCAGGTACCAAAGGTTGTGTTGAAATGTACAACAGCACATGTTTTCTACACTATCAGACAAAATATCAACGAAAATCGACAAACAGAAATAGGCGGAGGCGGATACATCGAAAATGTTGAGTGTATAAGGCCACCTTACCGGGCACGGGCACCCCCCTCCAACATGCCTCCAAACAAAGCAGGCCAACGGTTTTCACTAAGAAGGGCTTACACTGATTAGAATGTTGTGATTGGAAGAAAAATTGGATCAAACTTTGAAGAGGGCTATCAATTTTTGACACCTATTCGATATTTTGCCATTCCCAGCCAAAAAAATTTGTGTACCTTCCTTTCGATATCGAAATTTTTACTCGATTCGACGGATATTTGTCCTCAAAATCGACGTCGAAACGATGTCGAACAGTCGAAACGACGTCGATACGACATCGTTTCGACCATTCGACATCGTTTCGACCATTCGACATCGTTTCGACGTCGATTTTGAGGACAAACATCCGTCGAATCGACTGAAAATTTCGATATCGAAACGAAGGTTGACACAAAATTTTTGGCTGGGATTTTAATCTGCTCAAAATACATTTTTTATCGTAAAAGTAAGTGACTGGATAGTGATTGGAAAATGATTGGAATGCAAGGTGTGCACTGATTGGAAGGGGGACAAAGGTAGCTCTTTACGTCCGCGATTTCGAGAAAACGACAAGAGGCCACTTAAACGAAAAACAATAAGATACAGTGTAATGGTGCACGCCGCGCATTATACAACGGCTTTTGAGTCTGAAGTAGCTTTAAACACGCCTTTGGATTTGCAGGAATAACGTTCAAAGTCAACGGTGACAAGAAGTACCAGTCCATCATCGGGTGGGGGGCCACCGTCACCGACTCGACCGGTATCAACTTTCAGAACCTATCCGAGGAGACGAAGAAACAGCTGATCAGGTACATGAGATCACAAACTCTTCACAGCGCACGGGGGATAAGGGGCGTCTCGAGAGGTTCGCTGTAGCCGCAGGCCGTAGAGACAAAGACGCAAATGGACTGATAATAATGGAGAGGTGTAACTCTCGAAGACACGCGCTTGGAACGATGCCGATATGTGACGCCAGCCCTCCCCTTGCCCAGGGCTTTCTTCTCCGAGGATGGCGTCGAGTACGACGTCCTGCGGGTGCCCATCGGCGGCACGGACTGCTCCACCCGCGTGTACACCCTGCACGACGAGCCCGGGGACGCGTCGCTCAGCGGCTTCGCGCTCGCCGAGGAGGACTACCTGTACAAGGTGAGCGCGCCCCCGGGCAGCACGAAAGACGTCATCCGCATCGTATATTCGTACAAATTCGGTTGGTATTGCACTTTGACTATGTTGATTGTTGTAAAGTTATTTAAGTTGCCAACATTTTCTAAATTTAATGTTAAAATAAGGGAGACGAGGAGGAAACTATTGAAAATCACGGATATGGTAGTGGTCCCTGGTAGGTAGGCAACTTTCATACCTTCCCTCCTTATGCCCCCCCCCCTCCCCCCCTTAAAAGTCGACGTGTCAACGCCCCTGCGGGCGAAAAAAAATTCTCAATTTTGGTGCACAGACGTCATAAATTTTTCGAAATTTTCATTTAAAAAAAATTGTTATAAGTTTCCGAAATTTTTGTGAATTTTTAATCGAATGCCGTGAATTTTAGGAAATTCGACCCGGCCCGGCCTAAGATCCCGGATTAAGTCCCAGATCCAGGACTCTAGCCGCCCTGCCCGGGCCGACCTGAACCACTCCCTTCTCTCTCTCCAGATCCCCGTGCTGCGCGCCGCCCGCGCCGCTCTGCCGGCCGACCGGCCACTGCGCCTCCTGGCCAGCGCCTGGACGGCGCCGCCGTGGATGAAGACCAATAACGACTACACGGGCAGGGGTCTGCTCCGGGAGGACTTCTACCAGGCCTGGGCCGACTACCACCTCAAGTACGTGGCCTTCGCGCGCTACCTCTCGCGGAGGAGGGTCATATAGGTCATACGGGAGCTCCCCGCGATAGTCTCGAACGGGCCACTCCCGGGTCGACCCTGGATGGTACGAGTTCGAGACTCAATGGAAACTACATGGAATCTCGAACTCGAACAGGCAATAAGAGTCAACCCGGGAGTGGCCTGGCCTGTCGGCCTGTCCGAGACTATCGCGGGGACCCCCCTCGAGGGGTCCTTCACTAAAAAAAAAATAATCAGTGTTCACCCTACAACATCAGTGAAAAATCAGAGAAAATCAAGAAAATATCAGGAAAAAAATTCAGGAAAAATATCACAAAAAAACTAGGGAAAAAAGAAAGAAAGAAGAAAAAAAATAAGAAAAATCGGTGCCCACTTGAATTTACAGTGAAGGACCCCTCGGGCTCCCCTACCAAGGGTTTCGAATCTAGGAAATTTTTCCTAGATAAACCCTGCCTACTAGGCAACATTCGGACACCACTGTGCGGCAGGTTGCCTAGTAGGCAGGGTTTGTCTATGAAAAATTTCCTAGATTCGAAACCCTACCCCTACCCCACTGCACTGACCCTCTAGGGGCTGCATACTCGTAAATAAGTCTCACTCACCGCCTGTCCTCCCTCCCACGGCGGCCGGCAGGTTCCTCGACGCGTACGAGGCGGAGGGCTTCCACTACTGGGGCATCACGACAGGCAACGAGCCCATCAACGGCCTCGTCGATGGCGTCATCCGCTTCAACTCGATGGGCTGGACGCCGGGCGCCATGCGCACCTGGCTGGGCCAGCACCTCGGCCCCACCCTGCGCGGGACCGACGGCCGCGGTGCCTCGCAGCACGCCGACGTCAAGATCCTCATCCTGGACGACCAGAGGGTGCTCATGCCGCTGTGGACAAGCTATGTAAGGGAGTGGGCTGGAGTTTTTTCTGACGTTTTCCGGGCGGTTTTGACTGACCGCGGTGGACCGGCAACGCGCTTTTGCCTCAGTCTGTGTCGGGTGTCGAGTGCTCTCCGGCTTGGCCTGCTGCCTGCTGCTCGCCACACGGTTGTTTGAGATGGGGGCAATGAGGGGCGAATGGGTCGTGGGTAAGGGGGTCGTCCCCGATGGATCATCTCCTCACCCCCTCTCTCTTTCTGCCCTCAGCGTTGCCGGATAGGCAGACAGGGTTTGCCTAACGCAGGGATGAATAGTTGTTATCTTGAACGTAAATCTACAATTTGAGTCAAACTAGAGACAAAATGACAACAAGAAGAGTCATGGGCGATCTCAAAATAAGATATGTCATGCTGACACTTAGGGCTCAAATTCCTCCTTGTGGGCAGACGAAGATACCGCAGTCCACCTCTCACAAGTAGTGTATTCGTGGAATTTTTTTGACGACTTATCTGGCACAACTGGCCGCCTGATTCGTTCTAGAATCTCCGTCCAAGTCGCTCTCATGGTGCACCGTCACTAGATGAAAGAGAGAAAGAAAGAGGCGAGATGAGGAGGCACGACGAAGCGCCCTGATGAATGAAACAGAAGGAGGCTCGACTCACCTAAACCGAGTATCCAAAGCAGCTTTGCCACCGACAGGCCAACAGCGAAAATAATTTTGTGTGTCTCCTCTCAGGTGGTCATGGACAAGGACGCGGTCAAGTACGTCGATGGCTTCGCGATCCACTGGTACGCCAACTACCTGTCTCCGCTCCTATCCCTAGAAATCAGCCACATATTTAGCCCCGACAAGTTCATCTTCAACACCGAGGCCAGCAACGGTGAGCACATACAGCTTCCAGCCATATAGGCGCCAACGCCGCGCCGCAAACCAACCGCACGTCCGCATTTTGCTATATATAGGTTCGGCCGACGCCAAAGCAGACGAGCCATAATTTTCCCTCTGTAATTTCGCAGGCTTCCAGAACTGGGACCGCCATGTCGTCCTGGGCTCCTGGGAGCGCGCCGAGGCGTACGCGGACGACATATTAGACGTGAGTCAGCATGACGTTTGGAAGTGCGATGGGGAGCTAAAACGCTATCGCGGTTATCAGCGTCGCCCTCTCCGGCGCGCGGGTTGGGTTGCCTACCCACACGGCTGAAGTCACCTTTGCCTCTGTCTCTCGCCAGGACCTGAACCACTGGGTGACGGGGTGGATGGAGTGGTCGCTCGTGCTCGACATGCAGGGCGGCCCGACGTGGTCGGGCAACTACGTGGACGCGTCCATCCTGGTCAACGGCGACGAGGACGAGTTCGTCAAGCAGCCCACGTTCTACGCCATGGGCCACTTCACCAAGTTCCTCCCTCCCGACTCGGTGCGCGTCGACGTGGACTCGGCGGCGAGGGACGGCGTGAGGAACGTCGCCTTCCTCCGGCCCGACAACGGCACCGTGGTCGTCCTGTACAACCCGTGAGTGAACAGAGCTGACCAATGACCAGTACGGAACGGCCGAGGCCTTATTCTTGCTTTAATCACTCACTTTTAAAATGTCTGTTTCAGGACACAAAAAGAAAAGCTTGTGACCGTGCAAGACACTTCTAAAGGATATTTGACTGTCACTCTGGCTCCGCGATCAATCAACACTGTTATTTATTGGTGATAGATATTATAAAATTAAAAAAAAATTAATGGTGTTTATAAATTACTCTATGACTGAGTTTTCAACGCTTTCTTTCACAATCACAACCAATATCAACCTCGTCAATACAATAATTTTATGACTAAACCTTAGATACTAATAACAAAATATAAAACAGCCGTCGGTATTAACTCATGTAACCACACATACATCAAATTGTCTTATTGTCAGTCTCCTAATATGGACTATAAAAAATTCTCCTGATTCCCTCTACACGTAACAGCTGTAGAGAATATCATGGTTAAAACAGGTGAGCAATTATTTCCACTAAAATCAACTTACAGGGTAATCCGATCATCGATTCTTTTTGAAACACCCCACCCGAATGCACGCGATCAAGAAAACATTACAGAAAGTGAGCACATTGACTCCAACTCTCTTTAACACGGTCAAGGCACACTGGTAACTTGTCAGCTCACTGCTCGTAAAAATATTTATGATAAAAATCTGCAAACAGCCTCTGCTGCAAATCAGATAGTAAATAGCCAACAATAAGGCACGTCACAAGTTTTTTTTTTTTTTTTTTTTTTTTTTTTTTTAAGAACAAAATCCTCAATAAATTAATAATCATCTCTCGGATCTTCAGTCATCGTCTGGGCCGTCAGTGGCGTCAGCCGTCGCGGCGGCGGTCGCGGGTAGCTGGGGCGTCGGCGTCGGGGTGGGTGACGGCGAGGGTGACAGCGCCCGCGGCGAGGGCAGCGCGACGCCCACGGCGCGCGCCAGGTCGCGGAGGTGCTGGGTCCAGGCGCGCGCGATCACCCCCTGCTGCGGGGACAGGAGGGCGTCCGCCATCACGCCCAGGCTCACCATGTTGTCCACCGTGAGCAGCGTGAGCGACAGGCCTGCGGGGCACACGGAGTAGAGCGTGAACGTGAGCGTGAGCTAGGACCAAGGGGTCGTCAACTCTGATATTCCTCCGTACACGAAAATGATATTACCCCGATATTACTTCAATATTACCCATATTTTTGCCAATATTACATCAATATTACATCAATATTACCCATATTACCTACAATATTACAATATTGCCCTAATGATACTTTGATATTACTGATAATACCAATATTCCTCCGTACACGGCTAAAGGCAGTTGACGACCCCTCGGCTAGGACAGTAAGTGTGATTCTGCACACTGGTTACGTCGCTCTTTCCTTGTCGCACTCATGGGGCACGGCCATAAGGAGTAAGAGAGAGGACACCACGAAATGGTGTTCGGAATCACCTTGTAGGGCTGCACTCCCCACCCCCACCCAGCGCGTTTGAGCGTCACATTCGGGTACGGTCCCTCACTGGTAAAACAAGTGTTCAGCAAGTAAACACAAACACACAAGTGAATAATTTGCGATTCTATGCATGTCATGGTGTAGAGTAGGACCTATGAATGATTAAACGTTTAACAGACTAGTCTATATACATTGGCTGAGTATAGTACTTATTATACACTTGATGATGTATTTTATAGTACTGTGCAGTATAGCTTGGGTGCTGTTCATGTTACAGCATACGGATGATTCGAAGTCCGAAGAGCATAGTCAAGTATACACCACCGAAATTTTAAAAAAAATCTATACATTTGGTAATGTTTAGCTTAACTATACATAAAGGAACGTCTCCCCAAAGAGAAGCGTGACGTGGATTCAACGTGGATTCCACGTGGATGCGTGGATCTATCGTGGACGTGGAAGAATCCACCAAAATTCAACTGGTTTCCCGATTATAAAATATCATCATAACTTTACGTGGTGCGATATTACACATGAGCAGCTGTAGACCAACTGACGCATTTAACTGAATTTTGTTTTGCCAGTGAAGTAAAAAAGAGAGAGAGAGAGAGAAAAAAAACAGCAGATCTTACGCAAACGGGCTCACGCATAGGATACTCACTGACGTTGGCCTGGGGCGGCCGCCAGTACATGAGGGACTGCAGCGGGTGGCCCCACAGCTTGCCGGCGGGGTGGTCGGGCCGCAGCGAGGCGACCTCGGTGAGCGCGACGGCGTAGCGCCGCGAGAGGAAGTTGAGGTGCAGCCGGACGAGCAGCTGCGGCAGCAGGCGCGTGAGCAGGCCGCGCTCCAGCTGCCACGACGAGAGCACCCAGAGCGCGCCCTGGCGCCGCCGCACCCGCGCCATGCGCGCGCGCACCTCCTGCACCAGCTGCACGGGGTCCTTGACGGCGTCCGCGACGGGCAGCGCGATGCACGCCAGCCCGCCCGAGCCGGCGCGCGCGGGCCCGCCCACCAGCTCCTCGAGCAGACAGTAGCGCGCCGTCGTCAGCACGTTCTCCGGCACGGCCAGGCCGTGCGAGCGGAAGTACTCGCGCAGCGCGCCGCTCAGCGCCGACAGGCACACCTGGCCAGGAGCAGGGAAGAAATTAGGATTTTTAAAAAGAAGGAAAAAAAGATACTGGAAAAGTTCTGCAAATTTAAAAGAGATCAAGAGTAAAAAAAAATATATTAATGAGAAATCCAAGAGAATTTAAGAAAAAAAACTTCAAAGAAAAAAAAATTAGATATCAAGAGTTTAAGAAAAATTCAAGAAATTCAGAAGAGCTGAACTCCAGAAAAAAAAAATCAGAGATATTTTAATTTATTCATTTAAAAACCTCAGACGTTTTTCCTCATAGGGACAGACTTACTTCACTCGGCGAAGCGCCCGTGGCGTCCGCCATCTGCTGGATGAGGTCCTGAGGGAAGGGGTCGGACCAGGCCACCACCTTCCTGCCGCACAGCGACACGGTCTGGAAGTGGTGCGGCGGCTGGCCGCGGTTGGACAGCAGCACGTCCTCGACGAGCAGGCGCGGCGCGCGGAACACCATCTGCGCCAGGCGCACGGCCTCGCGGAGCGACTGCCACCACAGGCGCAGGTAGGGCGAGCGGGACATGAGGGACTCTGCGGGCAGGGCGAGGGTGTCAGGGCACAGGCACAAGGAGGGGTCCTCAATCAAGCACACAAAGTTTGTTTTTTTTTAAATTATTCTTATTATTAGTTTTTGTTTAATTTTGATTGATTTTTCTTCTGCTACTCTTTTCTGGATTTTTTTAGATGCTTGATTCTATTTTTTTCTTATTTCTACAATAATTGTTTTGAGAGTGTACAATCAATTTTTGAGAAAAGGACCACTCGCTCAGGACAGGGCCTGCAGCAGGACTATGTGCGTATCATTTGTCAGCATTTCGCAACGAACTACCTCTGAGCATTGACGTGCGGTGTTCGATTCTGGTCTTGAAATTTATTGGGATTTTCAATGAGCTTTCTGATTTCATCGACTGCTCAGCGGATATCGGCAGGAGCCGGTCGGGCCGGGCCGGGCCGGACCATAGAGGGGTCCGTAACTTAACATAACACACATCACTTGTTAGCAACAAATTTTAACAAAGTCAAAAATAAAATTTTAAGTTAAGTTAAATAACGTAACGAATTGGAATTGGTTATTCTCATAACGTTTTAGGTGTAACCAAATACTTCAACGTGAAATGCCACTTTCGCTTATTTTGTGACTGATATCGCACAGACACGAAAAAAGAAATAACAATTCCTTCTCTTACACATGTGTGTTAAATTTATAACTGGTTACTTTGCATCGACAGTGAATACGTTAAATCTATAACTGTTGTGTGTCATACTACGCGTTATCAGTAAATGGGTATAACAGTATCGGTTAACTTAACGTCAAGAGGTGCTTTTGTGATAAGTTACGGACCCCTGGGCCGGCCGCGGTCGGCTGGGGACACTGACCTGTGTAGCGGCCGCGGTACTTGGCGAGCAGGGCGGCCTCCAGGGCGAGCACGAGGACGATGCGGAGCGCCATGCTGCCGGCGCCGCGCCACAGGCGGTAGCCGAGCAGCGCGGCGGAGAGGGCGAGCACGGGCGGCGACACGGCCAGGGTGAGGGTGCGCCAGAGCGCCGCGCCCCAGGCCGCGCGCCACGCCGCCGAGGACACGCCGCGGCGCGCCGCCTGCGCCCGCACCGCGCCCACCGCGCCCTCCCAGCGCGAGCCCCGGCCCCGGGCCATGCCCCGGGCACCCCGCCACACCTCGGGCACGGCCGACACCACCGCGATCAGCAGCGCCATGGACAGGCCCACGAGCGTGGGGTTGGTCAGCACCTGCACGGGGATTTTAAAAAAAAAAAATCGTTATTTTGCTAAAAGTGTCACGGAAAACACTTCGTCTTGGTTTTCAAGCAGCTTCGGAAACCCTGTGTATTTTCTCCACAAGAGCTGCTTGGTTTTTCCAGAACTGCTTGGAAACCAGGACGCCGTTTATTCAGTGTTAAGGAACATGAGGCATGTTTTACTTTTTCTTTACTACCAATATCAGCAAATTTAAAATAAAAAGAGAGTTTGATGTTGCGGGTCTGGGCCGGGGTGCGTGGGCCACCCTGTTGGAAGAACTTTACTCCTGTTGGGTTGTGAGGACGAAAAATTCGTTGTCACAACAAAGAGTTCGTTCATGCAACGCAAAATTCGTTCGAGCAGAAAACACATCGCTGAGAGAGCGGAGGCAATCGTTGATTTAACTAAGACGGCTTTCGTTTCAGCCATCGGCGGGGATTCGCTTCCTCAACGATCTATTCGCTGGTAAAACGAAAAAATCGCTGTACCAACAAACTCTTGATTAAAACAACAAATATTTCGCTCCCACAATGAACTATTTTAGATTATTGCTCCAAATCCACTCAAACATGAGTTGAAGCAACGCATACTTGTTTTCCCGCGTATCCGGCACGTCGAGAGTAGGGGCGGGGCGCGTGATAGGAGACGGGGGAGGAGGAAGATACAAGGGGGAATTCTGCATCGAAAATTTTTTGTACATTTGGTATTACACGGTATTATACCGGTATTACAACCAAGATTCAATCACTGAACGGAATATTTTTTGTGTTTTCCAGTATTACATAACGAGCACTACCGTGTAATTCATAGAACAGTTGTTCAATGCATTACGGATGTGAATTCCCCCTCGGGGAGACAGCGCATCAAACCGACGAGCGGAGCGGTACGCGGTGCCCAGCGGCCGTTTCTTTGAGTGCGTTGTTACAGAGTTGCGGGTTTGCCTACCGCATTCGCCGGTAAAGGCGCCATGGCCCCTGAAGACCTGGCGAGTATGCAAATCCGCAAAACTCTGTACGCATCCAAGACACAGCCAAGGGTCTACCACTTTAAAAAATCGCCCACGAGGATTATAATTAGTTACGATTATGGTAATTATCAATGACTATTGGAGTTTATCGTAAACATCTTTACTGATTATTGGCCACTAATCTCGCAACTTTTGGCCAAATTTGCAAATATTTCTCCATTTTTGTCAAAATTTGTCAATATTTGGAAATTTTACATGATTATGATTATGTGACTATCAATAATCATCTAGAGGGGTGTACGAGGATTATGGAAGTGGTAGACCCTTGGAAACAGCCGCTACACCGGGCGGCTACGCTGCGCAGCTGGGCCTCTTGCCTTGGGGTTCTCGAGCGGGTCGTACACGGCAATCAGCTCGTTCCAGTGGTTGGCGACCGACTCGCCCAGCCGCTCGAACAGCGCCGGGATGGCGACCGGAGCCTCCAGCATGCCTTCCAGAAGATGACCGGCCGGCGTCACGTCAGCCTGGAAGTGCGGGGGAAAAAAAAAAAAATCAAAAGTCTGAGAGCCGGTGAAGCGCGGTGAGACAGGAGAGGCCGTGCCATCGGCCGGTGGTGGTGGTGCGCGCGAGGGGTCCTTCACTACAAATTGAAGCGTACACCAATTTTTCTGGTTTATCGTGATTTTCCTTGTTTTTTACTGATTTTTCTTCTTTTCTTTGTATGTTTTCTTAGTCTTCCTTAATTTTTTCTTTTTTTAAAAAAAAAAAAAAAAAAAAAAATCCTGATTTTGTTCTGTTCGGTATTTTTTTTTTTTTATCCTTTACTGATTTTGTTTTAGGGTGCACACTGAGTGAAGGACCGCTCGAGCGCGGGGGTGGGCGCCTGCCCTGCTCACCACGTGCGAGTAGTCGCTGTGCTGGCGGGTGAGCTGCAGCAGGTCGGTGAGCCGCAGCCCGTCCTCGGAGAGCAGCAGGTGGTGCATGCGGATCAGCACGAAGTAGCGGTCGGCCGACGGCATGGGGATGAGCGCGATCTGCCAGGGCGGCAGCTCGGGCGCCAGGTACTTGGACACGAGGTCGCTCACCACCTCCTGGATGTTGTTGTCGGTGACGGGGCGGCCGCGGAAGGCGGCGCTGCTCACGAGCAGCTGCTTGTCGAGCTGGAAGTGCACCGCGTCGTCGCGCTTCCACGCGTAGCGGCCCCAGCGCTGGCTCAGCGGCGTGCGCAGGTGCGGGAAGCGCAGCCGGCCGTCCGGGTGCCGCCGGTCCAGGATGTCGCGGTGCAGCGAGTCCATGACGCGGCGCGGGTCGCACGCACCCTGCACCGTCAGCAGCAGCGCGATCACGCCCTGGTTGCGGATCGTGTCCACGGCCGTGCGCACCGTCGTGTTGCGGACGAACTCGAGCTGCGGATAGCGCCGCTCCAGCACGCCCAGCCAGGCCGTGCGCACCCGCGACACCACTGGAACGCACAAGTACAAACGCCGGCAATTTTTATAAATTTTTCCAGAATATTTTTGAATTTTCCTGACTCTTTCAGAATGCTCCTGAATTTTTATTTCTTTTTCCTGAATTACTCTGAATTTTTCTGACATTTTTTCTTAATTTTTTCTGCATTGCAGGGTGTGAAAATGCCCTCCAAATTATTTATCAATTTTGTTTCTTTTTTTTTCATTCCTTTTTTTATACCGGGATGAATTCACTGGAAAAACAAAGGTGCTATGTAGCACCCTTTTTGAGGAGTTTTATGGGGTGTTATAACTGCACTAATGCCTTTGTAAAGGCACGAATAGGGCCAAAAATAGCACCTTTGAGAGGCGATAGCGCCTTTCTAAAGGCACTGTTTCACTAACGCCTTTAAAAGGCATTACATAGCACCTTTGTTTTTCCAGTGTGGCAGATGCAGCCCGCTTGACTCCACTGTGTTGGCGCTACGTTTTGCCTATACTTTTCTCTGGCAACACTGCGAGCCGCTGCGAGCTCGCACAACCTGAGGCCTCCAGCCGCCGTTGCAGGTAGGCTGTACCGCGGGCGCGGGTGCGAGCGGGTTGCCTACCCGTCAGGCGGCCGCGCGGCGGAGGTTGGTGGTAGGGGTTAGGACAGGGCGAGGACGGCGGCACTAGGGTTTTAAGTCCGGTAATTTTACAAGTAAAATTGTAAGTTAAATATGTAAAATTACAAGGTAATTATATTTTTTTTACTTACATATGTAAAATTGAAAATATTATGTGGCAATGACAAGGTGTAGAAATGATAGAAGGCAAGGCAACTTCTTTCAATGAAACAAATTATTACTGACAACAATCCGAACTCGTCTAGCAGGAAATTTAAAATTTACTTGCACTCGTCTTCTTGCTAGGTATCAAATATAGTTTTAGTATCAGGCACTAATGAGAATAACGACGCGATAGAAGTGATTTACATAAAAACCCGACCAGGAAGAAGGAATAATGCGAAAAGAGACTAAACTAACCATATGAATAGTTCAAAAAACTTTAATTTTACCAATTTTACCTAATTTTACCGTATTTTACCTATATTTTACCAATCTTACGTAAAAAAAAAAAATTCTTACATTTTTTAAACCCTAGGCGGCACACACTCACTCACCCGAGTACATGAGCAGCAGCGCGGGCAGCAGCAGCAGCGCCGCCCCGAAGGCCATGGCGGTGACGATGAAGGACAGCGTCCAGCGGCACCACGCCTCCAGGCTCCAGGCATCATCGTCCGCCGCGGGGGCCGGGGCCGCCGAGGGGCCCGCCCCGCCTCTGTACAGAAACACGAGGTGAGGCCAGTGGGCGCGGGCAGGGGCAGGGCAGCGGGGCGCTCTGTCTCCTCGCTCTGTCTCTCCCGCACCTAGAGACGGCAAAGCTCATGAGTGCGAGAGAGACAAAGCGAGGAAAGCGCTCTTTGGAATAAGTCGGAAGGGCAAAGGGCAAGTCATTACTAACAGTATAGCACGACGCTCCTGAGATGGGGTGTGCGTGCACGCGGAAGCAGATGCGTGGGAGGTTGAAAAACTGCTCGGAATAAAAAAATAAAACAAAAATCTTGTGTACCCTCAGGGTTAGCTCGCAAAGGACCCGGCTAAGTTCCAATCTGCTACAGCTCAACTTCAGCAGTGGAAGTGAAATATCAGGTGTAAGAAGGGACTAATGGCCTCCGGGGAACAGCTTACCACAAAGGTGACCCTACATACATAAGCTGTGTTGCAAAGCGCGCATTAGGGTGTCCCCACAATTAACTCTTCGAGAGACGACGACGCCACGAAAATGTGCGTACCAAGACTTTTATTTCCGCACCCCGTGCTCTTGCGGTCTCTGGGTAGGCCGCCACCTTCACACACGTGTTTGACGGGTTGGCCTACCCAGTGTCTCGCAGGCGCTATCACCTCGGAAATAAGGTCCATTGCCATTGTGGGAACGCCTTTAGCTCTCTCAGCTGTTCCGTTGCAACCTTAGCAAATATTTAGCTATGCGAGATCTGCAATCGTTCGTTGGAGCCAAGACAGCAAACAAATCAGCTATCACAGTTAATCCTACACTGTAAAAAATAGTTGTTGAAAAACAACCCTTTCAGTGATGACTCTGTTGTTGACAAACAGCCATGTTGTTCGAGAACAACAGAAGTTGTTCAAAAACAAACATGGTTGTTTTTAATTTAAACAAGAAAATTGTTGTTCTTGGACAACTTTTGTTGTTCCTGGACAACTTTTGTTGTTACTATACAACTTTTGTTGTTACTAGACAACTTTTTTGTTGTTACCGAACAACTTTTGTTGTTGCTTGACAACTTTTGTTGTTACTTGACAACAGTCGTTGTTACTTGACAACAGTCGTTGTTGTTGTAAAACAACACGATTCAGTGAAAAAATTAACAATAAATTTGCTGTTAATTTACAACATTATTTCTTACAGTGTAACTTTAGCTTGTTGTATTTCTTTTCCCCTCGTGTGACAATAAATTTCAGCGGGTTTCGTCTAACAAAAGAAAGAAAGAAAGAAAGAAAGAAAGAAAGAAAGAAAGAAAGAAAGAAAGAAAGAAAGAAAGAAAGAAAGAAAGAAAGAAAGAAAGAAAGAAAGAAAGAAAGAAAGAAAGAAAGAAAGAAAGAAAGAAAGAAAGACTATTGGGTGCTCGCGTTTTGCCGCCCAGTGAAGTCCTGAAACAAAGCTGACAGACGGCGACACGGTATAGTCCGGCCCGGCGCGCACGCCCCGCCACCCTCCGTAACCCGCCCCGCCCCGCCGCCAATCCTCTTGGACGGAGTGCAATAGTGCAAGGAAGGCGCCCCGCCCCGCCCCACCCCGCCCCGCCCCGCCCCGCCCCGCGACCCCGCGACACAAAGAGATGCGCTCGCTCGTCGCCGTGCCGTCTTGGCACGAGGCGGCGCGACGCGGTCTCACCGCCGCGGGGCGGGGCTGCGGGGCTGGGCAGGCAGCGCGGGGCCCACACGCATGAGAATGTATTATTCCGACACATGTCCATGTTTGCGTCCGCGGTGACGGCGGCTGCCAAACGCTCTCGCTTTCCCTGTACGTCCGACAAACAATGGACCCGGCCGAGACGAGGCGCGCGGCGCGGCTGCACGGGGACACCGCGTCATACACGTGCCGTGCGCGCCCCGGCTTTTAACGCCGCCTGGCCGGGCCGGGCCGCGTCGCAAAAGAAAAGCCCGCGGGAGCAAGGTCGGCCGCGCCCGTCTTTCTGCCACTCACTGTCGACCCATTCCGTAACACTGTCAGAAAAATCGTACCAAAGTACACAAAAGGTACGATAATTTACTGGTCAAGTAGTCCTTGCCTGCTCTGAGTGTACTTGGCTACTACGGTCTTTTGAGGTACGAAGTACACCAGATTTATCTTAAGATTACTGTACTTCGTACCTCAAGTAAGAGCGTACTAGCAAAGTACAACCAGAGCAGGAGAAAATGATCGTACCTTAACGTGCTTTTTTCTGACAGTGTGAGGTCGCCGCTTTCATGCATCTGTCCCCGTCGCACAGACATGCGACACTACCATGACCAGTATACACTCTCATCTCCTTACGGATGTGCTATCTCCATAATACGGAGAATTTTGTGCAAGCGTAATATGGATCACAAATCATCTGTAATACGGATAAAATCATTCGTAATTTGGATAATTTTATCCATATTACAAACATGCCTTCATCCATAAAGTATGGACCAAATTCACCGTAACTTACGGATCAAGCAAAGTTTGTAATATGGATTAATTAATCCATAGTACGGATGATTTTATCCGTATTACAGATGATTTGTGATCCATATTACGCTTGCACAAAATTCTCCGTATTATGGAGATAACACATCCGTAAGGAAATGAGAGTGTAGGGGACCGCTGCGGGTGTAACAAGGACGGAGGGAAAAGAGCGTTCCTGTCCTCCGCGCCGCGTCGACGAGATCGAAAATGAAGACACCACACCGTGAGAAAGTAGAGCGCGGGGAGGCTGAGGTCGGGGCGCTCATACACAGGGCCAGTGTACAAATATTGGGATGTAATATCGGTGTTGCGGCGGCGGTGCCCCCCCCCCCCTTCCCCCTCCCCCTCCGCAGGGCGGGCGCGGTGAAAGTCCATCGGACTGGACTGACAACTGCCACTGATATCCGCGCGCGACGCCGACCGCCGCGCCAAACAAACAGCGCGCCGCCGGGACGGGGGAGGAGACAAGAGGCGAGTCGCATATCGGCTCGGCTCGGCTCAGCCTGCAGCCTGCAGTAGACTGATTCGGAAGAGCGGTCTCCTCACTGTCTCTCTCTCTCTCTCTCTCTCTCTCTCTCTCTCTCTCTCTCTCTCTCTCTCTCTCTCTCTCTCTCTCTCTCTCTCTCTCTCTCTCTCTCTCTCTCTCTCTCTCTCGCACCTGTCCGTCGCAACACATGAGAGCGAGAAGGACAGAGCGACGAGAGCGAAACAACTCTGAATTATTTTGGCGTACACGTTTGGTGAATTTTCGAGAATTTTTGTGAATTTTTATAGAATTTTTCTGAATTTTTACGTTAATTGTACTTAAATTTTAGGTGTTTTTTTTCTGAATTTTCCTGATTTTTTGGCTATTTTTTTATGAATTACGATTACGAGACGTCCACAAGTTTCAGAGTTGTTTCCCCCTCCCGCCCCCCTGAATCAGTCTGCAGAATGGCAGAATGCGAAGAGCAGCGCCCCGCCCGGCCCCGCGCCTCTAGGTCAGCTCGCACCAGGACTCTAACTCTCGGTCTTGGTGGTCTTGGCGACGCCCGCCAAGCCCGCCCCGCCGCCCCGCGACCCTCCCGAATGAGCGTAAATGACGTAAATGAATGGCACGCCAGGAATGCGCGTAGCGGGGCGAGGCGACGCGCTCGCACGGAGGCCCGCCCGAATGGTCCTGTACGTATACATCCGAGGGGGCATTCACTCGCGTAATAGTCGGGCCACTCTATCTGTAATAATCGCGTAATAGTGTGCGTTATAGAAGCGTAATGGCATAAATTCCCCATAATTTACTCATTTTCGGGTGGTTTTGGGCTGTTTTGGTCCGTTTTTGCCTGACTTTGGCCAAGTATGTAAATTTTCGGAGCGTATAATACAGCGTAATAGACGTAATAGTCGGGTCACAGATCTTAAGAGTGAATGCCCCCTCGCGTACATCGCGCCCCGCCGAGGGACCCTTCCGATCTTGCGGCCAACAAAAAGCAGCAGTGTACACTGAAAACGGGGGAATGATGCATGTCGATCACGAGACGATAACGCACGTTATTGTGCGGTTTTTGTGAAATATCATTTAAGCAAACGTCTGAAATTTATTTTCGATGACACCATTGGATTCCTCGTAAAATTTCCGTTCAAACGAGTATACATGTCATGGGGTTTCGAGCCCGGAAAAAGACACTTACAAGAAAGACGTGCCACGAAACTATGGGTTGTAACCCCATGACATGTATGCTCGTTTGAAAGGAAATTTTACGAGGAATCTAATGGTGTCATCGAAAGTAAATTTCAGAAATTCGCTTAAATAATATTTCACGAAAACCACAGAATAACGTGCGTTATCCTCTCGTGATCGACATGCATCATTCCCCCATTTACAGTGTAGGATGATTCCACACACTGCAGTTTCGTCGCTCTTTCCTTGTCGCGCTCATGGGGCACGGCGCGGCGGTAAAAGCAGTAAAAGGAGGAAGAGAGAGGAGGACACTACAAATCGGTGTTGGAAATCACCTTGCAGCTAGTCGAGTCGGGGTCGCGGTGGTGATGTACGGCTCGCACATGGGCGCGGCCCCGGCCCTATGCACATTAGCACGACGCGGAAAAAAGAAACACACACACACACACACACACACACACACACACACACACACACACACACACACACACACACACCGCCACGCCCAGCCTGGCAGGCCGGCAGCCTCCTCCCCCCCTTATCCTGGACCGGCCGGACGAGGGCATCACCGCGCTGCAGGGCGTCACGTTACGTGACACGAGGAGCGCCCCGCCCCGCCCCGCCCCGCCCCGCCGGCACCGTTCAGCCAGAACCGATGTAAAACGCACGGCGCGCGTTTAGCTTCCCGGTGCCGGCGCCGGGTGCCGGATCGGGTCGGAATTTGTGAAAGTTCCGATAGGCGCGCGCGGCCCAACCTCCGGGTTCTTTACAGCTGACTTGACGCGCGCTCACACACACACACACAGAGACACACTCCTGCACGTGCGAACACGTGCTGTCCCCGCGGCTCGCACGCGCATGCGCACACGTACACATAACAAACATTGTGCGCGGTGCGTCGCACCCCCTGCAGCGTTCTTCCGCACAGTGTGCTTTATTTGTCTCTCGTCCAGCTCTCGTCGCACTCATCGGTCACGTCCCTAAAGGAGCAAGAGAGAGGGAGAGAGGACACAACTTGCACGCTTTTCGGAATCGCCCTGCTGATAGGGAAGGCCACAGGCCGCGCCCCGGGCCACGACGGCCGAACCCTCCGCATTTTTAGCGACACGCGGACACGTCGGGACGGGGAACGGAACGGAACAGCGGAACGCGGTCAGGCGCGGCGTCGTCGTCGTCGTTGGCAAACGAAAACACACG
This sequence comes from Frankliniella fusca, assembly GCA_029379305.1. Classification (NCBI taxonomy): domain Eukaryota; kingdom Metazoa; phylum Arthropoda; class Insecta; order Thysanoptera; family Thripidae; genus Frankliniella; species Frankliniella fusca. The sequence continues at coordinate 437,551 of JAHWGI010000122.1, forward strand.
TCGCGGGTCCAGTCGAGCGCGGCTGTCACAACATCCAGGGCACCAGGCAGTTAGTCAGTCCCATAATGGCACATTGTGCTCCACTTGTGCCCCGGGGCTCGCGGGGCGGCGCGCTGCGTTTCTGGAGCGCGGCTGCTGCTGCACCGGCCGGGGGCCGCAGGATGCAGAGGACGTCGTGGTGGTTAGCCGCGACTGATTCATTCAAAGGATCGCGCTCTTGTACCTCCGTCCTTGTTGCACATCCAGCGGTTCGACACCCTACTCTCTGGCCATGGTAGACCGCCGCGCATGTGTGCGACGAAGAAGCGATCATCGGCAGATCGCGCACCACCACCAAGAACAACCGACGACAGCAAGGAGATTCCGAACATCATTTTGTACTGTCCTCTCTCTCGCTCCTTATGGCCGTGTCCCATGAGAGTGACAAGGAGAGAGCGACGGAAACCGTGTGCGGAATCACCCTACAGAGACCGTCGCCGCCGACGATCTGTACTCCGGCCTACCTTCGGCGGAGGAGCTCCTGGCGCAGGCTGCGGCCGAGGCCGAGGCCCCCGGGCCCGCTGCTGGGCCTGGCGCGCGAGGAGGAGGAGGATCCCCACCAGGGCACCCGGCCGCCGCCGCCGCCGCCGCCGCCGCCGCCGCCGCCGCGGCCCCGCCCGGGCCCCCAGCACGCCCAGGCGCGCGCCGCCCAGGGCGGCCACGACCCGGGGCCCGCGCTCGACCACCACGTCGTGGTCGTCATGCTGGTGCTGCTCTCACATTGTTCGCGCGGAGCGTGCGTGGCGCCGAGCCGAGCCGCGTGTGTGCGTCGTCGCGCTCCCTCCGGCCCACACTGACCAGACCGGCCCCCGGGCCCCGGCCAGCCCAGGCCAGGCGTGGCGATGCGGCCCAGGCACGCAGCCAGCCCGCCCCGCCCCGCCCCGGCCGCCTATCCCGTTCACTGCGCACCCCACACCGCCCCGCCCCGCCCCGCGGTGCAGCAGCAGCGGCATCAGCCCGTCCGTCCCCGGGGCCCCTCCTCTCCTCCCGGCAGGCGTGGCCCGGCGTGGCGGACTACAAAAGCCTCGTGAGGTGCACGAACGGGGAGTGCCCGGACCTGACGCCCACCACCACCCACCACGCGGATGGCGCTAGGGCTGTGCACCGTGCAGGGCAGGGAGGCGCACATCAGCGGCAGCCGTCTGATTCCGAAGATCGCGAGCTCTTGTGCCCACCATGCCCCGACCAGTGTTGCCAGAAAAGGGCTGGGTGGACATGAGCCTATCCGGGTTTGAGACTGATAGACATGAGACTGGACATGAGACTGGCCGAAGCGCCGAAGGGGTGCAGGTGTGACCGCATACTACGACCACCGTGCCCAGTCTCATGTCTGAGACGAGCAGTCTCATGTCTGTGACCAGCAGTCTCATTTCTACTTCCGAGACATGAGACTGCTTGCCATAGACATAAGACTGCTCGTCTCAGACATGAGACTGGGCCCGTCGGTCGTAGTATGCGATCACACCTGCACCCCTTCGGCACTTCGGTCAGTCTCATGTCCAGTCTCATGTCCTTCAGTCTCAAACCCGGATGGTCTTATGTCCACCCAGCCCAGAAAAGTAGGCAAAAAGTATAGCCCAAACACAGCGGAGTAAAGCGGGCTGCATCTGCGCCTGCCTACTAGGCAACACAATCGCACAAGAGCGTTTACGTTGCCTAGTAGGCAGGAGCCGATGCAGCCCGCTTTACTCCACTGTGTTTGGGCTACTTTTTGCCCACTTTTCCGGCAATACTGGCCCCGACCATGTCGCAATCGTGGGGCCCTGTCATCCCCAACATAGGGCACCGCCATAGGTGTGACAAGGACGGAGGCTCGAGAGCGGTCTTTTCAATCAAGCGGCAAGGTGCATGGACGAGCCACATGGAAACAACAAAGACAGACTAAATTCCTGTGCAGAATCATCGTGGTGCCACGATGACGACGGACCACGGGCAGGGGCAGCGTCACTCCGCTCCGCGCGATATCGGGATATCGGGAATGGCTCACAAGCGCGACAGCTCGCAAGCTCGACACCGAGTGTTTTCCACTGCTAGCCAGTACTACAGTACTACAGGTCGGCGTGCGAGCTCCATGAAGTTCTATGGCTATAGCTATAGCTCTTGCTATAGCTTATCAATTGCTATTGCTATAGCTATCGCTATAGCTATTGCTATAGCTATCGCTATAGCTATTGCTATAGCTATCGCTATAGCTATCGCTATAGCTATTGCTATAGCTATCGCTATAGCTATTGCTATAGCTTAGCAATAGCTATTGCTATAGCTTAGCAATAGCTATTGCTATAGCTATCGCTATTGCTATAGCTGTTGCTATAGCTGTTGCCATGGATATAGCTATTGCTCTACCCTAGCTCTTGCCTTCTCACAATACGTATTCTAACCGGTGGGTCTCGATCACGAAAAGATAGGCTACACTCTCAGACCACTATGGACATTTTTGCAATAAATTATTGACGTATGACGTATTACAGACGTTTGAGCACCTGGTCAAAACTACTTCAGATTTGCAAAGAGCGCTTTTGGCAGGGAAAACTGCTCTTTCTAAGGGGTACCCAACTTGTTCCAGTCATTGTACACTTATTGGAGAAACAATCAAATTACAGTCACCTCCAGTCATCTCCAGTCACTTCCAGTCACCTCCAGTCACCCTCCAGTCAACCTTCGATCAACCTCCAGTCTCCCTCCAGTCACCCTCAGTCACCCTCCAGTCACCTACAGTCATCCCCAGTAACATCCAGTCACTTTCAGTCACTTCCAGTCACCTCCAGTCACCTCCAATCAGTTTCAGTCACATTCAGTCTGTTTGAGTCACTTTCAGTCACCTCTAGTGGCCTCCAGTCACCCTCCAGTCACCTTCCAGTCACTTCCAGTCACATCCAGTCATCTCCAATCATACCAGTCATTCTTACAATCACTTCAGTCTTTACAGTGCCCTACAGTCCCACCAGTCTTCTACAACCGCTGACAATCATTTCGAATTGCAGTCTTTGTACGCCATTTTTACGAGTTCGGTACCTCTCGGCTCTTTCCATACTTTGAAGTAGGCCGTAGCCTCTTATCGTGACCCTCCGACTCCAATACGTACCGCGAAAAGGCAATAGCTATATAGCCAAAGAACCTCAAGGAGCTCGCACGCCGACCCGTCCCAAACCGGCTGATCTCCCCACCTCCTGATCTGCTGTTGGTCCCCTGCAGGCCTCTGGGTAGGCCGCCCGCCACGGACTGCTGCACCACCGTTTGCCTACGCTCCAGCTTTAGCACACATCTTTCTTCTCCTTTCTCAACTGCTTTTCTTTCAATTTTTTTTTCCATTTTTTTTTCTTTTACACTACACCCTTTAGGACACAAACACCAAAAAACCGCATGCATTTCGATATGTCAAAATTTTACTCAGCCCCCCTCCCATCGTCCCGATTTGTAGTTTCTTATCCCCCAATAAATCCTGTTATAAACTAAACTCTCTCTTGCCCCTCACAGCCGTGCCCCGGGGTGCGACAAGGCCAGAGAGTCAGAACCACTGTGCGGATTCACCCTGCTGGTCGTGCCCGGTACAGTGCACTCCCAGAGCCAAACCCACACGCGGCTTGTCGCTCGGCTCTGCCCCTGCCCCTGACACCGCCGTCGGTCGCGGCGAACACAAAGTAAAGAATGATTAGCCGACACGGAATTGAACAAGTGGTAGTAATTGCGGGGCGGGGCGGGACGGGACAGGCCGCGATACACTCAGCGCAGGTTATCGGTAACGCTTCCGACATCTGTTTTGGGCTTGCGCGGGGCTGGGCAGCGCGGGTCGTACTGTACATTGTACCGCGGGGGTTTCAGAGAACACGTAGCAGTGTACGGGGTTTTGCCTACCCGCTCCAGCCGTGAGGCGCCGTCGCCCCGGCACCTTGCGCACCGGGTGTTTTAGAGAACGCGCTACAGTATTGCGGGTCTGCTTGCTTATCCCAGGGGGGCACGGCGCCTTAAGGCTGGAGCGGTTAGGCAAAGCCGCTGATTATTGTTACTTGTTTTATGCAGCACCCGGTGCGGGCCAGGGCAGCGAGATTGCACGGTAAAGACAATGTCTTCTTTTTTGAGGAAAAAGGGAAAACTTTGAGACACCCCGCGACTTTGAGGAAAACTCCTCACATTTTGATCATGTCCTCTCTAAAAAACAAAAAGAAAAAGAAAAAAAAGGACATTTTATTTTATTTTTTAAAGGAAACTTCCCCAAACTCTGAGGAGCATTCCTAAAAGTCACGCGATGCCTCAAAATTTTCCGTTTCTCCTCAAAAATTCGGACATTGTTCTTACTGTGTGCTTGCGCTTGCGGGCAAGGAAGGGGTGAGTGATGAAGTCACTGTTGCAAATGTACAGTCACAGTTGTTGCACCTCCACATACCTACTCGCGTGCATTCAGCGACCGTGTCACGGCGATGTCAGGTCGATCGGCCCCGTCTCTCTCTCTTTCTCTCTCGCTCCGCTCGCCCGCCCGTGTCGAATCGGAGAGCGGCGCGCAGGCACTGCGAAAATCTCTCGAATCGACACCAAATCATTGACGGACGTCCCTAGCAGGTCCGCTTTTATCGTCACCTTCTCTGCGAGAGGAACAAAGTGCGAGTCGGATGAATACAGACTTGCTCCCCGATCTGTATCGAGATACGCTATCTCGCGTGGTCGACCCCAGGCCCGCCCCGCACCCAGCCCCAGTCGGCATCGGCCCTCTCCTCCCCCTCCCCTTCACATTTAATTAATGGTCAAGAGCGTATGGCCGTGCGGTTGGGCAAAGCGCGTAACGCAGCGCGGGGTACAGCGCAACAGAAATAACCGCGTCTAAGACCACGGCCCGGCCCGGGGCAAAGACCTCTGCCGACTTATTCAGAAGGGCGCTCTCCTCGCACACTGTCTCTCTCGCACCCCTAGATACGGCGAAGCCCATGAGTCCGAGAGAGACGGGGCGATGAAAGCGCTCTTCGGAATAAGTCGGCTGGCTGCGGTCCGTGGCAACCCCCACCCCCTCCCCGCACGCACCAGGGCGCCCACTTCCGACCCGACGGGACTTCCCCGTCCTCTCCTCGCGACGCTTAGGGACGCGTTGGACCAGTTGGACGTGCCGGGAGAGGAGAGGAGATAGGCGTCGCCCCTTGCTGCCCCGCCGCGTAAACCTGCATAAGCAAGAGTAATCAAGTTATTTGCTGGGGGACGTAAAATAATTTCCCTACTGCGGCGTGATGGCCACGTGCTCCGCGGCATTTTCCAGGGCCATACTACTTTTTATGATTTTCCTGAAGCTGCTACAGCTCTCTTTTCCCCCATCTGGATTTGAAAATTAATAATGGTATTGGGGGAAAAAAAGCACATTTACTCATTTTCACTCAGATTTTTAAAATTCTATTTTAACTTTGATGGGATACAGCTCTTTCAAAGACAGTAGTGGCTGGAGATAGATCAGTAGACTTCAATTCTTGTTTCAAAATGGTATCAAAGCCTTTGTAAAGAAAATATCCGTAGAACTGTGGTCCACCTTTGAGGTACCGAGGAAACCAAACAGCATCGTCCAACCACATATTCTGGAATGGAATATCTTCTATCTTATACCACTTGGGGCACATTTCTATAAATAAATAAAAAAAGAGTCCCAGAGATCATTTTTGGTAAACAGATATTTGTCTCAGAAATAGATAGCAGAAATAAAACTAAAACTATTTTTACCCTCTGTCTCAATCACAGTTCCTGAGTACTGTCTAGTTTCAAAAACATGAACCTCCAGTATGACTGGGTCATTGACAAATTCAAAATCAAGCAAACCAACTTTGGTCAAATAATGGGCTTGCAAACCACACTCTTCAGTCAGTTCTCTGTTGATGGACAAGAACATGATCACAATGTTACTTTAAAATGAATAAAAAGCACAATTCATTTACTGATTATTTCAAGATAGATATGAAAATACTACCGTGCTGCTGCCTGCGGTATTGTTTCTCCAGGTTCAACTTTTCCGCCAAATCCATTCCACTTTCCTTCACCAAATCCTCGTTTCTTCAACCCCAGAAGAATTTCATCGGCAACATTCCGAACTAAAGTGAGAGTGAGAATCTTTCTCGTTGTCATGATAACTTTCTCTGACAAATCAAAAGACTTCACTGAGATTTCTTGTTCAAGCCAGTTTTGCATCTCCCAAACAAGAACCAAACGAAATAATAATAAGAAACTGTATGAATAGGTTATCCATCACAGAATGGTGAATAAAAATAAAATCCATTTTACGTAAAAATCATACCAAAATTGCTGTAAAAAAAAATCCTGAAGTAACCTTGTTTCTTTTGAAACGAGGATAATCCCTACACCAGGAAGAAAATGGCAGGGTGCGGCCAGGAAAATGGGGCTCACGTGTGAACGCTCAGCAGTTCACCTCCAGCTTCAATATCAACAGTAGCAGACGACACGCGCCAAAACAAGTGCCAGCTTCTTTTTCTGACAACAGCCATAACGTTCGCACACCGCCTGATGAGGCGCGCGAATCACAGCAGTCGGTCGTTCCAACTCTCGGTGACTCTGACTCTGACGCACCGATACACGACGCTTATTTGCCACCGCAGAGGGAAGACCATCACAACAGCCGCTTGCCCTTCCGCACAACCAGAGAGTGATCCAAATAAGGCTCGATGTCGCAGCGGTCCACTCACCTCGTTAAAGCGTGCGGGTCAGGAATCGTCCTCTTCGTCTTCATGTTAGAATAAAAATAATGGCACGATGCACACTTATTGTTAGTTTCTTTTCAGTCGCACTACACGTCGATTGGGAAGAACACACGCACACTACTTCTGACCTATCTGTTCTCCTTCCTCTTCCTGAGGAAGGCTCTTGCTCTTGTCTCTACAATGGGTCCCCGCCCCGCCAGACCGGTACAACACTGAGCCTTCTTCTCCTCTCGGCCGCGACGCGCCTCGCGCCTCCGCCTCCTCCTCGCCGGGCTCGGCGCGCCGCACTGCAGCGCGGCACGGCGTACGAACGCTCCAATAACAGGCTCTAATCACAGAGGTCATCTAACTCTGGTGCACCGGGTGATAGGTCAGGTCAGGCCAGGCCAGGCCAGGCCCGACGCGTGTGGGGCATGTCTATCACGACGACGATGACGATGACGGCGGTGTCCGAGGAGGGCAGCAAGGTCGCCGCCGCACGGCAGCAGCGGCGGTGCGCGGCTCCAGCAGCAGCAGGTCCAGGAGGAGGCGATCCACCCCGTCTGCCGGGTGAAGAAGGTAAACGCCCTCCCGTGCGTGTTTAATGAAATGCTGTTCTCAAAACCCACGAGCAGCTGATATATCGCCTCGTCTCCGCGCGCCGCAACCGCAACTGTCCGGTCCGGACGTCGTACCTAGCTAATATTGGTTGTCATGTGTGCGAAGGCAGCGAAGGCGAGACGCGTCGCGCGCGGGGGCTTATCGCGCAACATTGGCGAGGTGGACAGCGCCCTGTTCCCGGGCCCGGGCCGTGGGGTAGCGTTTAATCGTAACCTCTCTCTCTCTCTCTTTCTGCTTATGACCAATGACCGTGCCCCGTGATGAGTGCGACAAGGACAGAGAGATGAGACCGCAGGCTAAGGCAGGGTGGGGGCTCTCGTGAGTCACGCCTGAAAAGTAGGCACTCTGCACGCCCACCGCGGTGTCCTCCTCCACAGATGTGAAACTGGTGGGGACCTTCATATTTTTCTTCTTGACTATGCCAGGGAAAGGAGTAGAAATCATAGAGTTCATTACATATAATTTTTTTCTTTTTTTCAATTCATTATTCCAAAGACCTAAAGAGTCAGTGAGAATTTTGTTGTGTTGATAGTTAAAACTCATATTTCATTTCAATCAAGCCAAATCAGAGTCCCTGCAATAACAGAAAAAAAAATCTATGCTCTGCAACACTAGTATTTTATAAGAAGATATTATACTTTCCTAAGAGTAAGTTTTTATAGGTGGGCAACTGCAGCAAGGGAAGATCAAACTAAAACCACCTCTTTATATTTCCAATACCCAAGGTAGTCAATACCAAAATTTTATGTATTGCTTTCATATTGATAATAACAGCCTAGAATGAATGTCAGGCCTATATCAATTTCACAAGTATTTGCTAGACAGCTCTGACAGGCCTCCATTGGACTCCTTTAAAAAAATATACTATCCAAAAACGTATAACTTTGTTACCAGTGCCCAGCAATGTACAAAGTTAACATCAAGACATCAAACAGGTCTCACTTTGATTCACACACATTTTTCAGAATGTCCAACTTTATCAACTAATGGAATTGATAACAAATAAATGTTTTCTATGACCTTTGAAAACATTGAAATTCTAATTCTAATTTGAAAATTAAATGTACCAACAGAACATCATGTAAGTTTTCATAGTGATCGACAGTTGGGTATTCCTTTGCATTATTCATGCACGAGGCATGTTTCATCACAGTTAACAATCTCTGCAAATTAACAATATAATGAGAATCTTTCCATATCAACATTCATGAAAGCCTTCATCTCTACAAAAATACTCGCCAGCTTTGACTAAGTAATATTTATTATAATGACACTTCTAATTAAAAATAATTCTCCTGAATACAAAATTTTGCAAAGGTTCAAAGTAGTGCAGAACCATCAACACAATAGTGACACAAGCATGGAATGTTACAAAATACAACTATTACCATGGTTGCTACTGATAGAAGCATCATAGCACAGGACTGCTTACCAGTAATAAAAAAGATCAGAGATAAAAAGCCTAATATCTTTGAAATAATAGAACTATAAAGTACTTATAAAGCCCAACAGAAGTAAAAAGTTAAGTGTAATTTTGTACAGTGTGGTAAGCACAAGAAAACATAGAGTTCACTAAAATGCAGATTCCAAGCATTTATTAGAACATCCAAATACCAACTTTTACTCCTGAAATATCAGGAAGAACAGGAAAGTGGCTTGAAATTATAAAACAGGAAGGCAAGTCAGGTTATCCATGTTTCCTTACAATTGCTATCTAAATCAAATATGCAATTAAGAGGAATTATGCTTCCATGGTTAATTAAGAAAACAATAACACCTATGAAAAAATTGATTAACATACACCAACTCACACACTTATTGAACACAACAATACCACTGAGCATTCAGAACTACATACATTTCTAGTAATGTTAACTAGACTTGCATAATATGTAGTCAAGAACTTAGTATTTACATATCTATAGAGATTTTCCACTAAACTTTTATGCAATTTAGAAATAATACTATAAAATTTCCAAAGTTGCAACAAATATGATTAACAATGATGATTCGATAGACCATTCATCTCAAGTTTCCGAAACAATCTTACAAGATTATCATACGAAAATCCAGCACATTGTCAGTGCCAAACTGAAATGCACACAGCACCAACTTTAAGTTCTTAACAATGGTCTTAAAAAGAGTAAGATATCTAAAAGAGGCAGTATGCATGTTAAAAACCTATGCTGTTTTCTAAAATCCTTGGTTCTATTTGGTACTTGCTGCCACAAGTTTAGAGGGCAAAAGTTAGAATTGCACCCAGTTTGGATTGCTTGGTGAGGCCCTGAAAAATAGAATAAGAAATATGGAATCTTGCAACCTTTAAAGAAGAAATTATATCGTAAATGAAATGAAGCAACTTACTGAGGTGGTGGGTTTGGTTTGGCTGTTGTAAAATCCCCCCAAGACTCTGCATTTCCACCTGCTGGTGATGTTGCAGCAGCTGTCGTTGAAGGACCACCCAGATTAAGAAGGTCCATCCCAGGAACAGGATTTGACGAAACATGAGATGGAGAGGAAGTTGGTGTCACTTTTGGTGGTGGAGCAATCTTCCCAACACCCCCAGGAGGTGGAGGTAAAATGCCACCCATTCCAGTGGGCCGTGCTTTGGGCTTGACTGTAGCCTCACTGCCATCTTTTTTCTGCAAGTAATTAAATGTTTAAAATAAGGTTTCTTAAATATTTTTTTGAAAGGACAAAAACAAAATGCTTACAGTAATTTTCATGTTTATTTTGATTGTTTCTCCTTCTTTGAAACGAAAATCTGCCTTGGGAGTTTCATCCTTTTCCTTCTCAATTTCCTCTGATTTTTTAATCCATTTGAAGTGGTCTTGTAGGGCAACATTTAGATCGAAACTGTCTGAACGGTCAGAAAAACCTAGACCAATGAAAGCAGCACGTCCTGGGGGGAAAATGTGTTACCAAGTAAGTTGAGCTATTTGCATTCAACCACAGACAAGTCATGAACTGAGTAAAAGGACTACACATTTACCATCATCATCTTGGATACGAATAACAAAATATCGTGAAGAGTCACTGACAGCCTCAATTGCTATGCCAGGGTACTTCTCGATGGGACACTTAGCAAATAATTCACCATTCTTATCTTCTAGCTTCATAGTACAATCATTTCCTTTGGCAACTAGTCGCATTCTTCCTGTCCACTGTGGAGCATCTAGGTTCCATTCCGTAGCTCTGTTACAAAATAAAAATGTTTAAAAAAAAAAAAAAACACTTTGTTAAAAATTAGGATTATGAGTAACTTTTAAGACTGCTGCAAAAAGATAAGCAGTGTTTTTTTTTTTTAATTAGTTGAGTTAATTTTGCCATACATTCACTTAATTAAGTTCCAGTGATATTCCAACAAAAGTCAAATTCTCTAGAAACATAGGCAAAATAACAAGTGTGTGCACAAGGTATATAGGTGGCTGGCCTACAAGCCTCCTGCACAATGGTCTTATGGCTGGTCAATAAGATGAAAAACAACTATTGAAAAGAACCTGCTAGGTTAAGTATAGGAAGAAGGCAGTCACCCAATAGACAGCGAGCAATTGGCTTTTATAACTTGTCATGACCATCATACACCTGACAAAGACGGTTGACAACACATACATCAGGGTTCCGCCCCCTTAGCACACTAGATTATTTTCAAACCGTGTACAGAATGAGCTGTCACAACATGTCAGATGAACTCGTCCGAAAAACGAAAAAAAGAAATTAAATAAAAAGTAATGTCGAAAGCGAAATTTAAAAAATTACCTGTATCCTCGATTAGTTTGACGAGGCGGTATTTTATACACGAAGACTTCTTGTTTCACTAACAACACACTTTCATAAGATTCGACGTCTGCCATTGTGGGGATTTACGTAAAAGACAATCAACAAATGCTCTCTCCGCGCTCAGATCCACAGCTCCACAACAGCCAACAGCCAGCCAGCCCACAGCTTAGGGTATATCCAGTGGCCCTAGAATACGCGTGTTCGGTATACCGAATGTGACGGAACCAGACGGAACTGTGTATAAGGGTGTATATTGTGGTGTATTGTGTGAATAGATTTTGTGCTTTTGGATACACTACATGTGCGAATAAGCACAACAACAAAACACCCAAAACACGAAGTAGGGGTTATATTATGTGCGAACTGGCGAAATTGCGGTCCTGTTTGCCGAATGCTTTCGTTAGAACGACTCTGATGTATTATTTATGTGGCCACCTTAAAGAAACAACTTGAACTGTACGGAAGTAAGTGTATTGAGGCATGAGACAATGATCGACCCTCTGCTTTCGGTTCGGGACCCAGTTTCCTCATAAATAAACAAATGTCAATGATTCTGTTGAGGTGGCAGGCGCCCTACAATATCCCAACGCTTTTCAATGCCTAGACGTCGAGCTTCTGCCAGTAAGGGATGATCCCTTTCCAATGGAACATCAGGGTGGTCCACATCGAGTCCAATTCCATCATCAGGAAGAAGCTCAGGCTCTTGAATAATTTGAGGTACATCTGCTTCATCCTAAAGAAGAATAGAGTCACATATAAAATCCTATGAGATGAGGTCAAGCAGGTGCTTGCAAGGTAAGCAGTCTTACTTCGAGTTGTCCCTGATGCCTTAGGTAATTGTGTATACACACACATGCAACTATGGTCATAACGGCATACTCTATGTTCCAGGAATGCAGGTAAAAGAGACGTCTCCATTTCATCTTAAGAGCACCAAATGCTCTTTCAACTGATGACCGAGCACTGGAGTGTCTGCAGTTGTAGTTGATCTGATGCTCGTTCAAGTTTCCATTATTACGGAAAGGTGTGAGTACCTAAATGTCAAAAATAAATCAGTTTTAAACATCAGTACTAAACATTTGTTTGGAATCCAACGATTTATTATCAATTCACTCTGGACTGTCCAATAAAATAAGGACTTTGTCACCTTATCTGTAAGAATGTATGCGCCATCCCCTAATATGTGTTGGTCATTATCGAGATACTGCCCTGGTTGGTTCAAGAGCTGTGCACATAGTGGGCTTCTTCTGAACACCCTAGAATCATGGATTGACCCAGGCTGGCCAACGTAAACATCTCGAAAGAGAAGGTTACAATCTGCAACGGCTTGCAGCACAATGGAGTGATCATGCTTCCTATTGAAGTATGGTTGTGGATTCACTCTTGGGGTTATAATATTGATGTGGCAGCCATCAAGAGCTCCTATCACTCCAGGAAAACCAGTCCTCCTCAAGACAGCTCTAGAAAGAACCTGCCTCTCCTCGTGAGTTGGCCATGTTATTAGAGTGTCTGACATGTCACATAAGGCCATGATGATTCGCTTGTAGTGGTAATGAACTACTCCTGGGGTTTTGCCAAACCGAAGAGCAATGCTGCGAAAGCTATCGGGTGTTGCCAATACCCACAGAACCATCAAAAGCATATGACTAAAATTGTAGTCCACATCTGTATGCTGCCTGTTATCATCATCTAACTGATGAGCAATGTCATGCAACAAAAGCTAGAAAAATATAAAATGATGTTACTGGCCAAAGAATGTGTACACTGGTTATGAGTATGCCGTTTTCAATTATACCTCAAACACATCTGTGGTCATCCGAAAATGTAATTTAAAGGCAGCATCTGACATGTGGAGATATTCATCCACATTAACTGTAATTTTTTCCCAGATCACAGGATCTCTGATTTCATCTGCCAACAAATTGTTTTTTATTTTATTCCTTAATCCTAATACTCTTATTTTCTGAATACTGTAATCATTTGCACTAACCTTCATCTGTGTCAAATAAAGTTAACAGAGCCCACAATTCTGGTGCCTCCATCACTGCTCTAGAATAGTGTGTGAGTGAGTGTTACACCAGGCCCTGCTCACTTCTGGGATTGGGAGTGTCTATTTCTCTTTCCTGCTGGTGGGAGAGAGATGAAGAGCACACCCCTAATCTCGAAGTGAGCACGTCTTGTTTAGTTCAACACATTTTGAAACTAAAGAACAGTGTCCAATGTATGTATCATCTGCTTTTACGTTATTATTTCATTAAAATGTCATCAAATAGCGTTTTCTGTGTATTTGAGTTTACAAGGTGAATGAAACTGAAGACCACTGGAGGTACTGTACATAGACAATTTATTACTTAAATTGCACAGGACTGCACAACACAAACTATAGAAAAATACAAAACGGTACCAAATATACCATATTTACTCGAATATAGGACGCATGTTAATCTCAATAAAAGCATGCCTAATCTTGCATTGCAGTCTTAATCTTCTCTTGTTAGTTCAGAGTAGAAAGCCCGGGTAAGCACAGTATACCTTCCACTCTGAGCCAACAGAAGATTAAGGCTCCAACGCCAGATTAAGCATGGCTCTTATTGAGATTGACATGCGTCCTATATTCAGGTAAATACGGTAGACTACAACGATATAGACTACTTCAACAAGAGTATAAATCATCCAGTAAATAAACCAACAATCAGGACTGCACAGCACAAACTATAGAAAGATACAAAACAGTAGTAACAAAATATAGCCTACAACAATATAGACTACTTCAACAAGAATATAAATCATCCAGTAAATGAAACCAACAATGAGGACTGCACAGCACAAACTATAGAAAGATACAAAACTGTAACAAAATATAGACTACAGTGCATCCCGCTTAAACCGTTGAGGTCGACTTTCAGAAAATCACAACGGTTTAAGAGGGAAACGGTTTAAGCACTAGGGTGTCTTTATGAGGGGATTGACTTGGGAATTTCGTTTCGCGACGGTTTACGCGGACCACGGTTGAAGCGGGATGCACTGTAAATGAAACCAACAGTCAATAACACCACAACACAAGCTAAGCATCTGAATTAGAGGAAGTAGAACTCGATCGACGTTTCTTGACTTTAAGTGCATTGCCAGCAAGAATTGCAAGAATTTGAGACTTGATCTCAAGATTCTTCTCTTCTAGTTTCAATTTTTTAGCTGCCAAAGATTCTTTAGGTGCTTTTGCAGTGCGTTTCTTCTTAGGTTGTACCTCCTCCTCTGACTCACTACTGGAATGAACAATTTTCTTCTTAAGTTTCTTCTTCATCTGTTTGGAGCTGCCCACAGCAAAGGTAAATTCTGGATCAGCAGCCCGGCATCCCTGTAGAGCCTGCTGCATTGGCTCATAAAATGGCCATGAGAGGACCACACTGTCTTGCCCAGTTGCATCCACTTGAGCCTTGAAATCATAGTACAGGGTTTTCAAGCTCCCCCATTTCCTCTCACAGGTTGCTGCAGTGATATTGGTGAGCTGTGGGAAAGCTATGCTCACCCCTGAGGCAACCTCTTCCCACAAAGGGCCTTTCCTTAAGGCCTTCTCAAATAACGCCTTCCTCTGGCTGTACTCATAAATGAGAGTGATGGTTGCTTCAGGACTGAAGTTCGCACCTGGGAATAAAATCACCTCTTAAAACACGGAATCAACAAAAATAAATAAGTAAAACTAAACATCATACTTACGGTCATGGCAGTCAGTCACCTGGGCAAAAGATCCATTAAATTCTTGGTCTCCCATTAATTGAGCAACTAAATTATAAAATCGCCAATCGGTTAGATTCATGGCCTTTCTTGAAAGATAATACTTGACGAGATTTGCCCGCTTCTTAGTGATGGAATCCGATGTAAAGCAGGTGAAACCTTGACTTTTGAGAGCATTCAAGATACTATCCATTTTGGGTTTTGGAATAATAACCCTTTTGGCCAGAAAGTTAATCTCTCCCCTCCTAAGAATTAACTGCTTGAGTAGAGCTTCAACAGCTACATCATCATCAGCTGCACACATTGCACGGGACGTGCCATCATGCTGCTTAGCAACAGGGACGTCAACTGGGACTTCAAATTTGATACTTCCTCCCTTAAATACCACAGAGTCCAGACAGAGCAGCTTGTTGACATGGTTAGTCAAAACCTACAACAAATAAAATAATATCATGAGATATTGATGATAGTAATGATATTGATGGGCAGATGCAACTCAATACTTACAAAGATGTTAGCAGTAGTATGGTTTACCAAAGTGCAATCATGAACCACTGCAGTATCACACAATTCTAGATTGAGCAAACTTGAGTTTAAAAAGTGTACCAGTTCATCCTGAAAATGTTACAAATATTAGTCAAGGCACATTGGAACCTAATAAAACAAACAATTGGAACCTATTAAAACTATAAATATTAACTTACAGCATTAGTGTTTTTGGGGACAGTGCAGAACATCGATGTAAGAGGTTGGGAGCAGGAATTGGAGCTCTGACCTGCAATGAGTAAAATAAATTCATGACTCAAGAACAAGCAACTGAAGTCAGTACATGGCATGCCTCAATGTAACTTACCACCTGGAGGGTCGGCTGGAGCCACTTTAGTGGAGATGACTGGAGCAACCGAGGAAATCAGTGGGGTTGGCGTTGGAATGACTGGAGCAACCGAGGAAATCAGTGGGGTTGGCGTTGGAATGACTGGAGCAGCCGAGGAAGACTGTAGAGGTTGACTTGGAATGACTGGAGCAGCCGAGGAAGACAGTGGAGGTTGACTTGGAATGACTGGAGCAGCCGAGGAAGACAGTGGAGGTTGACTTGGAATGACTGGAGCAACTGAGGAAGACAGAGTTGGACGTGGAATGACTGGAGCAGCCGAGGAAGACTGAAGAGGTTGACTTGGAATGACTGGAGCAGCCGAGGAAGACTGTAGAGGTTGACTTGGAATGACTGGAGCAACCGAGGGTATCAGTGGGGTTGGAGTTGGAATGACTGGCGCAACTGAGGACGACAGTAGACTTGGACGTATAGTGGCTTGAGCAACCGCTGTAAGCCCCTCACCTTCAATAAGAGAGCAAGAGCTGAAGTGAGACTTCAGGAGAACACTGGCACAGATCGCTAAGCCGGCTTACGTAGCTACTTACGATTGAGACACTCAACCACTTCGTCCACGGTAAACCCCACAAATCGGTAAATAGTCCCGGCGACGTCCACAGTAAACTCCATCTTCTTAGCAATTTAGAAACAACTAACCGGTCCATAATGAAGAAGAGAACCTAACCTGGCGTATTTAAGTAAAAGTAGTCGAGAGACAGGGTGCATTCAAGATCCAACACTTCGCGATCATTCGTGCCCTGTAAAGGTCAGATTAGTTGCACCGGTCGAATACTTGAGCAGACCCAAGTGCACAGAATCTATTCACACCATACACTACTAAACGCAGTTCCAGCACATGCGGTATACCGAACACGCGTCTTCTAGGGCCACTGGATATACCCTTAGTGGCTGCTCGCTCACAGCTGCAGACCTTTCGTAGATGGGTGAAAAGGTGGAGGCGACATTTAAGCGTGAGGCGTGCAAGAAAAGAGAGGAAAAGAAGGGGGGGGGGGGGGAGAAGAGCGAGTTGTTACAGTCTCTCCTTTTTACGGCCGAGTGAAGCTGTGTCTTTTCATCCAAGAAATAATTTTCATTTTGAAAATCTATGAGAAAATTGGAAAATTAACGTTAAATGTTATAACAAAGGCCAAAATCAGGTTTCTTGTTTGAGAGTGACGCACCTGGACGCACTCGCGATGAACTTCCTGGAAAAAGTTGTAAACATAACAGAAAAAAAATTGGTCACAAAGACTATCACTAAGTCTTTCAATGAATCCTAGAATATAACAAATAGATGGAACTTTCATTTCAAATATAAATTTAGTCTTAATTTTATTGCCGTTTTACCCACATCGCTTTAGTCATACACCTTATTTTGAGGAGTGTCAGTTGCCGAGCCTGGTTTAAAAGACAGAATGAGAATGAGAACGAAACAAGGACGAAACCAATATCAGCTGGATGATTCATATTCAGCAGGACTGACTGAAGATAGTGGATTCAGAAGACAGACACAAATTCTGGATTGCCTATGTTTCTACTAAAAAATGGTAAAAAATACAAGTGAAGATACCGTTCAGTTTGTCTGTGCTGTTTTATATTTTTGATGAATTTTAAAATGTCCTAAATAATCATGGTGAAACACATTTAAAGCATAGGGTTAGATAGAATGGTATCCTTGCAAAAGAAAATTGACAGCCAAGCTGATGGTCTTGTTGACAATGAAGAGGAAGCAATCAGCACTGATCCTATTGAAAATGTATGTGTCGCTTTTGTACTCTCTTGCCAAATTATTTATGTCTACTAATATCTTGGAATGTTCTGTACCTTGAACATAATTTACTGTCTGATTTAAAATTTCATTGTTTTGTTTGCGTGTAGGCTTTTCTCTTCAACAATGACAGTCTAGATTCGTGTGGTTCAACATCAAGTGCCTGTAGAAGAAGAGCAGCAAGTATAGAATGGCCACCTCGCAAACAACCACGAACGGTTGAAACTGTTGAAGTAGGCTGTTTAAATGTGATATCAGGAAAATATGAGGTAACATTCACTTGAAACTAAAGGTGCTCTTACAATGCTGCTCATCGCTCACCGCTCATCGCTCATCGCTCACTCATTTTGTCCCCCTACTTCTATGTGTGTGGTCAATTCATGATGTCCTTGGACTTATTCGATAGAAAATATTGTTCGAAGAGTATTGAACACAATTTATGAACAGAAATGACTTTGATCGGGTTTATTTTTGCGAAAATGAGCCGAAACCTAGGCGATTCTCCCCTGTGGCGCGAGGAGCCGTGCCGCGCCCGCTCATTTTCGCCAAAATAAACCCGGTCAAAGTCATTTCTGTTCAGAAAATGTGTTTAATACTCTTCGAACAATATTTTCTATCGAATAAGTCCAAGGACATCATGTATTGACCACACACATAGAAGTAGGGGGACAAAATGAGCGAGCGATGAGCGGTGAGCGATGAGCGATGAGCAGCATTGTAAGAGCACCTTAATTCATGAAATCAATCTGCACTATTTTCATTGGAGGCAAGACACCATGATCTTTTTTCCAGAGTTTAGATTATGACATTCCAGATAGCGATCTTCTGCTTGATGAGGAGCGCAATAGTGGTCCAAAGTATGAGACCAAGAAGAACATATCGAGATGGATAGTATTTTCATTAATTGGCATTTTGACTGCTGGAATTGGAATTATATTAGATGTTACTATTGATCAGCTGTCTGAAATCAAGTATGGAACTCTTAAACACTGTATCCTTTGTGATGATAAAAGATTTGGCTATTCTTTCTTTCTCATGCTGTTGCCATGTTGCAATTTTTCCCTAACAATTTAATCAGATGTTGACCACTGTGTTGAAGAAAACTGTTTGTACATACCTTATTTAATATGGGTGGCTTTCAATGTTGCCTTTGTTCTAATAAGTTCTATTCTTGTCACCTACATTGAGGTGAGCCTATTACTTTGAATGGTAAATGTTTGATGTAGGTTTTTCCACTTAGTAAGAAACATTCACTGTTTTAGCCTGTGGCAGCTGGCAGTGGGATTCCCCAGGTTAAATGTTACTTAAATGGTGTGAAAATTCCTCGAGTTGTCCGAATTAAGACCCTCCTTGTGAAAGTGGTGGGAGTTATTAGCTCTGTTGTTGGTGGTCTAGCTGTTGGCAAGGTAAAAGAAAGGACTAAATGTCCTCAAACCCATCCTTTACTCATTACTCTTGCTCTTAATGCAACTGCATTCATCACAGGAAGGCCCCATGATACACTCTGGTGCTGTTGTAGCTGCTGGAATTTCTCAAGGAAAAAGTACATCATTTGGAAAAGATTTCAAAATTTTAAATTTTTTCAGAGAAGATCATGAAAAAAGAGATTTTGTTTCTGGTGGTGCAGCAGCTGGTGTTGCAGCAGCTTTTGGTGCTCCTGTTGGTTGGTGCCAAAATATTTGTGTCATTTATTAGCTTATTACAACTCCCTAGACTCATGAAATCTTGTTTTCAAGGTGGTGTTTTATTCAGTTTGGAAGAGGGTACAAGTTTTTGGAATCAGAGCCTAACATGGCGGGTGTTTTTATCTGCCATGATTACCACATTTACTCTTCATGGAATTCTCAGCATGTATTATGGTTACCAAGGTATGATTGCCGCTACTTTCTACTACTCTTAAGGTCTTGCCACACTGACCATTCACTTTATTTATTACAGGGAAGCTTTGGTATTCAGGTCTCTTAAGTTTTGGAAAATTCCCTGAGGTTGAATACTACTGGTTTGAGCTAATTATTTACATGATTATGGGACTGTTAGGGGGCCTATCAGGTAGTCTCTTCAATCATGTCAATTACCAACTTACAGTTTTCAGAATGAGGTAGTTTTTATTTCCTCCCACCCCCTTCTGCCCTCTCTCTCTTGATTTATGATTCTATTAATTATTGTTCCCACCTCCAGGTATATCAACAACAAACTTTGGATGAAAGTTATTGAGGCAGCTTTAGTTGCTGCTGTTACAGCAACCGTTGGTTTTACCATGATATTTTATATCAATGACTGTCGTCCCCTAGGACAAGATCCTACAAAATTTCCCGTGCAAGTCTTTTGTGGGGATGGACAGTACAATGCACTAGGTGCACTATGGTTTCAGACACCAGAAACAAGTGTAAGAGCCCTTTTTCAAGATCCCCCTGGTGAGTTCTTCTATCATACTCTGATTCCTACCAATTAAGCTTACAGGAATGCAACGCTAATTTTTTTCTTTGTCTTTAGGATCTCACAAAGTAATATCATTAGGATTATTTTTTATCTTCTATTTTCTCCTATCCATTTGGACCTATGGACTAAGTTTATCTGCAGGTCTTTTCATTCCATCATTGTTGACTGGAGCTGCTTGGGGTCGTTTAAGTGGCATGGGACTTATGTGGCTCTTTCCAGATCAGGTCAGAATCCTTGCTTTGATATGATTTCTAGGAATAATTTTGTTTCTAACCACAGTGTTTCCCTTCAGGCCTGGGTTGATGTCAGAAAGTATGCATTAGTGGGGGCTGCAGCACAATTAGGTGGTGTTGTTAGAATGACTATCAGCCTGACAGTAATTTTGATTGAAGCCACTGGAAATATCTCATTTGGTCTGCCTCTTATGTTAACTTTGATTTGTGCAAAATGGATGGGTGATTTCTTTAATGAGGTGAGTACTTTCTACGAGTATTTGCTTTGTATTCATTGGATTGAGTTCTTAAGAATATTTTATGGTTTTGCAGGGCATATATGATATTCACATCATGTTGTCTGGTGTTCCTCTTCTACCATGGGAACCACCTCCCATATCTCATGATATTTATGCCAGTGAAATTATGAGCCATCCAGTTGTTGTTTTACGTAGTGTGGAGAGAGTTGCACGTATTGTTCAAATTTTGACAGCTGAAACTCACAATGGTTTTCCTGTTGTCGACCCAGGATATGAGTACCAGGTTGGCTACCAAGTTCTAATAAACTCTAATTATATATAATAATTATTGAATCCTCAGATAACCAGAAAGTTTTCAATTATTTCAGGGTGACAAAATTGCTTGTGGAAAGCTGAGAGGTCTCATACTAAGACACCAACTGATTGTTTTACTACAAAATAAAATTTTCAATGAAGTAACAGATCTGTGGGATTCTAAAAATCATGAAGTAGCCCTTAAACTCTTCCGGGACCAATATCCAAGATACAAGCGCATTCAGGTACAATCTGTTTCACGCATATTATGTTTAATTGTTCAACTTCATGAGCACTCTAAATTGGGTTTTTAATTAAAATTGTATTTTGCCTTTCAGGATATAAGTCTGTCTTCTAAAGAGATGAAATGCACAATTGACCTCAGACCCTTCATGAATTCTTCACCATATACTGTAATTCATGTGAGTAAACACAAAATGGTGCCAGTATCCACTTTACCAGGTACTCATGGAGACCTGAGTAATACAGTCCATTTCACTCGGACTAGTCGACATGTTGACTGGTTGTTGTATCACAAGGTGGACATCTTTAAAAAATTAAATGATAAATAACTCTTTTAAATGTCATCTTCTTTTTTCCAGTCTATGACATTGCCAAGAGTCTTTCGAATTTTTCGAGCAATGGGTCTCAGGCATCTGCCAGTTATTGATGATTGCAACCAGGTAAATCATCTCTAAATAGCATTTAAATATCTCTTTTCAAACAAACTAAAAACTCATATCATTTTCTCAACAGGTTGTTGGTATGATAACTCGAAAGGATCTTGTCAGGTATAGAGTCAATCCCCACAAAGGAAATGTAAGGGAAGAGCTGAAGATATCAGAAAAATTTTGATAATTTTTTTTCTCTTTATAAAAATATTGCCTGTTTTGAAATGTAAATGCAGTGCCTTTAAAATCCTGTGATGACATTTTTGCATAAACATTACTGTTAACCTAGCATAATTGATTTAAATCCTTTGTGATATTAACTTAAGTTAAAACTTGAAATTAAATAACCATTCAGATCCTTGTCAATATTTTCTATCTACTAAGTGGTGAAAGCCCTTTACAACCAACCTCTTCTATACTCATGCCGATGTCATGCTACATCTCTTGAGATTTGATCTAAGCCAAGGGATCTTTCCACGAATTTCTACTTTATTAATTTTATTTCTAAATCCAATGACACAATCTTAGATATAAAACATTCTCAGACCTCAACTTTTCTATACTGGGTTGAGTTTTCTCCTCCCTCTCTACCCCCTTTCGCACTTGTACGTGGAATGCGTACTCTTCCCATCCCACATTCCCGTTCTTGAGAGAGAGAGAGAGATAGAGAATTCATAGAGAAAGAAAGAGTAAAGGCTCATAGAGGGAAAGAAAGGAGTGTGCGAAAACGAAAGTCGAAAGAAGAGAAGAAGAGAAAGAGAAACGATGTGAAAAGAGAAGAAGGGGAGGGAGCAAGAAACAAGGAAAAGAAAGGCAGAGACAGAGAGGGAAGACGTATAAGAAGGAGTGTTAGAGAGAGACAGACTGCTCGGTGAAGCCAGTAGCCAGTCTGATCCAGTCCGAGACCAACGTGCCCCGTGTTCGTGCCGTGTTGCCGTCGGACTTCCGGTCCATCAGCAGAACACGCATAATTTTGCAGTGAATTTCTTTGTTATTTAATGTTTAGTTATTTGGTTTATTTCACGTATTAGTACTCACGCAAAATGGCAAACGTGGGAGCTCCTGATTCTTGGGAACAACAAGCAGATGCCGATGCGGGCAACGGTGCCGCTTCCAACGATATGTCGACTAAGTTTTCCACGTTAAATGTGAATGCGGTCGAATTCGTTCCGTCATTTTCCATAAAACCGAAAGAAAATGACGTTAAAACGCCACCAAGTGACCCTGCGCCTCCCGAGGATTCGGGGCCCTTAACCAATGGTGAGAAAAGTAGGGTTAAGTCGTCCTGCCTACGGCCATTCTTATTTCGTTTCAGGTCTTCACGACGGTCACCTCATGAAAGGTGTCGTCGGCTGGTCATGCCGGTCCATGTCATACTACACTACCCTTCATTACCCGCCACTTGTTGTGGTCCATTCTGGTTTGAACCGGGCATGTTTATCTCGATGTCTGCCCCCTTTTCCTTTTTTTCCTCTTTCGGGACAGAGATGGTGCAACCAGACACACCTTGGTTGTAATTCTATCGCCGGCTGCTCTTTGATCTTTGTATGATTGTAATTTCTCTGGCTTCTACACAATGTCCTGCTGATGAGGCACATTTACTGGGTGTTTTCTTTTAGTTATGATCTGTGATTGGTGACACAATGCGTTGTCTGCTGTGAATGAACATTTGGTTGTCCTCAATTAGAATGGGTTTATTTTTAACCTGGTGAATTCTGCTGCTATCCTCACATTAGCATTGCGTATAAATTTTTTATTTTGATGTTTATTAAAGGACAAACCGCTCCAGACCAAGAAGAAACTGTAACAAAAGTCAGTGACATCGATGAGCCACCTCCTGGAGAAGCCAGTCCCCCTGCTGATTGGGAAACTGCTGATGGTGATGTTGACCCTCTCCTCACTCCGGATGATCCTGATGCTGATGAAGCTGCAGATACTGTTAGTGAAGCTATGGTCAAACCCAAAAAGAAACCTATTCAGGCAGAAGAAACCAAGAGCAAGAGAGAACATGTCAATGTTGTCTTTATCGGTCATGTTGGTAAGTCCTTATTGAAGTTGTTTTTTTGCTAATCAAAGTTTGGTGTTTTAAACTTCCTGTTATTATGTTTTAGACGCTGGAAAATCTACTATTGGTGGTCAGATTATGTCTTTAACTGGTATGGTAGACAAAAGAACTTTAGAAAAGTATGAAAGGGAAGCTCGAGAGAAGAGCAGAGAATCTTGGTATCTATCGTGGGCCTTGGACACAAACCAAGAAGGTAGCTTTCATTAGTCCCTAACCTAATATTTACCACCTATCCATCTACAATTATTTACAGTGCCAGAAACAGGCAAGTATTACTCTCAAATTATCTGCCATTAAAATATTTTTTTTGTTTGTTTTTTTTTTTTTCATAGAAAGAGACAAAGGCAAAACTGTAGAAGTTGGGAGAGCATATTTTGAGACTGACAAGAAACATTTTACTATTCTGGATGCTCCTGGACACAAAAGTTTTGTGCCAAACATGATTGGTGGTGCTGCTCAGGCTGATCTTGCTGTTCTTGTAAGTTGACCTTTATTTGTCTCTTAAATCTGTGTAATGGTTTTGGATAATGGAACTCTTTTTTTTCTCCTCTGTGGTTGGAAAGATTCTGCCCTACTTAACACACTACCTGGTTTTTGCCATTGCTTCTAGGTCATTTCTGCTCGTAAAGGAGAGTTTGAGACTGGATTTGATAGAGGTGGTCAAACCAGAGAACATGCCATGTTGGCAAAAACTGCTGGTGTGAAACATTTGGTGGTGCTCATAAACAAAATGGATGATCCAACAGTAAGATTTTTTATAGCTTTGCCGTATAGCATTGTCCCTCTTTTTTTATGTTTTATTTTTCAAAAAATTTTAAACCCTGTTTGTGTTTTAGGTTCTTTGGTCAGAAGATCGGTACAATGAATGTAGAGATAAAATTCTTCCCTATCTAAGAAAATTAGGGTTCAATCCAGCTAAAGATCTTACATTTATGCCTGTTTCTGGCCTTACTGGTGTAGGATTGAGGGACGCAGTACCGAAAGAAATTTGTCCATGGTTTTCAGGAGAGGCCTTTATTCCTTTTATTGACAATTTACCCTCTCTAAATCGCAAGACTGATGGACCTTTTGTTCTACCAATTGTGGACAAATATAAAGACATGGGTACTGTTGTCATGGGCAAAGTAGAATCAGGCGAGTGTAAAAAGGGAATGTCTCTTCTTCTGATGCCCAACAGGGTAAGCTTATTTTCCTCTTTTAATACATTTAATTCCTTGCAATTGTCACTTAATAACATTGCTGTCCATTTTATTTTTAAATCAGACAACAGTAATTGTCGACCAACTGTGGTCCGATGATGATGAAGTTACTTCTATTGGTCCCGGTGAAAATGTGAAAATCAAGGTAAAAGGCATCGAAGAGGAGGATGTTTCCCCTGGCTTTGTGTTATGTGACCCAGCAAACCCTATTAGCACTGGTCGTATCTTTGATGCTCAAGTTGCTATATTGGAGCACAAAAGTATCATTTGTGCTGGATATTCAGCTGTAATGCACATTCACTGTGTTGCGGAGGAAGTTACTGTTAAGGTAGGTTTTTCTCATGCAGCAATCTTAATAGAAGTCTAGAACACACAATGTAACTCCTTATTGTCTCCTATCAGGCCTTGATCTGTCTTGTTGATAAGAAGACAGGAGAAAAGTCAAAGACTAGACCCCGATTTGTGAAACAGGATCAAGCTGCTATTATGAGGATAGAGTGTGCAGGAATCATATGCTTAGAGCAATTTAAACTTTTCCAACAAATGGGCAGGTTTACACTTAGAGACGAAGGTTTGTATGCTTTATTTAGGTGTACCTTGATGGAAAATGCAGTGAGTAATTGGTATATTCATATCAATTTTTTTGATTTAGGTAAAACAATTGCAATTGGCAAGGTGCTGAAGGTTATTGAATAAGACCCCTTTTCATCATAATTGATCAGAGCCGACAACAGTGTCATAAGTGCAGCACATCCTTTTTAAAAAAAATTAATCAAATAAACATTAAGTACATACTTGTTAATGTTATTGAAATACTACTGTGCTGATCCATGCAAATACTATGCAAGTTGGTTGTTTATCACTTCATCAATTTCCTGATGTCTATTAGCCGGCAACAACTTGTATCAACCTACAACAATAATAGCATGGATTTATTACTGCGTTCTTCAAAATTACCAAATGTGCCTAAAGTATGTAATGGGGTTTCGTCTGTGCAAAGCCAATTGTGACATGCAAATTTGGCCTTTTTTTAATTGGACATTTTATGTTTTTACCTCCCTTCTATGAATATAGCCTTACTCTTTCTTTATGTGGTGCTCTTTTGGGGAAATATGTGTGAATGAAATAATTGTGAATATAAATAAGCATGTGTGTGTGAGAGAGTGTGTGTATATGCCTGAAAACATGTGTTTTCAAAATCATGAAGCATTCACATGTAAAGTTTCTTAGTTCAGCCTTGCTGCATTCTAAGATTGATTGTTGATTTACTGAGCTCAAAGCCTTTTATTATTTTTTAGCCTTTGAGAACTGACAATAAAATTCCCTCAAAATTCACTAGCTTATGGTTGTTATTTGGTTTAAAAGTGAAAGGAGTATTCAAGCAACATGGATATAGAACAACCAGGTTAGCTATGGAAGTATTAAATTATGTTTTTTTTTTTTTTCCCCCCTTCTGTTTTTCCTTCTTTCTGTGGAACAAGGCAAATGCATTTAATTTGTTGGTAACTTGATTTCGTGCATACCTCTGCCCTCTTTCCTCCTTTCAATGTTGAAGTATTGAATAATCATAATATGAATTTATTTTTTCTTTCCATTCATTTTTTTTATTTTTTTAAAGTCTGGTTTCATTTTACTGTGGCCGTTTCTAAAGCTGTATCCTGAATCGGTAAAGGGGATAAGGGGTATGGTATTTTTAAAATTATTTTTTTCTTCTAAATATTTTGTTTTTACATCACAGAAGAATTGGTTTCAAGGCTGATTTATTCTTTTGGTTCAGGAATTTGTAGATTATATATTGGCCAAATGTCAAGTTTGATTTTGAAATATATCGTTGGAATCATCCTGGAAAAAAATCCTGTTCTTGCTGTGATAGTGATGAAGGGACAAAACCAGAATCAATCAGTGACCAAGCTGTTTGTGGAATATGTATTGGTCTATTTGGGAAACAGTATTCAGAAACTATTTCGAATACTGATAATGATTTAGCTGACAGTTATTGCTTGTTAACCGTTTGTAAATATTAACGTTTTGATGCATGGAAAGAGACTGTTTGGTTGAATGAGCTATAGTTTTTATGAAATATGTGTTATGTTTCTAATTGATAATAGTAAATACAGTTATGGGGTTCCATAACTCACTATCACATTTTGAGGCTGATGTTGACAACTATGTATTTCTTTTGACCTTTGTGCATTGGTGTGTATTGGGAAATTATCTTACTAAATTTGAAAACTTTTATTTCGTGACTTCACATTTACTAAAAATGAAAGTGCAATTTTGGTATGTGTGATTACTGAGAAGTATTTTTGTAGGGACCTGAGAAAACACTGCCTATGTAGTTGCAATTATTTTGGTATAGTACTCATAAGATGGCTTTCACTTTTTTTTTCTTTTTTTTTTTCCCTTGTCCATAATGCACTATTGCATCCTATGTTTTCCAAGGACCCTGTGAGTTTTGTGCTGAATTTTTAATGCTTACCCTAAATTTTACTAAAATCTTATGACTTTATCATAGTCTGCTGTGCTTGGATTTGAGCTATGTTGAGTTTATCTCTATCTTGTTGCTGCTCGGGTTAGGGACTGCCCCTTATGTTGTAAATATGGGAGGTTTAGGGATTCTTCTGTTTATTTTTTCTATCAACTCGTGATCAAGCAGTTATGGCGCAATTGGAACTGAATGGAACCTCAGTGTTTCCTAAACTAGTTACATGTTCGGTTATGAATTTTTTCATGTTCACAGTGGTTGTATGGTGCTGCAAACTGTTACAAGTTATTGAACTGTTGGCTCCAGTCTTCATACACTTCTTTTCTACTTCTCGAGTATTGAGCAGATTTCCAATAAGGCTCTTTGCTACAATTGTGCCCAATATTTACAGTGCAAATAAAGTATCTTAAGAAATTTGGGTGTGCTTTGTTGTTCCCACAAATACTTTGATAATTGTCAGTAAGAGTGATTCATCCTAAATATCTATTATTGTTGTTCGGAACTCGAATGTTGGCATGTTAGACAAGCGTCAAATTTTGAAGTGTTCGCCGTTTCCCGCTGCTAGTATAACCTCCAAAATCAAAGCCTCCTGGAATTCATCAGGTTGGTATCAAGGTGGCTGTGGTACCGTAGCGTTGTCGAGAGAAAACAAACGTGAAACCCCAACACGCGCAACATTTGTCAGCTGTTTCTCAGTGGAAATGAAGTGATTATGCCAAGGTCGCAAAAGTTTACGCAACATTTATGCAAAATCTTGTAAAGCACGTCGATGTCTTAACGCAAGGACTAAAGACTGGAATATCTGGACTCATGAACCTCACAAGTCAAGCAACGGAATCTGCTAGTGGTGTATTTTTTGTTAATTTTAACCAAGATTGCACGTAAGTATACGTTTTGACAAGAGGCTAGACTTGCATCGCAGTATCAATCCTTTGTTCTCAGACGAAGCGTTTGATGAAGTATAAATGAGGCTACAAGATTTATTTCGTGCAGTATATGAAGTAGTATCATTGTGTTTTCATTTAGTGTAAAAGTCCGCCCAGTATTGTCTTTGTGAAATTTATTTCCTTTCAGTCCATTCACTTAGGTTTCAATAAGGTATGTTCTGTCAAAGTCAGGGTTGTTCTTTTTACCTCAGAGGGAATTTCTTTTCCCTGTTATGAATCATGAGTTAGCTGTTTTGTCTGTTGCTCCATTTTTTTGTGATTGTTTTGTCCTTTCCCACATTTATTATTGTGGAGTAGGTTACTAAGGAAGGAAGATTTGTTATGACTGCACTTTGACAGAATTCTGTTTTAAGCTTTATTTCCCACTTAGGATCCTTAAGAATGAAACATATTATACATTCCAGCACAATCTTAAGGTACATTTTCTCTGTATTTTGATGATAGGTCATTAGCAGTTGGAGCACGGAATGGATATCGGCTCTTCTCCCTCAATGCAGTGGATCAAATTGAACAAATATATGAAAATGGTCAGTTGGTCAGAAATTGACTTTTCTGCTTTGCTTGTAAGTGTGTGTGTGTGCTATTTATGTAAAATAACTGCATCCTATTTATTTTAGACTCGGAGGACATCTGTATTGTCGAACGATTATTTAGCAGCTCTCTTGTGGCGGTGGTCAGCCTCTCTTCTCCCCGCAAGCTGAAAGTTTGTCATTTCAAGAAAGGCACAGAAATATGCAACTACTCATATTCAAATACTATACTTGCTGTGAAATTGAACAGGGCTGTATGTGTAAACTTTAGATTCAGATTGTTTTTGTATTTCTTTTTGCATACATCTAATCTATTCATGTTTCGAATGTTTCAGCGTCTAGTAGTATGTCTGGAAGAGTCTCTGTATATTCATAACATCCGTGATATGGGTGTCCTACATACAATACGCGACACACCACCCAACCCTACAGGATTGTGTACTCTTTCTGTTGATGCTGAAAATTGTTACTTAGCTTACCCTGGTTCTAATACCATGGGAGAAGTTCAAATTTTTGATGCTGGCAATCTGGTGAGTTAAGCTAGCTGTAAAGGAAACATATTTCTTGCAGTAGTGGAATTTGTTATTTTTATTTAGGGTGAGAAATGTTTTGTTTTGATGCTGCTGTTTGTATCAAAGTCAAATCAATTTCCCTTAACAAATTATAGATTTATTTCTAACATGATTTTGGCAATAGTAAACGTAGTAAGTAATAATTATTTAGAGAAATTAAATCTGTGTTTCTGTTTACAGCATGCCAAAACAATGATCGCAGCCCATGATAGTCCTCTGGCAGCTTTGAGTTTCAGTCAGTCAGGAGCTAGAATAGCAACTGCCTCAGAAAAAGGCACAGTGATTCGGGTATTTAATGTGGCTGATGGCACACGGCTGCATGAGTTTAGACGAGGAGTGAAACGCTGTGTATCCATTTGCAGTTTAGCATTCAGCCACGATGCTACTTTCCTATGTTGTTCATCAAATACAGAAACTGTGCATGTTTTCAAACTGGAAGAACCGAAAGAACCGTGAGTAACATCGATTTGTACCTGTAGTTTTGAATGCTGAGGAGCCTGCCTTCAGGCTTCATTTAGTTTAGGGAGTGCCAGGGGTTTTGAGCCCAACTACCTTATTTGAAGTGTTAAGTGAAGATGCTAACAAAGTGGATCTGATTGTCAGAACAGCAATCAGGGACATTATTTTTAGCAAATGATCATCGTTCTATGAGGTAGTGTGTCTCAGGGCCTAGGAACCGCCGTCACAGTATAAATTATTCATAACTATCTTGCTGTTTTTTTGTGGTATACTTATGATCCATTATTGCATGTGTGTGTCAGTTCCTTTGGAAATCTCAATATCTTCTTTGTGTGCTATAGTATGTTGATTGTGACATTTTTGTTTATTACCCTTTTGTAGATGGTGACTTTTTCTTCTCTACTCTTGTTTCATGCTTGAATGTGCTGTAGATTATCAAATGTAGTTTAACATCAGAACTAATCATACATTATTTCACTTTTGAATGCTGCACTCTATTTACAGGAGGGAGCAAGTATCTAATGTTGGATCCAAAACCCAAGTCCACGGCATGTACGTACTAACCAGATGGCTTTGACCTTTCTCTGTGAAGTAGTTAATGAGATAAAGCATGAGGAAGACCTAATGTGATCTTGCTGCATGCATTTACAATTTTTTATATTTTCTTTAACAAAATGAAAATAACATTACATGTATGTGTGTTTGTCTCTCATCCACATCTCAATGTAAAAATGATTGTTGCAGACCCAAACAAGCTGTAGAAGACTCCCAGGGGGGTTGGATGGGTTATTTTTCCAAAGCAGTCAGTGCATCAGCCAATTATCTACCAACACAAGTCACTGATGTCTTTAATCAGGGCAGAGCATTTGCATCTGTCCGATTACCCTTCCAGAATCGACGAAATGTTTGTGCAATCACTATGTAAGTAGTCCGGTTTTATTGCCATTAAAATATCTTAAAGTGAAATAGCTCATTTTGACTACTTTATGTTCTGGAAAGGATTCAGAAGCAAATGAGGCTTCTAGTTGCATCTCAAGATGGTTTCTTGTATGTATACAGCCTGGATATGAATGAAGGGGGTGAATGTACTCCTCTCAAACAATATAGGTACATTGTTGATTTTACATTTTAAGTTGATTGATCGTTATTCACCTTGCAATACTCAAGTCTCTCTTGTATTCCTACCCTTTGTTAAATATCAGGTTGGATGGCCAGCCAGATCTCCTGAATGATACTTCAGCAAGGTTGCCAGCAGCTTCACCTGCCCCCGCCCAACCATGTGGTAAGTCTTTGAAAGCTGACCTCCTGCGCTTAATTTCTTGGTGAAATTTGTGTGATGTGATGCATGACTTTAGCTTTACAAAGGTATTTATTTCTAGTAATGTTATGAATTTCAGTGTTGAAGATTTAATATTGTGTTGATTTATTTTAAATTTCTAATCTACCGTAGTCCTTTGTGGAACTACCTAAATTCCTTGCCTACAGAGAATATAGTGGTGACCTAAGTTAAAGCACTTTGGGACTTCTGCCCATCGTGCAACTTTGTTGCCATACATTTTAAATCTAAGCACTTCAAATTTTACACTACCCCACTACCGAGTGAAATGTTCTTATATTTTTGTATTATGCTAGGATTAGACAAATAAAATTGCAAATTATTGGGAATCTTAGTTGCTCTTGGAATGAAGTAGGACTGAATCCCTTTACAGTATTCACTGGAAGCAAGAGCAAAGTCTAATTTTGTACAATTTATATCTACATAATTTCATATTTAATAAAACAGAAAGGTCTTTCCTTTTAATTTACTCACAAGCCAACCTTTTTTACTTGTCTTTGTGATTGTTGTAGTTTATGCAGATTTTCAGTATCAGCTCTACACTATCAGATCTTGTTTCTTTTTGTTTCTGTGATTTCCCGGCCCCGATCGCGCAGGGTCCATAAGTAGCTACGCCGGCATTTTGAAAGGTCACTCTCCCGACTCCATGTCAGGTACTGGTACGTTGGGCAATTTTTGTCCCCTCCCCCTTTAAAGTTTGACACTTTCTCTATTTCCGTCTCTCAATCCATCGTTAAAATGTAGATTTGCTATGTATGTACTAGGCGCCACTCACCTAAAAATGTACATGAATAAGTTTTTTCTATCTATTATTTTACCCCTTTATTCATGATATTGAATGTACACATATAAATTATCCTCACTTTTACATTTGTTAAAGGTTATTACAAAACAGATTTTTAACTTTTACATAAATTATTGGCAAGGAATTAAGTTACATGCTTCTGAGCATAAGACTTTAAGGACATGGCTTCTTGTTTCATTGGGCTTTGGTGAAAGTTGCATTGATGCAAATCAAGGCTATTTGAGGTGATGTTTTACTAGAATGTGTGCACCCTAAGATTTCTAAATGTAAGGGTCTTTTTCAGCTCTATATTTGCGTATGTGTATTTTTCTTGACTTAATCAATAATAATTGGAGTTTACCTAAACAAATACCCAATTTACTGACATCTTTGAATGGATTTACGGTTTTTATTTTGTCTTGCTAGATTTTGTCTAAAGCACAACCGTATTAATGCTGTTTATTTTCCACTCATGTCAAGTAATCATGCAATTAGAAAGGGCATATTTAGTCGGTATTTTTTCACTGTTCTTTGTTTTTTTTTTTTACTAGATTCAGAGAAATTCCATGAGATGGCAGCGGCAACAGAGGCCCCTCCTCAGGGGGCTTTCCGATTTGATGATGAAAGTGAGTTTCCTCCTGTTACTCAAAAAACAGAATGATGTTCTTGAAGATTGTTGGAGTTAAACCATTTGTTCATGTCTTTGGAAGCAAATGAAGAATGTTTAACAGCTTCACTAAAATCACTTTCAAATGCAGATCAGAACTAAGTAAACGCACAGTGCTACTTCCTTGTGGTAGTGTTACATTTTGTGTGACTCATTTGAAAAGTGTTTCTTAACATCCAAGTACCTGTGACACATGACTCTTTAGTAACAGCTGCATCTCAGCTATTTGTCAGCTGTGTATAGAGATTTTCTCAGTAATTTTTGTTGTATCTCTGGGCTAATGTGAAATTATTTCTGCCACAATTACTTTCTTGTTTGTTAATGTATGGAAAGAAAAAGGAAGACAAACTAGAAAAAAACTGATCACATAGTGTTGTGCTGGGTTTATTTTTGTTACCCCTTATTTGAATTTACTGGGAAATAACAAACTGTTTATTTCTTGGAATCTTTTTCTTCTTTTTCCTAACTGGATCAAAATTTTTTGACATATCACATTATTGAGAGGTATAGTGCCATTAGGTTTTGATTCTCTCTGTCTTCATAGTTTTATTAACAAGATCCATTTCATTTGAGGGAACTAAAACATCAGCTGCAGTTACATATAATTTGATAGAGGTAGGACTCTTTCATATTATTAGACTTATTAGATTGATTGGATTGATGATCAAAATATTATGAATGTGGATATTGTTCTCCCTCGTTGTTGGAGGAATACTATCAATTAGCATGATGGTCTATGCATTCCAAGAAATGCACCTAGTGGCCTTTTCTTTGCCATCCTGTTCATCCCTTGGATTTGAGTAATCTTTCTATCTTCACTTTTCTGTGTCTGGTACCGGTATAAGTTAAACTAATTTGATGGTAACAATATATTTTGTGCTCAGGCCATTTAAGGTTTTCTATGATATTTGACAGTAAAGAAGTAAAGGGAAGGTATAAGTTATCTAATGTTAAAGTAGATGTATGTACCTAACTTCTTATTGTACTTTTTCTTCTGTCGTAAAGGCCCATCAAAGAAGTGGTTTAAGTCCTTTCTATTAACATTGCTCTGCTTTTCTTGAGCAATTGTGAGCAATGATATTTTCTTTTTAGACCTTAGTCATTATATGGAATAAAGTGGCTGCTCAGCCTAGATCTCTTTGTGCCATATATTGTGCTTTTCAATGGAAATTACTGAAGTTAAATGGTGTGTTCACCGTGCCACATCAACTGCCTGGGCATTCTATTGTTTATTTCAAATGTAAATGTGTTGAACCACTCATTATAAAATAGACGCTGATGTATGTTTTGTGTGATCTCCACATTTTAATATTGCAGTCATGTAAAAAAAATTGCATACTTTCATAAATTTTCAGAATTTTTATATACTTTCTATTTTTTGTCATTTGACAGTCTAACAACATCTTGTTAGTCAACTTTGCCCAGAGCTTCCTCCATCATTGTTTTAGTACCGGTATTGCAATTTTGGCATGTTGCCCTGTGGGGTGTGGAAGAAATAGATTTTTAATGTAAATTGGCAAGTAAACTGCAAGAATACACAGGGGTGTTTTCTTCTTCTCTTTTTTTGTAAAAAAAAAAAAAGGTCATAAAATGGAAAAGATTTATGAAAAATATCTTATGATTTTATTGTAATTTTAAAATTAACAAAACATAAAAAAGATTCCTACTTTCCTTGTAGAGTAATTCACGGTTTTCTGATGGGGAAACTACTGTTCCAAGCTGATTTTGGAAAAAAAATAAAATAAAAAGTAAATTACTGGGGTCAACTTCCTTAATCATGGAATCTTAATCATTTAAGTTCAGAGTTTATGAGAGAATTTCTTTTGTAAATAGTGTATGTATATACTTGGTAGCATACATTTAGACAGCTGTGTTACATGTGTATTGTATCTCTCCGTCCCTTTTCAGCCTAACTTTTTACTAAGGGAAAAAAATCATTAGACTGACCATAAACATTCAATTTTGGTTTTAAATACCATTTTCAATTTAAATATTTTTGGCTGGAGAGGGAAACTAGGACCAAAATAAATGGAATAAAATGTTTGTTTATATATGACAAGTCTATTCACTGTCCATCACCCCACTTCCAACACTGAACTGAACTGAAAGATCAAAGAATGGGAGGTTCTCATCCTTAGTGGCCAGAGCCGGGGTAAATTAAAACAAAAATGTTCTTACAGAGGAAAAACAGGAAAATTGAAATAAGTTTTCAACCATTTTATTAGAACACAGTATGCATTGTGAACATAAAATATTTTGTACTACCTAATTCATCCCAGTAGACAAAGTGTCAAAAATAAATCTCCATTTTAGCAGGAATGTCTTGTGCCCCGTCTCTCTTTAGATTGCCTTGGTTACATGAAGAGTGTCAGGGTTAGTTTGGGCAAATTTGAATCGCCCTAACATTGCCTAGAAATATAAGCATCAATGTTAGGTTGCCAGAAGCGCACAGATTAATAGTTGCAGAGTATTGAGTGGCATGAGGGTAAATGAATATCAGGTAAAAGGCCCCAGCAATAATGCATAAGACCCAAGAGCTTCGTTTACTTGGACAGGCTTTTCCACACAGCAGTAGAAAGATGAAGATGGCATTCTACTTGGTATACTTGTAGCCTCAGACCCAGCAGTATATTTGAAAAAATAGAGATAATTATGAAGAGGAAAAAAGGCTCGCCTAACATTACCGTATGCGCTGCCGGCAATCTCTCATTTCCTGGCGCATTTCTTAGCAATTTTAGGTAGATTTAACATTGCCTGAACTAACCCAGACACTCCAAACATTACCTAGGCAATCTTAGGAGTGCCGTGGCACCAGACATTATCGCTACTCCACCGATCAGAATAAATATTTACCAATTGACGTAACTTCACCCTGTTTTCTCCCTTGAGCTATTACCTATCCTAACTAGCAGGAAAGGATCACAATTTTAAGGGATGCCACACTAGTGGAATTAAGTGGATTGAATATCACTTTGAGGATTCTCTTAAACAGAAAATATAGTAATCCAAAACGACTTGGACATAGAAATAAACTCAAATTAGGAAAGGGGGAGAAAAATTGCCTCATGACAATACTGTAACAAGCTCACAACCATGGACAAACACTGAGGTAATTCAGGGTCATTCCAAGCAGTTAAAACATTGCTAAGAAGATTTTACGTTAAATAAGTAAATTTAAGGTTCCTTATACACTTGTTGCTGACTCATTCATTGCAAAGCGCATTAGAAAAATCAGTGTTTGTTAATAGACAATAAAGAAACATATCTTGTAGGTGTACTGCTCAAGCGTTGTACATCAAAGACAGAAACAAGAAGTACTTAATCCAGCACTTGATCTGAACACTGTCATTGAACCTACCACTTACCCTGTTTAGTATGAAATTAAGAAAACAAATTGTACCTCAAATGAAGCACTATAAACTTCGGTTTCAAAAATTGTACTCTTCTTAACAAGCCTACCCCTTTAAACAAACAGCAAATCATGATGGCCTTACCGATGAGCACTAAGACACAATGCAAACAAACCTACTGTATAAAACTAGGCAAAGTACTGTCATTGATCAATCACTTTTAATACATAAACACATCATATGAATAAAAATTTTATTTGTAAAACATCATTCTTGCATGCAAGCAATTTAAATTTTAGTTACACTATCAGCAAGTTGAATGCTGAGAAAAAGAAATGTCATTTATTCAACATTTTATAATATTAGTCTCACTTTACAAACCTTTTCAAGGATCTTGCCAAATTATCGTAGTCCAAACTAAGCTACTTCTGTTTAAAGCCATCTCTTAAGCTATAACAGGCAATGACAACTTAGATAACTTTTCGTTTTTTGGCATATTGCTACCCCTTTAGCATAAATGTGCTAAAGTTGAGACTTGATGCTACAAATTTGATAGCACTCAACTCCAAACCAAACCACTTCATCACAGTTTGAAACAAAAATGGGTATAAAGAAGAAATCCAAAAGGTGCATAACACCGGCTTTGTTCAGAATTAAAAATTGCCAGAAGGCGAAATGGATTGACAATAAATAAAAAAAATGGTTTAAGCACATGCGTTACTATGATAGGCTATTTCTATTTTCTTTGTCAGAAAGCTGAAATCTTTACATCCTAAATTTAAATAGAATGATCCAGCTATTGATCACAGAACAGACACTTAAGCCAGACATAATTTGCTTTCCAACAGTTAATCAGAATAGTTTTCCTCCACAAATACTATTCTCAAGCCAAAGTGAGGTTTTAATTAAAATTTTTATTAGGTACACAATGTGACATTGAAGGCACATAATTAAGTCTAGCCTCTTTAATAGCCGAACACATATTCGACCAAATACTAACTTGATCACAATTAGCTTGTATTAGGCTTCAGAACACAGTTTGGTTGGAGGCCTGCTCCTCTTTTCAAAATAAGTGGCATATTTTAAGCTTCACCCCTTAGGTGGATTGAAAAGTCTCATTCATTTTCTATTCCATGCAGATGGAAGAGACTCACTTGAAGACAAAGCTGGGAAGTTGTTCTCAAGCGAATGAGTTGAT
Source organism: Frankliniella fusca (assembly GCA_029379305.1). NCBI lineage: Eukaryota > Metazoa > Arthropoda > Insecta > Thysanoptera > Thripidae > Frankliniella > Frankliniella fusca. Next base: position 474,492 of record JAHWGI010000122.1, read on the forward strand.
GCATGCACTCTCAAGTCAGATGGTGCTAAGACTTGACGACATGATGCACACACTTCAAACTTTGGCAAAGGGGCCTTCCCAGAATTAAACTGTGAATAAACGGCTAAAAGATCCTACAATGAGAAGAATAAATAGTTATTAAAGCAGAAAGAATTAATAAAGTATTAAGTCAAGAGCTCACTTACCTGCTGTCGATCAATTTCAGGTAGCAGGACAAGCATTTCTGGAAAACAATTGTTAAAAGCCTTTTCACCCATGAGCTCAACACAATGTTTGTAGTAAGATGCTGCTGACAGTTGACCCTGTCTGAAAAGAATGGACATCTGCCGAAATTCTTCTTGCAAGCTTGGGTCTTTCAGAGTATCTATAACTCTTGCCATCAATGCAGCATTTCGACGTTGAAAGTCTGGAGGTTGAACAAATTGATGCAGTCTAACAGTTGGTAGAATTGGATAGCTTTCACCACTACTACTTGTGAACGTAAGTTGGTTTGAAGGAGATCGTGGCACAGAATTAACTTTCACAGAGAAGCCAGGTGGAGGTACTGACTTTAAACTAGGCACTGGCTCAACAGGCAATTCAAAGCCAGGTGGTGGATTTATACTTGAAGAAGCAGAGGATTTTTGCAAAGCATTGTCTCCTCTCAGAATTGACAGCAACCTGTTTGTTGTATCTTCCATACTGCTTTGAGTTTCATTGATATGCAAGCTTTCAATTTGGAGCTCAGATCTCTTCCTACTATTACTACCTTGAGAACCATCTGGGATTGGGTCTCTGTTTTCTTGATTGGCTTTGCTTTGGTTACCAATGTCATTGCTCTCTAGCTTTCCATTTTGGCAGTTCGGTCGTTCTTTTGACACCTCCTGATCTTGAGAAGGTTGCTGTTTCTGTTTCTTCTTTTTTTTACTAGATTCAGAACTTGCATTGCTGAATGTTTGCTCAGACAGAACTTTTTTATCAGCACTTTCAGAAACATTGACATTTTTAGATTTCTTTTTCTTCTTTTTGGATTTAGTATTACTGGCAGCAGATGAATGCACATCGCTGTCACTTGATTTTTCAGGCGAATTATCTCTTGCTTGTTGAGACCAGGAGTTGGACATAGGGATAGTGACAGAGGATGCTTTTTTCACGTTTGGTTTCTTTGCAGAGATGGGTGCACCAGAAGAAGACGGACCCAAAGATGGAAAGTCTTCTTCAATGACAAACTGGGGTTTCTTTGAGGATTGTTGCTGGTTACTTGGTTTATTGTTGAGTAACTGGGCAGCCTCAGCAGAGCTAAGGGTACTGACCTTGCTCCTGACCTGAATCGCAGCAAAATTACAGACATCAAAGGCACAAATATAATTGAAATGAAAAAAAGGGGAGTCATAGAACCCACTATCTTTTGCCACAGAGCGAAGAACACTTACAGGATTGGGCCCATCTGCAGGTTGAGATGAAATCCATTGCTCAGCAGATATACCACGATAGGAATCCAAAGGTTTCAAAGCTGGAAAATTAGCATCTCCCAAATCAGAAGAACCAGTAGAAACTGGTGCAGGACCTCTCATCCTCACATTGCGGCTAGATAAAGTTTGCATAGAGCTTTGAGGTTGTGCTGGGTTAGAAGGGGGTTGCCTTCTATTGACTTGGATGGAAAAATTTGTTGGTGCACTTGTTGGTCTATCCTGCTGCCCCCTACTGTTGACACTCAACCAAACCTGGAAGTGGAAAAGGTTACTAGCATGCTTTCCAATTCGAGAGTGTGAAAATACACAAACACACACAAAGGTAAACACTAGCAATACCTTGTGGCTTGGAGCTGGAGCAGCCTCAGACAGAGCAGGGAAATTCTCATCAGTTTTTAGGGGTGGTCGACCGGCACGAATCATTACTGCACTGCCTCTACCTTTGCTTCCTCCAGAAGAAACAAGAGTAGGGACTGTGCTCGAGGAATTCCCACCCAGAGATGGAAAATCATTAGGATTGAGGCGCGGTTCATCACTTGGCCGAAGATCAGGGGTAGATCTAACAGCTGAGTCTAACTGAGCAACTGTATCCTCTCTGTTACAATTACATGCACCAGCATGGTTGCTAAAATAAGATGAAAAAAAAATGTTGCTAGCATGAATTTAGTAGTGCAATCATAAGATAAGAACATTATCAATACCAAACAAATGAAGGAGACATAGGACGGCGCATAGGTCTATCTCCACCTCTAAAATTCCTATCTATTCTTTCTCTGCGTGGAGCCAGGGTAAATTCAACTTCAAGGGTGCGAGCTTGTTTAGCAGCCTGTTTTCCCATAGAACGGCTATGACTTGAAGCTCTATGAGCTGTAAAATTAATAAAACATATTTGAAAATTCAGAATTAATCACCTCTGTCAACAGAAGTTTCAAAGAGCAAAATAATAAGTAGTATTAAGATTGAATCACTTATATGTCTGATAAGATTAAATACCTTTCAAATCAATCTCAGAACGAAATGCTGACGTAAACTGTTCCTCGTAACAAGTTCCCTCTTCACAAAGGAAATGTTCTTTTTTAAAATGTTCCCGCAGAACATCATACGTGCTGAAAAGAGACAAATTAGAAGGTTTGAGACAAGTTCATGTGTAGAGCTTTGACAAATAAATTTTTATCTTTCCCTTTACCTGTAATATTGATGTAACCCATCGGCATCACAAAAATGGCAAAATAAATGATCTTTACGTAAATGTCGGAATAATTCATCATTGTCCATATAACGCTGGTCACAAAATTGGCATAGTGGATGCCCTTTATGTGATCTATCATCCACATCTCCTTTTCTCCTGTGATGGGCAAGGTCTTGTCTTGTATAAACTCGTCTTTCATGAGAAAATATCTGAAAAATAAAAGAAGTTCCTTTAATGAAACAGATTGATACCTTACATGGGAAAAATTATATCAAATTATATCAAGATGTTCATATGTATCTGAAAATGAGCATACCTTAAGGTTATCAACACAGAGGTCACAATAAAACAATTCATGACTTTTGCGCATGTGGTCTTTAAGAAGCTGAAATGTATTGAAAGTTTTGGAGCTACCACAAATGCTACATTCATGTTGAAGAAGTTTTTCAAAAGCACTCTTGGCAGGGCCTCCATCAAACAGTATTTTAAATTCTTTATCACTGGGATAAGACTTGGTAGCTACCTCTTTATATGGTCGCACATTTTTAGAGAAAATTACCTGCAATTTTTTAGAGAACAATAAGAGGTACAGATATAAGTATTATTAAAGGACTTCATGCAATGAAATCATGGAGCAAACACGAACAATAAATTAATGTTCTTCTGCAGTAGACACTGAGCACCTTTATGGCATTCCCTAGTCACATGATAAACTGATATCAACTAACACCCAAGGAAAAACCTATGTAAATTTTTCCACACGGCCCAAACAAATAGATACAAAACTGCAGATAAGAACAGAGCTAGATAATATTACGAATGGACAAAAAAGTGAATTAACCTCCAAACCTCCGCAGGGCAATGCTTTGACATGTAAACATATGCTTGAATACCTCGATTTGGATCAAAAAATAAAATAGCTGTAAGTAACAATTTTTCAAAGCTCAAAAAAATTACGTAGAATTTAGAATGATGGTAATACCTTCGGCAAATCTTGTCTGCATATGGGACACTCATTTTGACGGCAAAGAACACGCATTCTTGTCGAGCACTCATAGCAAACAGGATGGTCACAAACTCCAATGGAGTATATCTCCACTGTCTTGAAGCACACAACACAAGTATTATCCGTGGTTGACATCTCAAAAGATCTTGGCAAACCGAGACGACCGTGGATCTTTCACCGTATTGCCCAACCAAACTCCCTAACTCCAACCAATTCCAACTCTAGGCAAACGCAAAGCACACCACTCGCAGTCGACCCTACCGACTCGGACGGAGCGCCCTCTCAAAATTTTCTAAAGGCACTAGGCAGACGATATTTTGCGCACGAGTCTTGAAAGGGCTCTGATTGGTCGTGAGTTTCTTCCTACCATGATGCATCACGGTGTTTGAATAGGCGCGCGAAATCAACTTCAACACGCTTACAAAACTTTGATGAAATTAAAGAGCACGGCCAGTGAACCAGGAACCAAGTCAGTGACTTTTAAAGCTTACTTGCTCTCATCATTTGTGACGTGCAAGCGGAATCAAATGAAATCAATTCCCCACTACCAAATAAAGCCCCCATGGTTGTAAGCCTATCCAGTTCACATATTTCCTTGTTATGACCTTTCTGAAATAGATGAAAATAATCATGACCGTGGAAACTCAGTCAAATTTTTTATGCGAATTGTTCTCATCGAATGAATATTTAAACCGTCGGACGAAAGGGTCAAATGAAAGTTTCGTGGACGTCGGCCCTCGCCAGCAGAAGCTGTCTTCTGCTATCGCGGATCAATAACATGAACTAGTCAAAACTTTTACCCCGGTGAAGTTTTTTTGGACAATTTTGACGAACTGTCCAAAGATGTTAGAGTAGTCCGATATTTTTTTTGTCATTTTTACGATTTTTACTTGGCTCGTCTGCTCGATATCTAATGCGCGTTCCAGTCGGTGGACTTGAGCAAAGTTGTGTCACTTGCGCTCCTCCTGCGCCCCTCGCCCCTCGCTGCTCGCTGCAGGGCAGGACTTCCAGGACTCCGCAGGCGAGCTCTAAGGCTGGTTGACGCGCTTAATCAAAGATGGATGTAGGGGGTGCGTACGGTGGTGGAAAGGCGGGGGCGCCGTTCGATCCTATTACATTTGTGCAAAGACCACAAGTAGTCCTGAGAGCCCTCTGTCTGGTGAGTAAGCGTGCGTGTGTTTGGCAAGACACTCATCTAACCTTAACCTGGTCCCCTCACTCTTCGCCCACGGTGGGGCGAAGTGTAAATCGATTTTGAAAGCGGCCATGATTCCTCTCTTTTTAAAGGGGGTCATCCACAGCTATGCAAAAACTGGCCTTGTAAAATGTAAAGCATTGGACTAATCACCCACAACAGTGCCTTCCACCGTCCTAAACTCGTCATGTCATCTTTCAAGATTTATCACAGGTTGCCACTTACCTAGTCACTCCCTCATAGTCAGTACTTCAACCCTCTCTTGTATAGTGCCCACCACCACTTTTATTGTCTTATTCCTCTTTTCTGAACTCTGACATGCTTACAATCTCCTTGACATTTCTGTAGAAATGTCCATAGTTACCTGTCATGGCTTATGTTTGATTTGCGAAGGATTTTTTGAATTTTATTATTGGTCTGGTACTAGTGGGCAAATTTTTCAAAATTCTCCATCATGAATGTCTTCAACCTTCATAACTTCATTCAACCTTTTGCTTTTATGTTTTAGGGTAATCTACATTCATTCATGTAGCACCATCAGAAACCTTTATTATATCATTGCTAAGCATTAACGGAAAAAAAAAAACACTTCCTTACTAGTTATTATGTTTCTTTGTTGCAGCTGTTTGCTATTATTGTTTTTGGCTGTATATCTTCCCAAGGATGGCAGCCAGAACCACCAGAACCAGGGAAAAAAAGTGTCGAGGTCTGCCTGTACAATAAAAATGGCAATGCCTGCAACTATGGTGTTGGCATTGGAGTAATTGCCTTTCTAGCATCTATTGGGTTTTTGGCTGGAGAGTACTTGTTTGAGCAGATGTCCTCTGTCAAAACCAGAAAGCATTATGTTCTGGGTGATTTGGGATTCTCTGGGTTCTGGGCCTTCTTGTATTTTGTGGGATTCTGCTACTTGTCCAACCAGTGGGGCAAAAGTGAGGAAACACCAGTTGGAACAAGTAACATGCAAGCAGCCATTGCTTTCTCGTTCTTTTCTATTTTCACATGGGTAAGTCAATAACCACTCTTAATATAACCATGATTTTGTTCTGAACTTCGATGTTTTTTTAGTGCCTTTTTTATGAAACATTTAAAATCTATCGGAAATTTACTGTTGTTTTGTAGGCTGGATGCGCCTGGTTTGCATATCAAAGATTCCGCCAAGGTTCTGATGCTGCCTTTGCCCCAAGCTATGATGCAGATCCTAGCTCAGTGCCTGGTGGAGCTCCATATTCCTCATACCCAGTGGGTCCTGATGCTGATGGTGGCTACCAAGAGCCTCCATTCTCAGGTTCTCAAAACAGAGGTAACACATTGCTTAGCACTAATTTTTATTCTCCCAATAAAAAAGTATATGAGCTAACTTGATCTTTTGTCAATAGGTCCAGGAGATTTCCAGGCACCTGCATACTAAATTACAGGAAGTAACAGTCTTGTGATAATAGTGCTTGGCTGGCTTTTACTTAGTCCCACACGTGTTTAAAGGAAGAAGAGAAAAAAACACACTTTGGGGTTAATCTTGATGTAACTATGAATATTTATTACTTTAGTCAGCCTGCAGAGGCTTCGTTGTGTGGCTTTACTCCAAGATACATTCATTATCAGTCACATAAGTTATTTGTAGAGCATTCCAGTAGTGTCTCCCCCCTCAACCCCTCTTTTTCCCCTTGTTTTTGTTTTGTTATTTGTGCAAAACCCACTTTGTTGGGTACCCGCTTGTACTTTGACATTCAGCCTGAAATATTGTACAAAGTCATTGAGTAGTGTACGTACATCAAGGTTTAGGCTGTTGTGTGTAGGTTTAATGCACCTCTTCTCTGTTCTGTTCTGGAACCTATTTTCTGCATTTTTTTTTTTGTAAGATTATGACCCAGTTGTATTCCAGAGTATCCTTGATAGTATCAAAAGCTTGTCTTGGTTTTATATGTAGAATAAATTATGTATATTTGTCAAAATTATTTCTTTTCAATGATAATTTCCATAGGTTCCATCCTATTGATCAAACTTCTTAGGTAGTGGAATCTCAAAAAGGTCTTGTACATATGTGGTAGGAAGCATTAAGTCATTCATGTTGTGTACAGTCTGTATGTTTTGGTCCTTTGAAGCCTTCTTAGAGATAGTTTGCTGTTGCCTGCATATTGCCTTACGGCAGGTCTTTTTCTTGATTCTCAAGCTTAGACAAAAACTCACGAGCTTTAAAGTATTGTATTGTGTAAGTCTCAGTACACCAAGACAGCAATGTCTTCGGTGTTGAAATGTTCCACCATTGTGATTTTTCGTTTTACAAATGTGGGAAGTTTTTTTTTAATTCATAGTTATGGTTGAAATCAACTTAGTGGTATTTATTTTTCTGATTCTCGTGTTGTTGTTGATTGTTGCTGTACCAATTGTATATCCCCTCCTTCTCCTTTCCCCATTTTATTTTAATATTAGAAATTATATCCCTAATTCCAGTTGAGCCCCAGTGCCATTTGTTCAGTTTTTTTTTTTTTTTTTTTTTTTTTTTTTCAATTTTTGTTTCTATTATTATTATTATTGCCTTTTTCTTCTTTCTTAATTTTGGGTGAAGTGTAAAACATCTTAAAATCTTCTTTCCCATAGAATTAAAGATACTCAACCCTGTAGAGTTCTACTTTTGATGCCATTTTTAAAACATGAGAGCACATGAAGTTCTCCCCAACAGATTTTGCTCAGTTTCTCCCTCTTTCATTATTACTCACACCTCTATCATATCTTAGCCTTTGAAATTTTCAATGTGTTTTACATGCATGTTCATGTTCCATGGCAATATATACATTTTGTGAACTTAGGTGGTATAATATAAATATTAATGATAAGGCTATCTTGTCCTCACCTTGTGTATTGGTTCTATGATGACTCTTAAAAAGCCAAACACCTAGTCTGGCAAGCAGTATTGTACTGTTGATTGAAAATTATGGTAATTTTATGATTGTTAAGAATTTACTTAGAAATGTTTTAGTTTTATGAAGGCACAAAGTATTTAGCCACCATATAAGAAAACAGATTCATTTTCTGTCCTATTTTTTTTAAATTTGTCCGTGATGTTAGAAGACTTGATCATCTCATCTGGTTGAGGTATCCCCAACGTGTCAGAAATGTGAGTATTGAGCAAGTCTTCACATAGTAAGCTATGGAAAAGTTTTTACCTGGATATTAATTTTTACTTTTATTACCACTTGGGAAAAATGTGAGCAATTTCTATTATTAAGGGTACAGTTGTTCATGTTACCTATACTCTCAAAAATTTAACTCATTGAAATCAAGCAAACTTTTCTCACATTTTTATCACTTGCTATTCAAAGTATTGAGCCAGACTTAATTGTGATAAAAGGGCAAAGAGGCTACTCTTTCAAAAAGTTTGCAAGTTTAAATAAGTATGTAAGAAATTGTGTGTTTACTATCTCCCAGGCAAGAATGAATGTGACTTAAATGAAGCAAGTAAGACGCCTCTATAGTTTTTGCTTTCATGTTTTGCTGTTAAGAAATTCGGGGCCAAAAGAGGATTGAGTTGTCATTTGGTGATTGGTTCTGCAAAGAGTGTCTGGTTGGTATGTGAAAGGTATTTTCCAAAACTAATGTGCTCATGAAGGGGGATCTGAACATTCTTCACTTGAATTTCTGTGATCTCAGTATTATCTGCTTTTACTTTTCATCTGCTCTTGTTTCCAATCTTGTTTCCAATTTTGAAGATGATGGTTGTCTACCTTTAAAGAAAAACAACATGAAACTGAGGGCTTGACAGATCTCTTGCATTCTTGACAGCCTACCACTAATCTCCACTTAATTACCCTATACTAACATATGTTTTGCTATTATGTAAGGCTCGATCTTACTTCTTATTACGGCAAGTCCTTACTACTTAATTAAACATAATGTCAGAAAATAATGCCCTGTTTGTCATAATGTGCTTGTCTGCTTATAGAGTGGCTGATGACAATACTACTAAAGTTGTATATCGACAAGTTTCAACTGGACTTCTTGCAGTTCTTTAATTCAATAATTTGTATGGTTGGGTGTGCGTGTCACTATACTCAGGATTGAAAAAAGGAAAAAGAAAAAAAAAGAAAAAAAAGTAAAATATGAGGCCTAGTCCTGTATGCTGAGAGGAGAAAGTCTTTTTGTTGAGTACTCTGCAACATAAGTCTTGCAGTTTATGTACAGGATAAATTAAATGATGAATGTGTAAAACACTTCTCTCATGGAATTATAAAAGGTTGGTGGTCTGATGAGCTCTAAAATTGGATTAAACTGCAAGTTGCATGTTTTCTCCTTGAGTTCTGCAAAGTTGAAGGATGTTGTTGAATTGCTACTATATTCATTTAAAATCAGTACTTAAAGAAATTGAGAATATGATCATTATTTTCTTTTATGGATATAAAGCCTTGAATACCAAAGATTTATTTCTAAGAGCTTTCAAGTCTTCATCTTTTTGACTTTTGATGTGTGATTTTCATGCTTGTTTGACTGCCATTTACATCAGATAGCTAAGTTTGTCAATAGTTCATACGTTCTATTTTTCCCCGAGTTAAGACCACTTATCTCAGAGCTGCTCTGAGCTACAGTTTTTCCTTGCAGATGTGTATCAATGTCTCCCGCTGACAAATATGTTTATTACTCAATAATTGTGGCAGTTTTAATCCTTTTCAAATTTGATCCAAAGGGAGTACATCATTTGTGTGGAACTTATCTGTAACTGCACAAGTTGATCAAATGATGAATAATTATTTGAAACTAAACATGTGCTTTTGAAACTTAACTTGAAAGCATTTAAATTTATTTTCAAAGGAAGATTAATCTTAGGCTGATTGCAGTCACGGTTTGATTCAGCTCCCTCCCCCCCTCTCCCACACCCACAATATCCCAATCAATAAGCAATTTATCAATCTTCACCTTTTTAAAAAAAAAAAAATGAGAAAAAATTAACTATCATTGCCTTTAGAGACAGATCCTTACATTTTTTAATAGTTTTAAATTATTAATATGCATAATGTAACTATTCAATCTAGTTACACAGTGTCTAGCCAATAATTATCCATGACAAAGTAACTGGTGCAGTCACTGAACAGAACTTTCAATCATTTTAAAGGCTGCAAGATCTATCAGCTGCTGCATCATTAAGGATACCATAGCCTGGATTTGTGTTTCTGTGATTTCTTTGAATCTTGTGACAAAGATTGTGGCAAGTATCTGTAGATGTTGTAACAATTTGTAACCATGTATTTTTGAAACGATATTTCTGTATTGTTTTACAAAGGGCTATTGTAGATTGCTTTCTGCAATTTATTCCCAGCTGTCCTCTCTTAACCATAATCTATGGGGTATAACAATTTCCTTGGGTTCATGAGATCTATATTTTCAGTAGCAGCTCTGAAGATTCACCCCTCAGTTCACATTTTTCTGCTTGGTGTATCTAGTCTTTGCTTCAAAACTGTTGTTATAATAGAGCGCTGTAAATTATGTGTTGTCTGTTGACTGTAGAAAATGTATATTGGGAAGTAACTTTTGACTGTCAATAAATACTGTGAGAAAAAAAAATGAACTGCTTTTTAAATTCAATCATAGGAACGATCACTTGACACAAAGTTTTTAATCTGTGACAAATTACCATTTTTGTTGAAAATTTATTTAATTAAAATTTCTAATTTACAATAATTTTTATTCATAGGCAAAACAAGGAGTTGGCAGGGAACGAAAATGAATGTCTTCACGCACGAGTTGTTGGAGATGACGTCACGTAGGGCTGCTTATGGGATTTTATATTGGAGTTCACACCGGGGAATGAGATCTTTTCGTGTATGAAAAACACTTATGTCTTGTAGATGAGTTTTTGGGTGAAGTGACTCGGGTTTTTAATTGATTTTCTGATGGTGCCTTTAGTCCCATGACATGTGAATGTGGATTTAGCTCTGACCCGGCCCCCTCTAACCCGGACGGCTCGACAAGATACGCAGTCGACCTCGCGACCGCGTTTCAAATTCATTCACTGACACTGCAAACCGAAGTGTGTACTAAGTACACACATATTTGTATGTACTTGCAAGCACACACCTGTAGGTGTGTACTGTGGCAAGTACCCGGCAAATAAGTGTGTACTATGACAAGTACATACGTGTGTGCTTGCAAGTACACACAAGTATGTGTGTACTAAGTACACACTTCGGTTTGCAGTGCATGCACGCCGACAAGTCGTGCCAGAAGACTGAGAGCGCTCTCGACGCTCTGTCTCTCTCGCACCCAGACGGCGTACCCCATGGACGCGGGAGAGACAGAGCGACGAGAGCGCTCTTCGGAAAAAGGTCGTGCCAGGAGTAAGCGACATCTGCGGCCCCTGGCTCTGATAGACTTCGCGTCGAGAGGAGATGGTTATCTATCTACACATTGTCTCAGTGAGGGTTGTGCGGTGTGAGGATGGCAAGTGGCGGGCCGGAGAGGGAAGTTAGTAGAGAAATGACGTGCCGTGCGCTTTGTACAGAAGCGGAAAGAGACAGAACCCGAAGAAACGATCCGACACTGTGCATGTTAGCGGTTAGGTCATTCCCTCGCCCGGCCCCGCCACGCCCCGCCTGCTCCGAGCTGCTCTGCGCTGGCAGTGTCTCCCGAGCCAAGCAGCGAGACACCGTTGTAATAAACTTATCAGAACGATATCAAAAGGATGTCGACGCAACAATGGAGATTTAGAGATTCCTCGACGTCAATGCACCAACCTTCAGGTATCGTTTCAACATTCGTTTCTCACAGGCGGGGTGCCTCAGTAATTTTAAACTACACTACTGATGTTAAGGGGTTTGTTAGTGAAATGCAGGACCTGGTACGGTTTTCTACATCAGCAGCACCACTCGCTACGAATAGCATTCAGCTTTACTTTTCCTATGTCTAAAGAATAAGACACTTACTAGTATAAGTCTTATGCCACCCCATTGGTAAGCTGGCCTGGCAAGCCCCCCCTTTTTTTTCCCCGCTACTCACACATACACTCAACCATACAGGTTGAAAAACACACACACACGCACACACACGTACACACACACACACATCCTCCCTTCCTCGCTCCCAAAGACTCGTCCACCTAATCAGCCTCCTCGACCTACCCGATCATTCTATCCGAAATACAATTATAACTCGTTTGCGGCGCATCCCCGCTCCGGTGGCGATCGTGCACCGCGTGCGCCGCGATACAAGGCCGACGACATCGGCCCCGCAATAGTACTCGTTCGTCGCTAAATAACATAACAGTAGAAAAATTTCATGACTAGATTTCCACTAGGAATTTTGAATCTGTGGCCCATCCCTTGAACCACAGCGAATTCAGCACTCCTCCTCGAGCCCTCCTTGACGAGGAAGGAGAGGGGGAAAGGGGAGGGGGGAGGGGGAGCCGCAGCCCAGCTGGGGGTGGCGCGCCACGGCGCGGGTGAGCAGAGGCACCGCGCCGCGGTCTCTTTAACGTGTCGGTAACTTTGATCCACCATCATGGACATCCTCTCCATTCCATGCAGCGCCCCTTGAAACACTTATTTACTATTACTCCTAGATCGAACTAACCTAACGACGACGATGATGATGATGATGATGATAATGATGGTGATAATGGTACTGTGGTGATGATGACAGTGATAGAACTAGTCTAATGACGATGATGATGATGATGATGATGATGATAATGATAATGATGATGATGATAATTATAATGGTACTATATAGTGATGATAGCGATGATGACAGTGATCGAACTAGCCTAGTGACGAAGATGATGATGGTACTATACTGATGAAAGCGATGATGACAGTGAACGAACTAGCCTAATGACGAAGATGATGATGGTACTATACTGATGATAGCGATGATGACAGTGAACGAACTAGCCTAATGACGAAGATGATAATAATGGTACTATAGTGAAGATGACGACGGCGATGGACGCGTAATAACGCGGTGATGTGTGCGGGCTGGTGCGGGTTAGAAAAGTGTGACGATAGCGGTGATGGATGTGACGGAGGTGCCGTTCAGTCTACCACAGCAGCCGCGACCCTCTCTCCCTCCCTCAGCAGGGTGGATCCGAACGCCGTTTTATAGTGCCCTCTCTCTCGCTCCCTATGCCCATGCCCCGTGAGAGCGACAAGGAGAGAGCGATGAAACCAGTGTGCGGAATCACCCTACCTACTGGCGCGGCCGGTGGGGACGTGCAGAGTACAGAGCGCGGGGCCCGCGAGGGGCTGGGGGGTGCCGAGTGCAGAGCTAGTGAGCCGCGACTGATTCAGAAGACCCCTCCGTCCTTGTTGCACCTGCAGCGGTGCCCCATGGCAGTGCCTGCAGTGCTGCATGTGTGCGACGAGGACAGATGCATGAGAGCGAGCGATCCTCGAAATCGGTCGGCTGGTCCGTATGTCCTTGCCTGGAGTCAAAAAAAAACTGGCGCGCGCGCGTCGCAGTGCGATCACAGTAGTTTCCACGTTGTTCCTGCTGAGAGCGCGCGTGGCGCGGCGGTGGTGGTGTGGGCTGGGGTGGGGTGGGGTGGGGCGGGGTGGGGTGGGGTGGGGTGGGGTGGGGTGGGGTGGGGCGGGGTGGGGCGGGGTGGGGCGGGGTGGGGCGGGTGAGCGCTCGCGGCTCCACACATACGCCCACCGCACCGCACCACGCGTGGCGCCTACAGGTGTTCGGAGGGTTGTCCAGGTCCTAGTCCACCTCCAGCTTGCGGAAGGAGCCGGCCAGCCCCGCCAGCTCCTCCTGCATGTCGCTCACGTAGCGCGCCTTGGGGTGCAGCTCGATCTCCATGTCGTCCAGCGCCTGCAGCGCCGCGCGCTTTGCCACCAGCTCCTTCTTGAAATTGGCTGGAGGAGGGAGAAGGAAAGAAAACAAAATACGCCGTTAATACGACTCTGTGCGGGAATGGTATTATTGCGATCACTGCCTCGGCGACCGAGGAGCTGCGAGAGTTCTCACCAATCATTTCCGCCATGGGGATGGTGCCGCCATACTCCTTGGGGAGGATCTTGGGGTTGATGTTTTCGTGCAGATCCTTGACGCTCGTGTGCAGCTAGAAAGCAAAAACGAGAGGCAACATTAATTGCAGACGAATTCTTTTACAAAAGCTCTTGAAAAATTGCAGAAAACTCAAGAAAAGTTGGAGAACAATTATGAGAATTTCTAGAAGAACTCTAGTCAAATTATTAAAAGTGCTAGAAAAATTCTAGAAAATTCATCACAAGTTCTATAAAAATCCTCAATAAATGATTTAAAATGCTTGATAAATTGTATAATAGTCATTGAAAATTCTAGAAAAATTCTAAAGAACTTACCAAAAGTTCTGGGGAAATTCTCTCTCTCTTTTTAAATGAATGCCCTTTCAGAAATTTTAATTTATTTGCGCAGCTCACCATGATCCTGTTGCGCAGCTTGTCGTTGAGCAGCATGGTGAAGAACTCGAACAGCTTGTTGGCGAGGCTCGGCACGTTGAGGAAGTGCGTCGCCTTGTGGCGCATGGGCGTCGAGTCCTGCAGGCAGCGGATCATCTTGCGGATGTCGGACAGCGACCACAGGGACACGTGGCCGGCCGTTAGCCCCGCCTCGTCGTTGACGTACGAGTAGCCGCACACCTGGTTCTGCTCGTCGTCCATGATGGCCTCCACGACGAGCGAGTGCGTCCGCGCCATGTCCGCCGACGAGAACTTGTAGGGGTCGAAGCGGCCGGCGCACGAGAAGAGGACGCGCCGGCCGAAGTCGTCCCGCTCGGGCAGCGGGATGAGGTAGCTGACGACGGGGAGGGGAGGAGGGGGCGGGTCAGGTCAGTGCGACTCATTCAGAAGATCGCTCTCGTGCCTCGGTCCTTGTCGCACCCATGGCGCTGCCCTATGCCCTCCTGTGTTGTGGATGGCAAGACCCCCATGAGTGCGACGAGGACGGAGGCGAGAGCACGATCGTTGGAGTCAGACGGGCAGGTTACGTCAGACTGTAAATACCAGAGCAAGGATTCTCGCTCTCAGGAGAGCGAGAAATTTTCTCTCACTCTTTGAGAGCGAGGTTTGGTTTCTTCGCTCGATTAGAGCAATAGTCTCAAAAATCTCGCCCTAGTTGAGAGAGGGTTGGGAAACCTCGCCCCTTTTTGAGTGAGGATTTATATCCTTTATCTCACTTCATTTTAGTGATGTCATGGATTCTTTCTCAATGAGAGTGAGGTTCCCGAACTCTCACTTAAACGGGGCAAGAGAAAAATCTCGCTCTTTTTAGATGAGACATCTCACTCTTGTATTTGCAGTGGCAGCCGACTCGTTCAGAAGACAGAGAGGTTACGAAGGATGGTCCTCAGAACAACTCCGCAGCCGCCCGCGCGCCTGTGGAGTCCGGTATAGGCAGCCGGGCCGCGCAGGCCTGTACCGCGGGCCTGCCTACCTCACAGGAGGTCTAGACTCACCCGGCGTCCAGAATGTCGCTGATCTTGGGGTCCATGACGTCCAGGTTCTTGAACCAGTGCGGGTAGAGCTGCCTGATTGCGAGGTACCGCTCCAGCATCTCCTGCGCCATGGGCACGGAGAACTTCTTGGTGCGCAGGAACCGCAGGAGGAACAGAGAATCTGCAGGAAAAGAAGAGAGAGAAAGAGAGAATGAGTTGTTGTTGTTGTTCGTCTTTGTTGAGACTTGGTGGTGGCCCTGCAGGCCGGAATTCCGGACAGCGTTTAGTACTATCCTTCACTCTCGAGGTCCATCTTCGAGGGGCCCACCTCAGTGGAAATCTTGTGTGATTACTGGTAACCACATCCCCAGAATTCTTCTTTTTCTTGCTGTTTTGGGTTTTCCCTCATTAAAATATGCAAAAAGAAATTCCATAAATTTCTGTTTCTTCGAAAATTTCACCGAGAACTGTTGGTAATCACTGGTAATCGGTTATCGTGCTAGTACGCTCCTGAACCGAGTGATGGACCCCTCGCTCTCTCTTGTTCAAGCCCTGCTTGCTCGTCCTCGACGAGGACCGAGAGACATACCACAGTGTGGAATCACTCTACCGGGTCCAACGGGCAGTGAACTCGAAGAAATCGAGTACACAGAAATACACGTGTACATGTATTAGAAAATACAAGAAATTCACGAAAAATACAAGGGAATACATGAAAAAAATATGTAATCCCTAAAAAAATAATACTTATCAAAAATTCAAGAAGTACAAGAAATACAAAGAAAGTGTATACAGCAAAACATTCGTTGGCTGTGCTGGACTCACCTGTGCGACACTTCCTGATGTGCGGGTGCTTGGCGATCCAGTCCCGCATCTGCTGCAGCGCGTGCGCCCGGCTGCCGTCGTCCTCCCGGAGCTCGGTGCGCGCCACCCGGCGCAGCTCCTCGCTCAGCCCGCACTCGTACGGCTCCGCCTCCGCACCGAACAACTCTGTCCGCTCGACACCCATCTGCGGACAGGGACAAGACGCTCATGAGGACCATCTGCCGACTAACTAACTCTTCGCCCTGTCTCTCTCGCACTCATGGGGTGCGCGCCACCCGGCGCAGCTCCTCGCTCAGCCCGCACTCGTACGGCTCCGCCTCCGCACCGAACAACTCTGTCCGCTCGACACCCATCTGCGGACAGGGACAGGACGCTCATGAGGACCATCTGCCGACTAAGTCTTCGCCCTGTCTCTCTCGCACTCATGGGGCGCGCCACCCGGCGCAGCTCCTCGCTCAGCCCGCACTCGTACGGCTCCGCCTCCGCACCGAACAACTCTGTCCGCCCGACACCCATCTGCGGACAGGGACAGGACGCTCATGAGGACCATCTGCCGACTAAGTCCTCGCCCTGTCTCTCTCGCACTCATGCGCACAGTATAGGTGCGAGAGAGACAGAGTGAGGTGAGCGCTCTTCCGAATAAGTCGGCAGCGGAGCGGTACGCACGGCGCGGTGCAGTCACCGCGTCCGCATCACAGCACGTCACGTCACGTCACTTCACGTGACGTGTGGCAGGGTCCAGGCCTGGCCTGGCCTGCTGTCTAGGACAAGGTGAGCCGGTGCAAGTAGTGCAAGGCCCGCCCGCACCGGGCCGAGCCGAGCCGAGCCGAGCCGGGCTAGCGGCGAGCCGGGTCGGGCAGGGCGGGGCGGGGCGGGGCGGGGCGGGGCGGGGCGGGGCGGGGCGGGGCGGGGCGGGGCGGGGCGGGGCGGGGCGGGGCGGGGCGGGGCGGGGCGGGGCGGGGCGGGGTAGCGGGGCGGGGCCTGCATCTCGCTGCCGCCGCTGCACTTGTTGAACTCTCCGGTCGGCCGACAGAAGGGTGATTCCGCACACTGTTGTCGTTGCTCTTTCCTTCTCGCTCCCCTTAATCTGGGGCACGGCCAGAAGGTGCAAGAGAGAGGGCACAATAAAACGGCGTTCGGAATCACCTTGCTTGCTGCCCCTCCACCTCACATCTTCTCTCCTCTCCGCAAGCAGTGGTCATGTGGCGCGGTGAGGTCGACTCTTGAGCTGCTGCCCTCCTACCCCACGCCGCGGTGTCAAAGGGCGCTCTCGACGAGGGGTCCTTCACCATCAATTCACGCGTACACAGATTTTTTTCTGATTTTTCCAGTTTTTCGTGATCTTCCTCGATTTGCACTGATTTTTTTTTTTGATTTTTTTCTTGATTTTTAAAAATCTATTTTTTTCTGATTTTTGTCTGATTTTGTTTTAGCTTGTTCCCTGATTTTTAATGAAGGACCCCTCGTCGCTTTCCGTTTCGTCTGAAAGGCTGCACGCCCGCGCCCGATTTTTCGGCAATGCCCTTTCGCGCACCCCGCCTCGCTCCGCCTCGCCTCGCCCCGCCTCTCGGCCAGCCTGCTTAGCGCCGCCTCGCTCCTCTCTCTTTGCTTTCTCTCGCACTCAAATTTTATTATTGTATTTTTTTTTTTTACCCCCGCATGTTTCCCGTTTGCCATGCGCAAAGCGCTTATCCCAGTGCCGCGCCTTGCCTTGCCGTGCCGGGTCGGGCCGGACAGTACAGCTGTTCCGAGAACACGTGGTGGCGGTGGACCACCTCCAGCAGCTAGCCGGGCGGGCCGCGAGGCCGCGGGGCCGGGGCTTTTACCAGGCCACGACCTTGCAGGGAGCGGGGCCGGGCCGGACCGCGGGCCGGGCAGCGTGCGAGCTGAGCGCAGTGCCGCGGTGGCGGTGGGCAGGCCTATACGTATGAGAGCGAGAGAGACGAACAGCTGACACATTATACAAGGCTGGGGAAGAGGGACAGAGACAGAGCTGCGTTGGGCCGGGCCGGGCCGGGCCGGGCCGGAGCGCGTGTAGTCATTGCCGGCACGGGCCGCTGGCCGCGGTGCAGCGCGGAGCACGCGGAGCGCCTCGACGGGAAGGTCGCCGCGTCCCGCTCCGTCCCCGTCCCGTCCCGTCCCCGTCCCGTCCCGTCCCGTCCCGGCCCCGGCCGGACCAACACTTTCACTGCGCGCGGCCGCACGCCGCACCGGCACCGGCACAGGCCGGACCGGACAAAGCTCTCTCGGGCTGGGCTGGGCCAGGCTGGGCAGCCGTCCGATTCCGAAGATCGCTCTGCTCGCGCCTCCGTCCTTGTCGCACTCACGGGGCCCTGTCACGCTCAACAGGCCACCGCCATTGGTGCAACAGGGACGGAGGTATACGAGAGCGATCTTCTGAATCAGACGGCTGATGTCGCTGGGGGATCTCCCCCTCCCCGTGCTTGCCCTCCCCGCCCTGCCCATACACTGCCCACCCTGCCAACTGATTCAGAACATCGCTCGCGTGCCTCCGTCCGTCCTTGTCGCACCCATGGTGATGCTCTGTGTGAGGGATACCAGGGCGCTATGTGAGTGCGACAAGGTCGGAGTAGGTCTTCGGAATCAGCCGGCTGCGGCTGCGCGGGGCCCGTCCGATCGCTCGTCACAACGGGGCGGCGGGCATATCACGGGCTGACGAGCAGCTGACGAGGCAGGGCAGGGCAGGGCAGGGCAGGGCAGGGCAGGGCAGGGCAGGGCAGGGCAGGGCAGGGCAGGGCAGGGCAGGGCAGGGCAGGGCAGGGCAGGGCAGGGCAGGGCAGGGCAGGGGGCCAGAGCAGGGCAGGGCAGGGCAGGGCAGGGCAGGGCAGGGCAGGGCAGGGCAGGGCAGGGCAGGGCAGGGCAGGGCAGGGCAAGCGGGGAGTTAATCGGGGCAAGAGAAATTTTTCAAAGTTTCGCCACGAAATTTTTTTTCGCGTAGGATATTACTTTATGGGGGCGTTTTTTCGAAGCACGTGGAACAATGTATTTTCGATATGTATTAACTTATATTGCGAAAATTGCTTAGGCAACGAGGTGCAGAGCTGCCGATGGGACTCTGACTGACAGGTGGGCAGGTGCATATGCGTGGCGGGCCGGATATGCCTGGCGGCCGAGCCCGCCACGGCGTCACGGCGCTGCTTCTTATATATATTTGATCGCATCTCGAGCTCAGAGAAGCCTATGCGCGCGAAAGAAACGGAAAACGACACGAAGGGAAATAACCCGCGGGACTTTCCCCTCTGCTCCGCTACCGTGACTCAGGCGTCCTCCGGAGGGGCAGAAAGCCCGCCCGCCCCGCTCCGCCAACGCCTTTTCTTATCCGTCATTACACCGGTGATTCGCTCGCGCACAGAGAGGTCGTCGTGGCAGCCGTCTGATTTCGAAGATCGCTTTCGTACCTCCGTCATCGCCTCACCTGTGGTGGTGCCCTGAGGCCACCCTTGCACTCAGTGTTTTCGTCATGTCCACCTATGTCCGTTTCGTGTCTTTGGACAACTTTGTTGTCACTTAAGTGCCAAAGGTTCTGTTAAAATGTACAACAGTACATGATTTCTACACCAGAAGACAAAACATCAACGAAAAGCGGCAAACAGACATGGGCGGATACATCGGACACTCTGTTAGGAAAAAACTACAATCCAACAACAGTCTTAAACTGTTCAAAAATTGCACCCGGTAGAGGGTAAATTAGTGAGGTACGGTAACGAAAACCGTAAACCGTTGATTCAAAACCGTTGTTTTGTTGTATGATGTACGGTTTTTCTCACAATGCATGTTGACTGTAAGGCCACCTTGACAGAGACAGTCTCTCGAGGTAGGTGCCCTCTGTTGGGAGTCGTGGCTGGTCCCCACGAGTGCGACAAGGACGGAGGCGCGAGAACAGCGATCTTAGGAATCAGACGGCAGCGCTCGCCTCGTGCCAGGGAGACAGACACTGTAGGGAGCTCCGGGCTGTCGACGACAACGCTCAGCAGCATAATGAGTGAGGGAAAAGAGAAAGAGATTTCAGGAGGGGGCAGGGGGGGGGGCAGGCAGAGCGCCGGTCTTTAAGTTGGCTCGCCCTATAGCGCAGCAAAAAACTGCGCACATTTGCTCCGCCCGCCCGCCTCAGCGCCGCGGTTGCGACAGCCGGCCCGGCGGCGCGCAGCTCCGTGATATGTTGATTGATGGTTGTCTGTCGATGTAGGCAAGGCCCTGTAGGCTCTGTAAGCGTTCTGCCTAACGCGCTTGCGAAACTTGTTGCGAGCCGGGCGGGGCGGGGCGGGGCGGGGCGGGGCGGGGCGGGGCGGGGCGCAGAGTCGTGTCTTTGGGGAAAATTCCCGTAACAACAGCGCGTCTCGTGGGCCCGCGTGCGCTCTTAAAAGCTTACGGTGAATTTCACTGCAAGCTACGGTGAACTTGGCATCACCGTAAGCTACGGTGAATGTCACCGTAAATTTCGGTCACGTCCTCCGATTCACCGTAGCGTACGGTGAAATTCACCGTAAGCTTTTAAGAGTGTGCCTTTGTCGGTAGTGCTGTCCGTTCCATAGGACTGCACCAGAAATATATGTATATACACACGAAAAGTTGTGTCAATACCGTCGTAAGGTTGACCTCGATGTTGATGACGTTCCGCGCGCATGCTAAGTCGACGATACGCCGCCCACACTACGACGGCGTGCAGACGATGCAGACCAAGCGTCGCCCGCCCCGCGCCGCGCCCCGCCCCGCCCCGCCCCCGCGCCCCGCCCCGCGCCCCGCCCCGCCCCGCGCCCCGCCCCGCGCCCCGCCCCGCGCCCCACCCCGCCCCGCCCCGCCCCACCCCGCACCCCGCCCCGCACCCCGCCCCGCCAGACGCTTTCTCGCCGCGCCACCCAGTCTCTGTCCGTCTCTGTCGCTCTGGTCCCTCTCTTCTCTCCTCTCCTTGGTGCACCGGACCGGCCTCCTCCTCCCACTTCCCCTCCCCCCCTCCCCCGGTCGCACGAGAGAGATTCATGCAAAAGCATAGAGTCAGTCATGACTCTCGAATTCACACCTCGGTCCTGCCGACTGATTCAGAATATCGCTCTCGTCTCTCCGTCCTTGTTGCACCTACAGCGGTGCCCTATGCTGGCCATGGTAATGGTCCATGAGTGCGACGAGGACAGAGGTATGAAAGCGATCTTCGGAATCGTTCGGCATGTCTACTACTACGGGACGGGAGGGCGATTGGAGAGCTCCCGGTGAGCTCACTTCTTGCAGAACGTTCTCAGAGCGTTTCCACCCCCCCCCCCCTTCTCCCCCTGTTTTCAGCGATTTAGAAGGCTGTCTAGAAGGCGCTTTCGGTGAACTCACGGTCAGCTCATCGTGAGCTCTCCAATCGCCCTCCTGCTGCTGCAGTCTCCTGCTGACGAGCGTCTCTTTTGGGGAGCCAGGAGCTGGGTGGGGGAGGGGTTGCAAGGTCGAGGGCGAAGTAAGTTGCGAGAATGGTGTACACTTCCCGTTGGCTGAGAAATGGGAACTGGGTACTGGAAATGACGATAATGGAGAGGAAGTAGTCAAAATTGATTGGAATATAATGGATAAAAAGTGGAAATTTGGTGCACACTTCAACCACCGCGAATTATTTCTCCCTCGGTCGTGGGTACACTAGGATCTTACCGTAAAGAGGGCCGCGAGTAGTGCACCCTGCATTAGATGCTGGGCCTGCCCAGACATGCCCCGCCCCACCCCGCCCCGCCCCGCCCCGCCCCGCCCCGCCCCGCCCCGCGACTTGTTACGGTCCTTACGACACGCTCTGCGCCGAGCTACCACCGGCGCGGAGTAAGAATGGGGTGCGGCGAGCCTGGCGAGCAGCGCGGCGCGGGGTGATTCCGAACAGCGTTGAGGAGAGTGTCCTCTCTCTCGCTCCTTGAGGCCGTGCCCCATGAGTGCGACAAGGACAGAGAGACGAAACCTGTGTCCGGAAGCATTCTACAGGCGCACACACACGCACGCACGCACGCACGCTCACGCACAGTAGAGCGCTAATGCGCTAATGCGTCCGTGCGCGCTAGCGCAGACTGCGTAATGGGTCGCCGCCGGCAGCTGCTGCTGGGCTGTTTGCCTCCGGGGCCCCGCCGTCCGGCTCGCGCCGCCCCGCCCCGCCCAGCCCCGCCCCGCCCCGCCCCGCCCCGCCCCGCCCCGCCCCGCCCCGCCCCGCCCCGCCCCACCCCGCCCCGCCCCGCCCCGCCCCGCCCCGCCCCGCCCCGCGCCGCAAACCTGCTCAGGTGCCCAGGCCAGGAGCAAGAACGCGTCAAAAACCCCATCAATCGCAAGAACTGCAAGCGACACGATGACGCCGCCCGCTGCCCGGGCCGGACGCGCGACTGTTCACACGGCGGCGGGCCGCGGTCATATTTCAGTCCGTCAGCGGCTGAAAGCCTTCAGACATCTCCCTAACTGTCACGGGGACCGCCGCCGAACTCTTTGCCCCCCCCCCTCCTCTCTCTCTCTCTCTCTCTCTCTCTCTCTCTCTCTCTCTCTCTCTCTCTCTCTCTCTCTCTCTCTCTCTCTCTCTCTCTCTCTCGAGACCCTCGGGGACTTTTTTGGGGGAGTTTGAGTCTCGCTCTCATCCCGGACAAAGTCAGCCCGCGGTCCGCTTCGCTCCGCCCCGCCACGCCACGCTCCGCCCCGCCCCGCGCCCGCAATCAATGCTCGAGGAACGCGGGGCCGATCAATACGATCAGTCGATCGTCTCGTCGCACCTCGTTTCTCCGTCCGACTGCCGACCGCGACCGACAGCGGCAGCACCAGAAACATTGACGTGGCGGGGGGCGGGGCGCCGTCCGCCTGCCATGTCCGCGTCCGATTCGGTCCAATGCTTATGCGATGGGATAAAAAGACTGACCGTTTTCCGAAACCAGAAACACTTCAGTGGGCGGGGGGTAGAGCGCGGTGGCGCGGGTGGGGCGCGGGGCGATGAGGAGCGGGGCGGGGCGGGGCGGGGCGGGGCGGGGCGGGGCGGGGCGGGGCGGGGCGGGGCGGGGCGGGGCGGGGCGGGGCGGGGCGGGCGGGGACCAGAGGGGCGGGGCGGGGTGGGGTGGAGCGGGGCGCCGCCGCCGCCGCCGCACGACCGTCCCGCCGGTCGAGGTAATGTTACTTTCACTTTCCGTCTCCCGCCGCGCGCCGCGCTCAGCCCCGGCCGACTCCGGTCATCGCTCCGGTGCACCAGGCCGCTCCGCGCCGCTCTGGTCTGGTCTGGGCAGGGCCGGGCTCCGGGCTCCGGGCTCCGGGCTCCGGGCTCCGGGCTCCGGGCGAGCATTATCCTTCCCAGACGGCGTCCCAGACTGCTCGGCTCGGCCCCGGCCCGACGACCGATAAAGGGTGCGACGGAAATGTTGACGGGACGGCCAGGCGGCGTGCGGCGCGGCGGGGTGGGGTGGGGCGGGGGCGCCTCAGGCCTGCGGCGGAACAGGTGCTCCGGGCGTTCCGGGTCGAGCGCGATGCCGAATGATTCAGAAAATCGCTCTCGCACCGCCGTCCTTGTTGCACCTTTAGCCGCGCCCCATGCTGGCCACAGCACTGCACCCCATGTGTGCGAAGAAGACAGATGAATGAAACCAATCGTCGGATTCGGTCGGCAGTGTAAGCAGGCGAAGTGGGCGCTCTTCTCTCTCTGTCTCTCTCGCACCAGAAAGGCGCGATAGACATATGACTGCGAGAGAGAAAGACAGTATGCTGTCGTATGGTGGGGCCGGCGAGACGCGGGGCGAGCCGTCCCCGACGTCACCCATACCCGGAGCCCCGCGTGCCCGGGGTGTGCGCGTGGGAAGGAAACCACAGCGTCGATGTCCTCCGTCACGATATACTCGAGTTCGCCGTGAAGCTCTAGGGGGCAGGGGGGAGGGGGGGGCGAGGTCGGAAGAGGAACGGTCGGGCGTGGCGCGGAGCAGCGAGGGGTAGGAGGAGGTGCGGTAGATGAGGGAGGGGGGGGGGAGGACCTGACGGGCGCTTTCTAACCCCCACGCGATCACCTCGGTCGAGCCCTGCATGCCCCCGAGCGACGCTGGAGGACACACAGAATATTCCGTCCATCCCCGAACACCTAGAGGGACAGACCGCACACCGCACCGCCTCCAGCAGAGCTCCTGACAAGGCAACACGGTAGCGCGCGCGTGTGCACGTTGCCTAGTACACTGCCAGAAAAAACTACGGAAAGTACTGTTAATTTTTTCACAGTACTCCTCCGTACTTCAAACCACAGTGATCTCCGTCTTTTGGCTACGGAAATCTTCCGTCATTTTCCTGATAAGCTCTCCGTATGGTGCCAGCTAGTTTTCATGCTGTTTTGACTGCTTAAATTGCACGTCAATTTAGCCTGACAAATGGAATGCATTTAGAGCAGGATCTCAACCACTTTAGGGCTGAACTTTGTCGAGATTCTTGCCAATTCAAACAGCATGAAAACTAGCTGGCACCATACGGAGAGCTTATCAGAAAAATGACGGAAGACTTCCGTAGTCAAAAGACGGAGATCACTGTGGTTTGAAGTACGGAGGAGTACTGTGAAAAAATTAACAGTACTTTCCGTAGTTTTTTCTGGCAGTGTATGCGGGCGCGCACATGCAGCTGTGCACGCACTCCTCGCTCTGTCTTTTTCACTCACAAGAAGTCTCGAGCGCTCTGCCTCTCTCGCACTCAAGGAGTGCAACTACGAGTGCATTCTGTCTGCAGCTCCCTATTGTGAGTCGGCTGCGTGTTGCCTTACTCCTCGGGGGGAGCAGCACCGGGGACGCGACGGCAGTGACCTCAACGCAGCAGGGGAAGGACGCCCCAGCTGACTTATTCCGCAGAGCGCTTTCCTATTGCCCCATCTCTCTCGCACTCATCATGGGCCTATCTACGTAGAGGTGTAAGAGAGACAGAGCGCAGAGAGAACTCTGCGGAACAGTAATAAGGGTGATTGCGAGCAGTACTGAGTAGTGTCCGAGGGGCGGCCAGCTCGAAAAAAAAAAACGTGTACACGGAAATACCCGTGTATTTATAGAAAAACACTAAAAATACAAGGAAATACTCTACAATACACAGAAATACATAGAAATACTAAACAAAAATACGAGGAATATACCGAAAAATACATTAGAAATACAAGAAATACAAGGCAAGTGTACGCATAGAAATATATGAGTTGGCCGCCCCTTGGTAGTGTCAGTGTCCTCCTATCTCTCTTGCTCCCAGAGTACAACAAGGACACGAATGCAAAACAACTAATGTGCGGAAACATTCTCGCGGGCCGGGGCCGGGTCTCCTCCCAGACAGACGGTTTTCGGCGTAGGCGCCCTCCGCGGGCCACGCAGGTGGCGCCGGTGAAAGTGAGCGGGGCGCCGGCGGCGGCGGCTGCGCGTCACAGCGCCACAAGCCCAGCCTGCGCGCACTCGGCGCCGCCACGCCTCCGTCCAAAATTTCAGCGGACTCACAATGCTCTTCAAGTTTGTCTCTCTCTCTCTCCACGGAAATTGTTGGTCGTCACGTCACCTGCTCCGGTCTGCGCTCCCGCTCGCCTCGCCCGGCCCGCGGCCCGGACCCGCCCGATGAACACACACACACACACACACACACACAAGCGCGCGCGCGCTCTCGTACACGCACTACTCACAGCGGACTGATTAGTCAGAAGAGTGCTCTCCTCACTATGTCTCCATAAGGCGCGCCCTATGAGTGCGAGAGAGAGAGAGAGAGAGAGAGAGAGAGAGAGAGAGAGAGAGAGAGATGAGAGCGCTCTTCTGCCTTCTGATTCCGCACTCTTGGAGCCCTGTCATCCCCCCAACCTGGGACACCGCCAAAAGGTGCGACAATGACGGAGGTATGCGAGAGCGATCTTCGGGATGAGACGGCTGAATCGAACTGCGGCCCCAGCGCACTGCAGAGCGATTCCGCGTGCCGACTTCGTCTCTCTGTCCTTGTTGCACTCACGGGGCTGGCCCATAGGGAGTGAGAGAGAAGACACTACTAAACGATACCCTGAATCCGCCTGCAGCACTGCACTTGAGTACTCACGATGTTCGTGTCTAGAGCGCTGCCGCGTTGTTCGGTGCCCTCTCCTCTGTGGGTCAGTGGCGCTCCTCGCACCAGGAGCGTTCGCCGCCAAGTGACGGGACTCTCCACTCCAGCCCCAGCCCGGCCCGACCAGCAGCCCCGCCGGGAGAGTGGGGGAAGGGGCGCTCCCTCTCCCTTTCGTACGAGGAGAGAGAGAGAGAGAGAGAGAGAGAGAGAGAGAGAGAGAGAGAGAGAGAGAGAGAGAGAGAGAGAGAGAGAAAGGTGGGAGGAGGGTGGGGGGGGAGGGGGCGGGTGCAGCAACAGCTGCTGGGCTGGGCCGGCAACGACAGTCGCGGTGAGCGAGTGAGCGCACACCGTTACAATACCAGAGTTTGAATTGAGTCTGAGAGGACCCCCCCCCCCCCTTCCCGAAGAAAAAAACAAAAGGAGAAAAAAAAAGGAGGGCTACTTTAAGGGCTGGCGACGCCCTACGTACGGGAGAAAGGAGAAGATACACCATACAAAAGTTTGATTCAACACTGAGGCAAGCTGCAGCGCTACAAACTCAAAATTTTTATAAGTATTCGCACTAAAAATGTCACCGCCACCAAAACGTTTACAACCGCTTTGTGAGATGGGTCCTTACACCCGCTTAAGAAAGCAATTCCCGCTGATACCTACAATGTTTGGATTGGTGTTACATTGTGAACGGTGACTTTATTACAATTACAGTAAAATTCTTATTTTTATAGAAACAGTAGGTACTGTGAATTTTGACTGTAAACTTTCCCTATTTCATTTGTGCGTTTAATAATCTCACAGCTCCAATAAGTCACGCTCATATCAGCATTGATCAAACTAACGCGCGCCTGCTAACCATTGCTGCCAACTACACAAAAAGTTTGTGTCTGGCAGTATTTTTCCTGTCCTCGGTTTTGTGCAGTCTTCTCATACAGTGTAACAGCATCTTGAAAATTTTTGATAAAAAATATCAATTGACAGATTTCTAGTAGGTGTCGTAACTGTTCGACGAAAGGGACATGTGTAACTAGGTTGCCTAAACTATAGAGTTATTCTTTTCTTTTTGTTTTTTAATGCAAGCGCCGCAAAGAGCCCGAACTTTTAGAAAGTATCTAGTCTCTCTCTCTCTCTCACTTTTTATGCGGCTCGTTTCGAATTCTCTGAAGTTAGAAGGTTAGCACTATTTTCTGTCCGGCCTGAAAAGTGTCATTCGAGAAAACTCATACAAATGCTTTGACAGAAATCGGCTTTAAATCGCTAGTCACTTGGTTATAAACACATTATAAAATGAATTCGGAGGAGTACAGATATAGTGTCGTGAAGCCTGGGATAAAATGCTGTGCTCGAATCTGTGAAGCTGGAGAAACAGATAGTAAATTTCTGTTCTCTTTTCCTCCTGTCTTTGATGAGAAAACCAGAAAGAGGTTTGTCTTTTAGGTTGTATGATGAGTCTTTAAAGCGTCTATATCTTTTTCCTAAGTCATTTTTTTTTTCTGAATTACATTTGTTTACCTTTGTGCTAACCTTTCTCCACAGGTGCCTAAGGTGGGTCAGAAAGGCAGGCAACCTTGATCTTCTAGAATACAGATTGACCGATTTGTCGGCCAATTTTTATCTTTGCTCTAGCCATTTTTTAGACTGGGTTGCTGAAGGCGATACTTGCCGACGCATTTTAAAGTCCGCAGACCCTGCCTTTAGTTATCCCCCGTTAAAAAATGACATAATCAACATAGCATTCTCAGAAACCTCTGAAATGGAAAAGACCGCAGGTAATTTTTAGAATTATATTACTGGACAAATTCATTTCAACTTTATCGCTTACTAACTTTTTTTAATTCCAATGCAGCTGAACCTCATCTTGACAAAGTTCATCCAACTGAAGATGCAACTGAGGGGAAGAAATGTTTAAGTGATCCTAACGAAGAGTCAGAAATTGTTATACTAGACAGGGAGGAAAGTACCAAAGACCACAAGCCTGAAAAAAGTTGCACTTCAGTTCCACCGGCTATTATTGATAATGAGTCTCAGGGTGATAAGAATGACACTAAAAAACCTGCTAATGAGGAAAATGATTTAATACTGAACAATGCAAATGTTATTGATCTAGAAGTTAACAAAAATAATGAAGATATTCCACAAAGTAATGGCGCTGAACCTTCTAATTCAACCAATGAAATAGTCACACAACAAAAGGAAAGTGAGCAGGATGCCAGCCTGGAAAAGTGTAATACTGAATCACAAGAAAACAAAAATACTGGCAAGGAATCATCTTCAACTAGTAGTTCTGTTCAGGCAGTACCTGATAACACCTTAGAAAGTCATGATTCAGTTGATAATACAATTGAAAATGTTGTAAAAACAGAAGTGGTTACGGATGATCATGTTGAAAGGTGAGACTACCCATTATTATTGCAATGTAGGCCTACAGAATTATTCATTCAATTTTCATCTATTGATCTTTCCTTCTTTTCAGTACCAGTCCTCTGGATAAAGCAACTGATATCACCCAAAACACTGACAATCTAGGAATTGCAGATGGAGCCAAGAAACCTCTTTCATCCATTATTCGCAGAAAGAAGCGTTCATTTGGTGATAAGAGAGAGACTTCCCAAAGAAAAGCCAAGAGTGATGCCTGTGATAGGTTAAGTGGAAAATTCCAAGAAAAAGTGGATGATGATGACTATGAACCTGGCATAAAGATATCTAGAGCTAGTCTTGGGGCAAAAAGAAAGACTTATAAGTTGAGACGTGCTGGAACATTCGAAGGACCAGATGATAAAATTGAAAGAACAGTTGCTAGATCCTTTATTGTGTCCAAAGATATTCTTTCTAAACTTGGATCCAAGTTAGGTTATCAAAATTCTTCACCTACAGCAGTTGAGAAATCTCCAATCATAACAAGTGTGTATTCAAACTATCAGAATCCTCATGAAAAATCTAGTACTCCAGTAATAACTAATATTAGAAGTCTACTCCCCCAGAACAGAGCAAATCGACCAGTAACTAACACATTTAAGACTTCTGTAGGAAGCCAGAGGCCCTTTGCTAATAGTATTAAACCACTTTTAAGTACTACCAGTACGCAAACAGCTGCCGGAAGTTTTGGTAGGTCACATAAATTCTTACATATAATTGACTCAGATAGAAAATTATGCATATTTAGTGGTATACCCTCTTTTGATGTCCTTGAGAAAATTACTGACACAACACTGAAGATGGTAATGAGTCAGGCAATGAGAAGTGAAATTCAACCAACCATGCGTGAATGGATTATTGTTACCTGTACCAAATTTATGTTAAATATTTCTATAGAGGCTCTTGCAGTTATGTTTGAATTAGATGAAGATGAATGTTCTCGAATTGTTGAGAAAACCAGTTTATTTTTAAGAAAGACTCTTTCATTACCAGATGGTCAGAAATTTGTGTGGTCATTACCAACAGACGTTCTCAATGGTATTGCGGACTTTTCTGATGGTGCTGTGAATATTGGCTAAGTTATATTATTAAGTGGACTGTCACAGTTGTGATTTTTGATGTCATTAATTTGGGCACATTCTCCCCATTTTTTTACATAAGTTATCAACATGTGTTGTGCTCGGTCTGAATACAGTGTTCAGTGATGATACCAAATCTTTTGATCACTGGCCCCTTTCTTGTAAATAAATCTTGTAGTTGCCTGCTATTAACAATTATTTCCAGCATAATTTTCTATTAAGGCTTCCTGGTTTTTGTTCTCCCCTTTTTTTCTTTTTTTTTCTTTCTTTTTTTTTAAAAAATTATTTATTTATTTATTTTTTTAACTTGTTTGAAGGAGTTTCGGTTCGGCGGTGGAGTAGGCGTCTAGACGCGCAAGACTTTTACCTGGTGAGAGGGAGAGAGAGGTATCCATATCCTCGACGCTCCCAGGCCGTAGAGGGGTGAGTAGGCGCCGTGGCCGTGGGTACTCATGTGGGACCGGGACGTTACATCCTTTAAGTTACACACCCCTCCCCTCCCCTCCACCCGACAGGCCTTGTCGAGGTAGAGTCCTATGAAGAACTAGCCCTGAGTGGCGGGGCGAGCGCGGCGGGGGCAACCATAACAAACCAAAAGAACGCTCTACATGGAGGCTGAAATGGGTTAAATCGACCCCGCAGGCTAAAATACGCACGTTGTGTATGTTCCTCGATCGAAAGCTTGCTGAAGCTCCATACCGATTATTTGAGCTTTGTCATGGTTTCTCCAACACTGTGCCGGTCTACGCTCCTCCGCCACTCTTGGTAAGTTATTCTCAGAGGATATGGAAAAATATGGGGTTAAAAAAAAACATTTAGTAAATTAAATGGAAATGTCTGTGAATTTTGTTGAAACCATCTGACTCTGAATTCACTTTTCTTTTGTGTTCTTTTTCAAAAGAATTCTGTAAGTTTACAAAATTTTTCTGCTGTTTCACGATTTCTTGTTAATCCACTAAATTCTTCATCAGACGACAGGAAAAAATTGTTTACCGATTTAACAACGAAACCTGTAAATTTGTTACTCGTTTTTTCTTTTTTTTTTCCTACAAATTTTTATGGTGAGGACTATAGGTCGAGGCGGCGCGAGGCAAAGTAAGACTCTTACGAGTTGCGAAAGCGCACTACGCTCTCTTTTTTGTACGCGCTTACGGACACACCCCGACCGTTCAGCAGAGCCCTCTCCCCTGCTCCCCAGCGCCGCGCTCCATGAGTGCGACAAGGACACAGAGACAAACCACTGTGCAGAATCCCTACTATGGGGGAGGTCTCGCATCGGGCCTGAGGCCGAGGCCGGCACGCACTCCTTACACTCCCCGCGGTTCTTGTTGACGGGCCTCGTCGGGCCAAGCAGAGCGATTCCGCTGCCGGTAAACTCCTCGACGCTCCCTCTGAGCACGAGAGAGAAAAAAAAGATGGAGGGAAGAAGAAGAGAAGAGGAGAAGAAAAAGAAAAAAAAAAAAAAAAAAAAAGGAAGGGGAC
This sequence comes from Frankliniella fusca, assembly GCA_029379305.1. Taxonomy (NCBI): domain Eukaryota; kingdom Metazoa; phylum Arthropoda; class Insecta; order Thysanoptera; family Thripidae; genus Frankliniella; species Frankliniella fusca. The sequence goes on from JAHWGI010000122.1 coordinate 505,556, forward strand.
GGAAAAAAAAAAAAAAAAAAAAGAAAATATGGAAAAAAAGAAAGTAAAAAAAGGAAAAGAAAAGAGAGTAATGGGTAAAAAAGAAAAAAAGAAAAGTAAGAAAAAGCAACAAGGAAGAGAGGTACAACACAACAGGAAAGTAGGAAGAACAAATATGTGCCGCGTAGACTCAGCACCCTGCGCTTGCACCTGTCCGTTTGTGAGACGCTCCCACATCGCGCGCGACCGCCTCCCTCCTCCCCCGCATATTTCTCTACAGACCCCCTCCTCTGTCCCCCATCTGGGATCCGCTTGTCCCTCTTCTCGCCCCCCCACTGACTCTTATCTCCCCAATCACCACGCCTATTCTCTGACTCTCTCACTTCTCCCCCGCACTCCTGCACAGTCTATATGTGGGGAAACTCCACCCGCCCCCCCGCTTCCCGCCTGTATCTCTTCGAAAACTCCGCCAGCCTCAGCCCCTCGCAAGCCCCTATACTAATATCTTCTTAATCTAATTTGTTATTCCATCATCTCGGCGAGTGTCATTTTCTCCACGCCTTATCTGTACTACCCCCTCTACACCCCAACAACCTTCTCCCCCTCCGCGCCTCCATCAGCCCTGTACTTGAACAGACTCGCTGTTGTGCTCACTTCCTTTTCTTTTACCAACGACCCTGAGCACCCACGATTACTCTGTCGACCCCCTCCGCAATTACACATCACCCGCTCAATCCCCCCCCTGTTGTACCCCGTCTCCCTACCCAGCATACCTGTCTCTGGCTCCCTCCCCCTTTTACGACTTTCTGACTGTTTTTTTTTATCCTCGCCCCCCCCCTCACGATCCTTAACTCTCTCAACCCCCCCCCTCTTGTTCTCTATCCCCCCCCCCCCCAGCCCACTTATTATTTAAACGCTATAACACTTTACGAAGACGCCTACGACTCGCACCTCCCTATTCTGGTGTTAGTGACAGGTTCTTCTGCCCGGTTATGACTTACTACGACGTGCCCCCCCTATCCCTCCTCCCAGACCCGCTGATGCTCGTTAACGAATTCTCCCCCTTTCGCTATTCCGCCCTCGCTCTTTGAGGTCTTTGCTTCTGCTTTCTCCCCCCCACCCCCACATACCGCGCGTTTCTGCTAGACGTTTGCCCCCTCACCACTCTTTGCTCTCCACCCCCCTCTCTTCAGAGGGTGCCGCTTGTGATTACTTCTCCCCTCGCCCCCTCCCCCTCTAAGCTCGCGCCTCCCTCCCATCACCCTCCTCCCCCTTCTATTAATCTTCACCCGCAATAGTTCCCTTTTCACCCACACATCCCCCCCCCCCCCCAACGCCCATGGTCATTTACCCTACCCAACCACCGCTCTATTCCCTCCCCCCACGTGTCACCTCCCGTCTTTTGCACTCTAGCGCACCCCCGCTCTTCTATCTGCACTCGCCCGCTCCCCCCCCCCCCCCCACCTCATTAAGATTCCGGTCACCAGTCAATATTATTCTTGGTCCTTCCCTACTCGTTTTAGCAAGCGGCTTCTAGGTTCTTATCCGGCTCATATTACCTCTGTTTTGGCATATTCTAATATCCTATTAGAGTTCTTATTTTGGCTTGATAACCGTCCTGCTTTATTACTCCCCCCCTCGCCCTCCTCCTACCCCACCTCTATCCTACCCCCCTCACCCTCCTTGTCAATTTACCCGCATGGACTGCCCCCCCGCTCCACTGCCCCCGCCCGTACCACTAGTTGTCCCCCTATCCCCCCACCCCGCCCCGGCCGTAGATATCTATCACCTCTCCCCCCCCCTCCCCTTCCACCCCTCACCCCCATTGCTTAAGATGAACGTTTCTATGCTACCCATCTACTATTTGGTGGATGTCTTTTGCTAGAACTATTGCCACCCAACCCACCTCACCTCTCCCCCGCCGTTGCTTTACCGCTAAAAGTCCGTAACACACCGTCCCCCACGCCCTTTCCCCCCCCCCAAGTCCGGTACAATCTTAATATATCTTCTATTGTATTTTGCCCCCCACCCACCCCCCCACCCGACCCCCCCCTCCAGGTCTTTTATCCATCATTCGACGAAGGCTCAGAATTTCCCACCTCCCCCCCCTCCACCCATCACTTCGATTCTTATACCCCCCTGCCCCGCCGCCCCTGCTTATTTTGTTCGATGTCTTATTTGCCTGTTAGTCCCAAACCCTCTAAATCCCCCAAAGACACCACCCCCCCCCCCCCCCCCCCCTGACTCCCCGCCCCCCCCCCACAATACCCATTTCGTTTATATCGTTCTTCGTTGGTGATAACGTACTGCCACCGCTGAATACCCCTGGTACACGACCCAAGAATATTTTGTAGCTTTCGATCAAACCACCACCCCCCCCCAGCCCCCGCCCCCCCCCACCACCCTCCACCCCACACCCCCACCCCCCCCCCCCTCACCACGCATTCGTACTCTATATAGGTCGTACACCTAACACTCCTGAGACGCACCCTCCCCCGCCCCCTACTATTATATAAAAACCTACCCGGGGCTGAGGTTCCCCCCGGTTTGCAACCACCCCCCCTAGTCCCCCCCCCGGCACCCACCCCCCCGCTTTTCAGATCACCCCCTCGCTCATGTTAAAAATTCTTTTAGGTTCCTGTGTTATTGTTCCTTTAGTGGTCTCCCCCCAGGAAATCTCTTACGATTCCCCCCTTGGCATCCACCCCACAACGCTTTCCCCCCCTACCCCCCCACCCCCCCCCCCCCCCATCCTCCGCCCTGATCCAGTAATACTATGTAGCTCCACCAAATCTTTTATTTCTTTACGCACCATAGCCCCACCTTCCCCCCCGCCGCCCCCTACCTATTACATTCAGCTCCCCCACCCACCCCCCCCCCACCCCGTCAACACGTACACTAAGTTAACTTAACCACTCCCCTCTCCCCGACCCTATGCGCCTCGGCAGCGTGCGCCGCCTCTCTACTGTGACTGTGAGCGAATTAACGCCATCCCCCCTCTCCCCCAGCCCCCCCACATGGCGACCCTCACTTATTTATAAATTTCCCCCCCCTGCCAGCAAGCCCCTCGTATGAACTTTGTGTCTATTGTGCTACGTGCGATGTCCCCCCCCCAGTCTAACGGCAAGTTTTGTGCCCCCACCCCTGCGCTCCAGCATCCAAAACCATTATTATTAAATATTAACATCCCTTCAATAATTCCCCCCCCCCCCCCCCACTCCCCCCAGCCTCCCCCAACCGCACACCCACCCCCCGTTCTAAATTGCCGTGCAATCACCCCCCCGTTTATCGCGCCCCCCCTCTCTTCCCCACAAGAGACCGCCCCCCCCCCCACTTCCCCAGTCCTTCGACTCTAGTGAGCAATAAAGTACTAGCGTCCCAACAGTACCCCCCCCCCAAGCTTAACAACACCCGCAGAGCTACTATCAGTCACTGTTCATCGTCGGTCCCACCGCCCCCCCACCCATGTCCCATTGAACTCCCCACTCCCCCCCCCCCACTCAGCGCCCCTCCGCATCGTAGCGTCTTTTATTTACTGGTTTCCCCCCGTTCCTACGCCTAAATCGGTATCAATACAGTTTTCGTAATTGATATTTAAGTTGAAGTATTGAACCCCCACCCCCTGGGCCAACAATGTGCCATACGTGATGTCAAGTACCGGTCACAACCCCACCCCCCCAACCCAACCCAGCCCCAGCCCACACACAACCGGTGGTTCTGGTCACTCCGCTCCTAAAACTAAGTTTTTTTGTACTTCGTCCAAGTCATGTCTTTTATGCGGATTCCACGCCGCTCCCAACGGGCCTTTCGTTTTACTAACGGTTCTTTATAAGTGTATATCGGATGAAATAGGAGAGTTGGGGCTTACGCTCTCTATACTCTGAGTTGATAAATGGGCTTGGCGCCTTCCGCCGCCCCCCCCGCCCCTCCATGTTCCCCGCACCTCAAATGAGCGAATTGGCCCGTACTACCGATGCCCCCGCCCTTGGCTTCATACTGTTGACTTCTATTCCCCCGCCGCAGCTCTCCCGCGCTTGCTACCTGTTCTTTTTTATCTGTGCTGTTGCTGGTCCCTATGATGCAACTACTGCCGTGCCTCGCCCATCCCCCCCCGACCTACGCCCTTTCCTTTTCCTCCCCCCCTTGTACGTTATCTTGCGTTATACTTCTAATCGATAATCGTTATAGCTTGAACCCACCTCCCCCCCCCCCGGTTTCCCTTAGTTTGAATTCATGGTTATCACCCCCCCAGCCCCCCCCGCCGCGCCCGCTCCTGTTACATCCCCATTTAGGTTAGTGCTTGCAGCCTATGTCCCCTCCCATCTCCTTCAACCCCCCTCCCCGCCGTTCTTTATTGTTACGGTCAGTTTTACTCCCCCCCACCCCCTCCAACCCCCCCTCCCCCCCCCCCCCCTATCGAACCTAATTTGCGCGCGCGTTGTGCATGGCGAGATTCATTAGGCTTCCCACACCACCCCCCCCCCCCCCCCCCCCCTCCCCCGCCCCCGGCGACCCCCTACCCCACCCGCCCACCCCCCCCTCCCCCCTCAGCCCCCCCCCTCCCCGGCCCCCGCCCTCCCCCCCCCCCCCCCCATTACTTGATATTCCTACTGTTTCTGAACCTCTATCGAGAATCCTCGCACGCCCCCCCCTTATTTCTACTATGATGCTACACACCCCCTCTCTTCCCTCCTTTCATGATGATCTATATCCCCCTAACTCTGCTAATTCCTAAAATCCGGTCCCCGCCCCGCGCCACACAACAACACCCCCACCCCCCCTCCTCCCCCTCCACTCGCGCCCCCCACCCAAACCCTAGTTAACTCAAGGATGTGCCGCGCCCACCCCCCCCCCTCCCACTGTTGTTAAGAATTTCCCCCCACCCCCCACCCGCCCACCCCCCCCCCTCTATAACCTCAATTCAGTTACGCCGCCCACACGTGTCTTATTTCACTTTCCCTCTGTTTTCTATCCCACCCCTTTCCCGCCGCCCGCCCCCCCCCCGTGTCTTCGACTTCCGTGGCGCCAGTCCGCAACGCATAATACAACTGTTTAATCACCTCCCCCCCCCCCCCCACCCGACCCCACTCCTTCCCCCACCCCCCCACCTTGGAACTCTCCCCCCCACCCCCCGCACCCCCTCTCGCCCCCGCCTACCCTCCCACACCGCAACCCCCCACCCGCCACCCCGCCTCCATGAAGGGGTCCCTGCCCCCCCCCCCTCACACCCCCCACCGCCCACCCCTTACCCTCCAATTAATCCCCCCCCGACCCCCCCCCGCCGTCTTTTTTTTCTCCCCGCCCCTCCCCCCCTCCCCCCCCCCTCTAATTTTTATACACCTACGAACCCCGCCCCCCCTACACCCCCCCCCCCGGCCACCTTGCCGCCTCTGTCCCTTCGTCCCACCCACCACCCGATCCCCTATCTAAACTTTTGTTTAGTGCACCCCCCCCCCCCAAGTTTTAAACCTATCCCTGGTCTTCTGCGTGAACATCTTCTTTATCCAGTATATTTTTTTAGGGTCCCCGTTAGCGCTATTGTTTGGGTCCCCCCTTTATCTGCTCAGTTTGCTACTACCCCCACCCCGCCCCCCCCCCACGCCCCCCCCCCCCCGCCCCCCGTTTTTTGCTTTTTTTCTCTCTGCTAGCCTCGATTACTATCTTCCCCCCCCCAAACCCCTCCCCCCTCTCCCCCCCGTTCGCCGCCCCTCCCGCTTCCTCCCCGCCCCCCTTGTTTTAAATAATTCGGCGTTGTGTGGTAGCTACTCCCCCCCCCCCGCACCACTTGCCGTATCCCCCCCTCCCCACCATCACCCACCACCCGGCTCCCCGCCCCCCCCCCCTCCCCCCGCCCCCCCCTCCTCCCCCCCCCGCCCCCTACTGCTGTGTATTAACTCTTACGGTCTCTTATTTTTGAATCTGTTTGGATAGGCTAACCCCCCCTCCCGCCCCTCTTTCTATTGCGCCCCCTCTCCACCCCCCCCCCTTTGCCCCCCATAATCGCCTCCTCCCCCTGATTCTGATTTTTTTGCTTTGTACTCTCTGCCACCCCCCTATGTCTCTTTTTTTTCGCCGCCCCCCCCGCTCTATCGCCGCCCCCCCCCTACCCCGCCCCGCAGTATTTATCCCCCCGCCCCCTCCCCCCCCCCCTTATTGCCCTCCCCCCCCCTCCCCCCCCCCTCCCTAGGAAGAGTTCTCTGATTTATATTTCCCCCCCCCAACCCCCCGCTTTGTAGTTCTTTCCTTGTGTTCCCCCGACCCCTTTCAATACCGCTTTTCCCCCTGTAATTTTTCTTTGGCTACCCCCCCGCACCCACCAACTATTGCCCCTCCCTCCCCCCCCGCCCACACCCTGCCCCCCCGCCCCTCCCCCCCCGCTCTGAAGATTCTCGCCCCCCCCTCCCCCCCCCCCCTCCGTCTCCCCCCTTCCCCCCTTTCCCCCCCTCCCCCCCCCCGCCCCCCATCTTTATGTAACTTTTTTGATTATCGTGGCAAGTCTTATCTTACCCCCCCCCACCCCCCCCGATCCGCCCCCCCCCCCCCCCCCCCCCCCACCCTGCTCCCTTTTTTTCTTTCTCCCCCCTCATACTTTGTTAGATTATTCTTCCCCCGCCCTCACCCACCCCCCCCCCCCCGCCCCGCCACCCCCGCCCCCCCCCCCCACCCCCGAACGTCTTTTCTTTTCGTTTGGTAAATCTCGCCCCCCCAGTCTTAAAGGGATCGGGGTCCCCCCCCCCCCACTACCCCCACCCATTCCACGAACTTACATATTAACTCCCCTGCCCCCCCCCCCCTCCCGCTCCCCCCCCCCCCCCCTCCCCCCTCACCTCGTTAATTTGTTTAAGTTTCTTCCTTCGCCCCCCCCACCCCCTCCCCGCCCCCCCTCCCCCATTCTCCCTACCCGCCCCCCCTTTTCCCCCCCCGCCCCTTTATTACTCTTCGGATTAACTTAATCCCCTCCCGCCCGCCCCCCCACGCCCCCCCACTATATTACTAGTTATTATTGATTCAGATGCTCACCTGCGCCCCCTCTTTCCCCCCCCCCTCCCCCCCCCTCTGATCTTTCTTTCCCCCCCACCCCCCCATCGCCCCCCCTCTCTCCCCCTCCAGCCCCCCCCCCCTTGTTATGTTTGCGGCGAACATCCTTTCTGATCATAAGCGTCGTTCGTCTTGCTAATATTGATCGTACTTGGTTTACGTCTTCGGTAGTTTTCATACTCCTCGGCGCCCCCCCCACTACCCGCCTCACTATCCCCCCCCGCCCCCCCCCCACGCCCTTGCCTTTCCCTCCCCCCACTCCCCCCCACGCCCCCGCCTCCCCCCCCCCCCACCCCTTGTTCGGAGGTTCTTCGGTTGTCCCCCTCCCACCGATATGTGTGTCCCCCCCCCTCCCTGCCCCCTCCCACCACTTAGCTCCGCCCCCCCCCCCCGCCAGCCCACGCCGCCCCCCCCCCCCCCCTCCCCCCTCGTTTCAACCGCAGTCCCCCCCCCCCCCCCCCCCCGTATTCTCTCTGTTTTTGTCTCTTTCTATTCCCCTCCCTATAGGTATGTCTCGGTGTCTTGGACTTAGCTTATATGCCCTCACCCCCCCCCCCTTGGTGTTTACTTTCGTCGATTGAATGGAATATTGGTGTACCGCGTCCCCCCCTTTTTGTTGTTTTCTAGTTGGCTTTTTCCCCCTATGCTTCCCACCCCCCCTGCCTTTCTATCCTTTCTCTTTAGTGATCGGTATCTTTGCTCCCCCCCCTCCCGGCGTGGTTTCCGCCCCCATAAATTACTAGTCTTTTGCTACTTATTTTTTTGAATCATGATTGTTAGTTTGCTACACTAGGGTGCTCACAGCCCACCCCCCCCCCCGCCTCCCCCCCGCGTCCCCCCGCCACCCCCCCCGCCCCCGCGGCCTTCCCACCCCCCCGCCATCCGCCCCACATTGCAGGTTCCCCCCCCCCCACCCTCCCCCCGCCCCCCCCCCCCCGCTTCTGAATTCCGCGCTTTGTGACTTAACGCGGTCTCCCCCCTCCCCCCCTACCCCCGCCTCCCTACCCTCCTCCTTAGCTGATTTATTTCGTTTAGGACGAAGTTCTGCCCCCCCCCTCCCCTCCCCCACCCCCCCCCATCCTTTATTTCTATTTTCCTCGGCCCGCCCTCCCCCGCGCCCCCATCACTCACGCCCCCGACGCTCCCACCCCCAGCCCCCCCCCCCGCCCACCCCCCCCCCCCCCCTCCCTGAACGAAAACTTATTGCTACTTGCAGTATGTTCTTGCCTCCCACCCTCGCGCCCGCCCCGTTCTATTTGCGCTAAACTGTGCTCATCACTGATTGTGTGGCCGCGTTTATCCTGTCCTCTCTCCATAGTTAGTTTAAACCGATCCCCCCTCCCGCGCGGGTCCGGTGTATTTGTATACTCCGCTATTTCCCCCGCACACCCCAATGCTAGTGCGCGTTAACCGTGATACTCCCCCGCACTCCCCCCTCCCCCGACCCCGACTTTTTTAACGCCCCCCCCCCCCCCGTAATCTTGGCAGTTGCTTTCTCCACATCCCCCTCCCGCCCCCCTGCTCCCTTTTCCTCCCCCTACCCCCCGCATCCCACGGGTACTGCTCCTACCGTGTATGTCTTGCTGCCACGGTTTCAATTCCCCGCCTTCACACCCCCCCCCCTCCCCCTATACTGGGCAACCTCTGTATACCTGTCCACCCCCCTACCTCCCGCCGGCCGCCCCTCCCTCCCCCCCCCTCCGCCGCCCACGCCCCCCCGATGCCACCCCCTCCCCACCCCCCCCCCCCCCTCATGCTCTGTTTTTTGCGCACACCCCGCTCCCCCCCCCCTCCCCCCCACTCCCCCCCCCCACCCCGTTTCTATGTACCTTGCTTAAAAAGTTTTTTCTTGTTGTCTTACTGTTCCCCCTCCAACCCCCCCGGTCCCGCCTGCTATACCCCCCCCCCCGCCAGCGTCGTACTGCTTATGTCTGTGCCTCCCACCCCCCACCCCCGCCGCGTCATGCGTATTGAAGCCTACCTCTCCCGCATTTATGCCCTTCCCCGCTCCCACCCCTCTCCAAGTCCTCCCACATATCACCACGCTCCACCACCCATTCCTATTTCTCTCCCAATTTTTGCGCAATAAGTGTCTGTCAGTTTTTTGAGATTATTAGCCGCCCCCCCCACCCCCCCCCCCCAACCCCCGCTCCTCATGCTACATTACGTACCCCTCCGGCCACCCGCCACCTCCTAAAACTTTTCCCTCTTGTCGTGGTCTGTTCAAGCTATTTGTCCCACCCCCCCCCCTCCCCCCGCCGCGTTTTTAGAAGCCCCTCCTCCTGCCCCTCCCCTGTTTCTCTTCTTTTCGCTAGTCTACCCCACCCTCCAGGCCTCGTTTCTAGGACGCTCATCACTTTTACTTTACCTACCCTTAAGACTCACGCGGGCTACTCCGTGTGACTGCTTGTTCTTCGGTTCTAGGGTGTGGTAGGGCTTGTCTCTTGGGTCCCCCCCCCCCACCCCCCCCCCCCCCACCCCCCCCCCCCCCCCCCCCCCCCTCCCCCCCCCCCTCCCCCCCCCCCCCCCCCCCTCCCCCCCACCCCCCCCCCCCCCCCCCCCACCCCCTCCCCCCCCCCCCCCCCCCCCCCCCCCCCCCCCCCCCCGCCACCCCCCCCCCCGCCCCCCCGCCCCCCCCCACCCCCACCCCCCCCCCCGCCCCCCCCCCCCCCCCCCCCCGCCCCCCCCCCCCCCCCCCCCGCCCCCCCCCCTCCCCCCCCCCCCCCCCTATTTTGTAATTGATTTTTTATATGCCGGCAAAAAAAGCAAAAAAACACCCAAACCCACACCAACCAGTAAGGACCCCAACCACGCCAATAACCAAACAAGACGGCGCATTAGTGTCTTCTTGGTTTCTTAATTACCCCCCTTGTCCTTTGATATGCTACCCCCCTCCCCCCCCCCGCCCCCCCCAACTCGCACCTCCACCCCCCGCCTCACTCCCCATATTGTGACTTCTCCCACATTCGTCCAGCTTTTGCTCCCCTGCGTCCCCCGCGCCACCCCCCCCCCCCTGTTCGATCCTCCCCCACCCCCCCGCCCCACCCCCCCCCTCCCTATACTGTTCCTGCTGGGAGAGACTTACGTGTGATTTGCGTGTGCCGACCCACCCCACGGCCTCCCCCTCCCCCCTCCTCCCCGCCTTTCCTGCAACGATTTTCGTTATATAGAGACCTCAATCGTCATTGTTAGCTTGTCGCTCTTTCCCGCCCGCCCCCCCCACCCCTCCCGCCTCGCTGTCCTTGCGGTATCGTCTTCAGTTACCGTACTTGCTTATTATCTCCTGCATATTTGTCTAACAGTCACCCCCTCACCCCACCCCCCTCTGTACTAATACTTACGAGAATGACCTTACTATAGCCCTCCCCCCACACTCCCCCCCTACCACCCTCCCCCCACCGCCACACCCCCCCTCCCCACCATCCCTCCCATGCACCCCCACCTCCGCCCGGCCCCCCCCTTCCTCCCCTGTACACCCCCACGGATCCCCTCCCCCACCCACCGCATCCTTAGTCCGCTAGGTCCCCTCCCCTTCCTCACCACCCCGCCGCCCTACCCCCGCCCAACACCCCCTCCCTCCCCCCCCCCCTCCCACCTCCCCCGCCCCCCCTAATCCTCTACCGCCCGCTCCCCGCACTCTATATATGGTTTTTCTTTTCTGCATAGCTTCACCACCCCCCCCCCCCCCCCCACCGCCTCCCCATGGTGAATTTACGTCGCTCCGCTTCCCCCCGTGAGCTCCCCCCCCCCCATTCGGAGCCTCGACGCCGCTCTTATTTCATTCATACCCACGTAACTTATTGTCTTCGTATCTTGTGAGTGTTTCTAAGTAGTCGTCCATCACCCCTTTATCTCAACACACCTTGCCCCGAAATTACTTTTTATCTCTTGGCCTTGGGTCCTGCTTATAAACAAATGCATCTTACTATACACCCTCACTCCCTTCCCCCCCCCCCCCGCCCCCCTGACCCACCCCTCCATTTACCGTAAATCCCTATAGCTGACCTTAAACTCTTCATGTTATCATACGTGGTTTCTCTGGGAATTATTTTAATCTACACTCCCCCCCCCTCCTCCCCCCCCACCCCCTCTCTCCTCGCCCCCCCCTCCACCACCTTTGTCATTTCCCCCACCCCACCCCGCCGGGATACGCTCCCCTTATTCTTAGTCATCTCGTGTGTTTTGCGGCTCCCGTCCGCATTGGATTACGATCGTCTGCTACCTATATATGTCCCCCCCCCGGTACCCTAATTGGCTGTCTTGCAACTTACCTTCCCGCCCCCCCCCCCCCATATGGTTCATCCCCCCCGCTCCCCCTTGGGCAACCCATGTGTTGATCAAGTCGATCACCACCACCCCCCCACCCCAACACCCCCCCCCCCCCCCCGCCCCCCCCCCCCCACCTCTTTTCCGCCCCCACACGCCCCCCTCCCCCCACCCCACTCCCACCCCACCCGACTTTTATATCATAATATATCTATCATTGCGGTTGCTACACCCCCTCCCCCGACCCCCCCCCCATCCTTCGTTATACCGCCACCACGTAATTCTTTAACCGACCCCCCCCCCCTCGCACCCTAACTTTCAGTTCGATTGCCTTTCTTCTCTTCTTTTCTTGCTTCCTCGGGCTGCGCCCCCCCCCACCCCCCCCCCCCTCCCCCCCCCCACCCAATATTTAAATGAGCTGTTTTATGTGACTCTCTGTAGACTGCTCAGTCACCCCCCCCCCCCTCCTCCCCCCCCGCCCCTGATGTCATCACTTGTTGTCCCCCCCCCCCCCCCCGGCTCCGCCCCCTAATTCTCCTACTTCGCTCCGTACCCCCCCTCCACCCCCCCACTCCCCCCCGTGAATGGTACATAATCTGGATCTAGATAGCGATTAGCGCTTATAATTCACACCAATCTATCTATCTTTCTTTTATTCCCGCCTAATTCTAACATCAAATAATATAAAAAGGATAATGGTTCGCACACCCCCCCCACCCCGGCCACCCCACCCACTCGCACCTCCCCACCCCCCCTTCTCATTGATTCCCCCTCCACCCCTGCCTCCCCCCCTCCCGAACCCCCGTATCCCTGTTCTCTGCTTTCTTGTGTTTTCTGCCCCACCCGACCACCCACCCCCCCAATCCCCCACTCCTTCGACGCTTCCCCCCCCCACCCCCTCTTACTCTTACCCCCCTCCATCCCCCCCCCGCCCCTCACGCCCTGCTTCTAAATTGCTTGATTTGCTTCGTTAGAGTTGCTTCCCCCCCCTCCCCCGCACCCACCCCCCTCCACCCCCCTCCACCCACTCCCACCCACCCCCCCCCGGGTTTCTCTGAACAACACCATGACGTTTTTGCTTGTCACTTTCGTATCTTCTTGGATTCTACTCACAAAAGCAGCAAGTCCCCTTCCCCACCCCCTTTTGACTATGCCCCGCCGTAATCCAGCCGCCCCCCCGTCCCCCCCGCCACCCCCCCCACCCCACCCCCACCCCGCGCCTATTATAACTGACTTTAATTAATTTCCGTGTGTGTGTTGTAGCTTGTTTATTTCGAACCCTCCCCCCCCCCCACTTTATTGAAAAGTAGTCTCTAGGAACCCCCAGCCCCTCTCCTGCTTTTAAACTTCGACCACCTCACACCCCCCCCCCCCCCCCCCCCGCACCCCCCCACCCACCCACCCCCCCACCCCGACGCACCAACCCCCCACTGGTGTCTATTTACTCTACCTCTATCTGCCTCTTATCTCGGTGGTGACATTCCTTATGATGCATAATTGCCCCATATAAGGATTGATGTCTCCACTCCCTCCTACCCACCCTCAGATTGCTTAATCTAATCCACGTTACGACTCTTTGTGATCTCCTTTAGCCTATTTATGTCTACTATATAGTGATTCTCTTAGACCCCCCTCCCCTTTAGCCTCTCCTCTCCGCCACCCCCTCACCCCCCCGTGGCACTATTCCCTTCTATACTTTAGCATTAAGTCTTAATTCGTCCCCTCCCCCTCTTATTTGCTTTCCTTTTGCAGTATAAGATCTGTACTTCTAAGAATAATTTAACGGAGCACCGCCCCCCCCTCTTGCCACCCCTCTCTGACAGCCCCCCCCCCCTCCCGTTGAGTCACCCCAGTCCCTCACCCCCTCCCCCCCCCCCGCCCCCGCCTCCGCTCCACACTTCTCTTGTTATGAATTAACACGACTTCACTTAAGTCAATTTCTGTCTCCCCCTCAAAAGCTGCTATGTGCTGAGTTTAATAGGTCGCGCTCCCCCGCCCCACCGCACTGCCCCCCACTGCATATGTTACTCGAGTCTGATGATTCTTACGTTTTTGAATTACAACATTCTTCCCCACCCGTCTTCCGAATCGCTGTCTGGCCCCCCACCGCCGCCCACCTTAGTTTTCTTTGAGATTTGGGACTTTCCGATGCTCCCCCGATTGACCCCACCCCCCCGTCCCCCCACTCCGCCCCCCTTCCCCACTCCCCCCAGCCCATCCTAACCATCTCCCGCCTCACCCACTCCCCCCCCCACACCCCCACCCACACCACCGCCTCCCTCCTATAGAATATAGAAAAATATAACCTTATCGATCGATATACCTCTTAGTCCCACCCCGCCGAAAATACATATTATTAATTAAGATCTTCTAGTACGATTGTTTATTACGTTTTTAAATTACTGCCGAGTTTCCTTTAAACGTCTACACCCCCCCCCCCCTTCCCCCCACACACCCCCCCCCAGCCCCCTTGGGCTCTTGAATGTATATGGTGCTATATCGGCTGAATATGCGTCTGCACTCCTCTGTTCCACCCCTCCGTCCAGACACAAAACCTACTCGTTGGCCCCACACCCTCCACCTTACGAATGTCTTGCCTACGTCGTCGCCCCGCCCCTCGACCCCTCCGCCGCCCACACTCACGCGCCCCCCGCCGCCCCCTAACCACCATTGTATGCATCTTTTTGCTTTCTGTACTATGATCTAATCCGATGTGTAGTTTGACGACTATTAAAGATATCCTGACCCGCCCTCCCTAATCTCTCCCCCCACTCGTACGGTGAAAGCTAAACCTGTAGTAATGTATGCATCTATTGCGCTCTCTTTCGTATCAGCAGTTAGTTAACCATAATTCGTAAATCATTTCCCCCCAACCCTACGTTTTTTGCTTCGAATTGACGTGTAAAGGGTTAACTTCCATCCGTTCTGGAGACAATGTATATCGCGATCCCCCCCCTAGCCCCCCCCCGCCTCCTTATCTTCTTTGACACGTCCCCCCCCATCCCAACCCCCCCCCCCGCACCTGTATCTAACTAGGTTATGTGTACGCGACCCGCCCCTATCTGAGGCGTTTCCCCTTCATCCCCCTCCCCCCCCTGACTCTCTGATCCCCCATTCTAAGCTCTGCCCCCCCCTCCCACTACCCGCCCCGGCTATCTTAGATTAGAACTCGCCTTAAAAACACGTTTAATTCTTCTGATTTGTGCGGATTTGAGCTGATGCTATTATCTCGTCCATATCACTCTCTTCATAGGGCGGTCTTTCTGAAAAGGGTTAACTATTCAACATCATAGTCCCTCCATCCCCCCCCTCACAACCCCCCCCCCTCCCCCGCCCACCCCCTTTCCGAAGCGATTTTGGAGATTTGTCAAACCCCCCCCCGCCCCACCCGTAAACTTCGTCCGCACCGCCCCCGCCCCCCCCCCCCCCGTCCACCGCATGTCTACCCCGATAGTATATTGTTCTTTCTATCCATCGCCCCAGCCCCCCCAATATGTAATATAAATCTTTTCTATTAGATCCCCTCCGCCCCCGCCCCCCTCTCTGGGCAACGTGGGAAGCCCGCCCCCCCCCTCCCCCACACCCCCCCGCACAAGATTTGATTAAAGTCGTAGAGATTTCCCTCTAGCGCAACCTTAGCTTGACATCTCCTACTGTGATATATTTCAGATTCATTATCTGGTTACTTAGGCGAACTAACAACGTACCACTTGCCCCCGCGTTTTTCAATATTTAGCTCCTCCCGCCCCCCCCCCCCCTCCCCCCGCCCCCCCAAACGCCCCGTCCAGAATATATACCTAAACCGAAGCGCACCCCCCATCCCCCCGCGCTTTAGTATTATTCCCCCGCCCACTACCCATCTTGAGACGCCAAATTTACAACAAGTTATGCTACAGGTGTACTATAATAACCCTAGCCTGCATCCCGCGACTCGCACCCCCTCCACTTCCCCCCCCCCCCCCACCCGTTATTTGGTTGGCAAAGATATTTTAGTCACATCTATTTTCATGTATTTACCCTTCACCATCTTAAATGGGCTAACTCCTCCCCCACCCAATACATCATCTAGATAATAACAAAATATAAATCAAAAAACATCACCCCTCCCAAACTTTTTTCTTGCTGTTATGTTTGTTTTTGGTTTTTGTATGATTATTTCTACGGACTACGGCTCACGTTCTGTCTTCGTGCGGAGATTGGATAATCTGAAATCTGCCCCCCCCCGCGCCCCCCAACGCACCCATTTATGTGTGTCGGTTCAGATCTCGTGTATTAACCTTTCGTTTGGGAGGGGGGGTGGGTATTTAGAGGATGAAGGGGAGGGGCGGAAAGGACGAGAGTTGAGCAAAAAAAAGAAAAAAATAAAAAAAACTAAAAAAAAAAGAAAAATGAAAAAGAGAAACGAGCTGCTGCAAGCGTTTGAGGCGAAGTCTTTCGACTGTCTCACATCTCTGCTATCGTCCCCACCCTCCACGCATCCCACCCCCCCGAACCCCCCTGTCCCCCCCCCCCCCCCCCCAACTCCCCCCCAATCCCACCCTTGTCTTCCTTGTTGATTCTCTTTTTTTTCTTACTCCTTCCCCCCCCACTTTTCGTCTTTTGTTCGTTTTTCTCGAAAGTCGAATAAACAATGTATGATACTTTAGACTTTATAGCTTTCCCCCCACTCGTTTTCTCCCATACCCACTCCCCCCCCCCCGTTTAAGGAACTCCCCGCGTCTCCACTCCCCCCCCTATAATGTATTAATTAATCTTCCACGTGAACCTCCCCCATTCCCCCCCCCCCCTCCCCCCCCAAAAGGGATATTCTAGTTATGTGTTTCATGACTCTACTTGTTAATCCCCCCCCCCGCCACACTACTATCCCGATGGTTGTGCTGTTAGCACTGGCGCCCACCCCTACACCAGCCGAGCGTGGCTATAAGCGAGTCCTAGCTTCCCCCCCGCCCCCCCCTACACGCCCCCCCCGAATATATACCCCACGCCCTCGCCCCTCACAGCGTATATTTTTCTTTGATTCGTGCTAGCAATTACACAAGCCCGCTTCCCCCCCCTACCTCCCCCCGCCCCCCCCCCACCAATCGAACAGTTAGCATAGGTGTTATAACATCATCCCCCATCAAAGCCCCCTCTCAACCCGCTTTTGATGTTACACTTTAGTTACTCGTTACCCGCGCCCCCCCCCTCCCCCCCCCCCCCACCCCCCCGCCCCGTCCCCCCTCCGCCGGCTTCCATTCACACTAAACATTTCGAATTTGCTAAGTATTAATCAAACTTAGATTGTTTATCTTCTACCTATCACTGGTTCTTACTCTCTCCGCGCCCCCCCCTCCCAACCCCGCTCCCCCTCCTGCCCCACCCCCGCCCCACAATCTCACGCCCCCTCCCCCACAGTCTTAGCTCGTCTAAGAATGGAATTTACTCTCCCCCCCACTCCTACCCAACCCGTACCCCGCCTCCCCCACACCCACTCTCTCCCCCCACCCCCCTTGAATTGTTATGTATGATATGCCTCCCCGTTTGGTCCTTTTTATTTCTCATTTCTTTTATGTCCCTTTCGCTCTTTTAGGATATTGTTGCGGGAGTGAAGAAACTAAGTGTTTTGTACTTGTCTTGTTTTTGGTTAAGGAGTGGGTTAGCGGTTGCGCGTCTGTCTCTGGATCGCCACTTGACTACTATAAGTTCCCTTACATTTCGTTTTTTCATATGGGAATCATCCCTGCATATTGCTCATTCTTCTAATGCCCCTTTATAAACCCCTAATTTATCTTTATTTGTCTTATTATCAATTTTGATCCGCCTTGCTATAATGCACCTATCTCCACGCGGCGCTTGCCCCTCACAACACTCGCCTACACCCTCCGACTCGGCCCTGCCAACCGCCCGGCACGCTCTCGTCACGTCCCAACCCTCTCACCCTGCTCACGCGGTCTTCCGCCGCACACTCTAAGCACCCGTCACCCATGCCACCATCTTCTTGCTCGTTTCCTCCACACGCTCCGCGCAGCCCGCCTCTCCTCCGGCCGCCTCCCCACCCCACCCCTTGGCTCTCCTCTCCCCACGTGCCCCGATCGCTCCGCTCTCCACACCCCACCCCCCCCCCACACCCCACACCCACCCCACACCCC